>OU785222.1:20530593-21130593 GCA_917051295.2 Erebia ligea | reverse complement strand
GGATGCTAACTGATATTCACGAATTCGTCTAGCTCTGAGGAACTCTTAGATTGCCTGTGATATAAAGTATCCTATCACTCCGGGATGACAAGTATCATATTTCGTGGGTTCATAGTCCGTTTTCTATTGGGTAAAAGTGTGTAAATTTTGAGGTATCAGCGTATAATATAGTAGTCGATATTGATCACAATACTAGTCAATCGGATACTAGCTTTATAACAATTTCCATAAATTAAAATTAAACTGAAGATAACAAATCGGTTGTACAAAGCCAACTATATTGAAATAATATTGATATTAAAAAGTTACTCCCACTAAAATACAGAGTTAATAGCTTTGGATATTGCAGCTAAATTATAACTAGTCTAACTTGTTGGAATCTGTTTGCCTATTAACACTGATCATTGGGTAATCACGTAAGTATACATAAACTATGTATTTCATTCGAATTTGAATTTAATATGGTGTACCTACTAGTTCATAGCCGCAACTTCGTCTGCGTGGATTTGTGTCTGTCATCTGTATCAGTTGATGACGACGATTATTGATAACTTTAACAGATTCAGATACATTTTCATTTTGGATATAACATGTAAACAAAATACTGATACATTATTAATTTATACAATATCTAGCTGATGCCCGCGACTTCGTCCGCGTGGAATAAGTTTTAAGTATAAATTCCTACGAGAACTCCTAAGGGTTCCGGCATTAGAAGCAGCCTATATCACACTCTAGGTCCTCTACTAAACCCATGCAAAAGGTTACGTCAATCCGTTGCTTAGTTGCGGCGTGATTAAAGGACAAACCATACAAACCAATACTTAAACTAACAAACAAACACACTTTCGCATATGTTGTAATATTAGTACGATTATTATATTTCAATTCAATTAAATTCGTTTATTTAAAGCATGTACGAGTAGGACATACGGGTGTCTCTTATGATTACGTCATGTTTTGACTCTACCACCGGTTAGGAAAAAAAATTCTGCTGAGACGAGCCGGCAAGAAACTCACCAGTTGCTCCTTTTTTTTAAACATTATATTAGATTACGTAGGTAAGTATGTAAATTAAATACAATAGTGTAAGTTAGTATACTGGCTTGTGGGGAGCTTGACCCAGAGTTGGTTGCTTCCATACAACTTTCGCCTTTTCGTTCGTTAAAGTCAGCCGTATAATTCAGTGAGCTAAAAATAAGCTTCAAAATTATAACAACTACATGCTAAAGTGTAACAGATGTCTCTCGGGCTAGCGTTAGTTCCACAGCAATGCAACCACAAGGCGCGCGATGCTGGATGTCACCGCAGTCCCAACAATAAATTACGGCCCTTTCCAATTTATTGAACAATCGGATCCAAGTTTTGACGACCTCCGTGGCGCAGTGTTGAGCGCTGTTGTCTACCCGCGCGGAGGTCCCGGTTTCGATTCCCCGGCAGGGCCAATTTGGGAATTTATAATTTCCGAATTTTCCCAGGTTTGGCCTGGTGGGAAGCTTCGGCCGTGGCTAGTTATCAACCTACTAGCAAAGACGTACCGCCAAGCGATTTAGCGTTCTGGTACGATGCCGTGTACGAATAGGAGTATGGGTTTAATATAACTGCCATGCCTCTAACAGGCTAGCCCGCTATCATCGTAGACTGCATCATTACTTACCATCAGGTGAGATCGTATTCAAGGGCTAACTTGTACTGGATTAAAAAAAAAGTGTGGCCCGTTTCCTAGGTAAGCGACAGAAGCGACGCCATAGAGGTTTTGAGGGAACACAGCTGATGAAAGCAATTCTCTAGAGAGGCTTCCAATATGACTTTTTTTCCACATCGAGTAAACTAGATTGCGTACTAATTGAATATTCCATGCATTTCGCCGAGCGCCGCGTCTCCTATCAATATTTACATCGGTAATGGCCGCTTGGCACGGCTACGATTTTTCCCTCAACCTCAGTCAACCTCAGTGCGGTGAACGCTATTGCCTTGCGCGAATGTAAATTACGACATCTACATATCCGACACCAGGAATGCTAGCACAATCAGCGCGAGACGTCTCTCTCACGACTTTCTAGTTGACAATATTATAATTGCAAAATTTTTAAAAAGAGCAAACGCGTAGTTTCCTGCTTGATCTTCTCGATAAAAAGTGACATTTCGAAGCAATGGCAGATTCACTTACGGTTTAATAGAAATTAAAAAGTTTATTTGCAAGTGTGTTTGTTAGTATATCCTTCAATCAAATCGGAAATGAACAACGGATCGCATTAATACTGAGGCCCGCCTGCAGAAGCTCTCTCACGTAACTCTACAAGCACGCCTTATAGATTCTCTGGGAGTGACAATCTATTTACCGGGGAAATTAGAGTTCTCATGAGATTTTAAAAACCTAACCGCGGACAAAGTTGTGGGCATTATCTAGTATTCTTATACTTATCTATATACAAAATTCAAAGTCCTGACTGACTGACTGACTGACTGACTGACTTATATATCAACGCACAGCCTAAACCGCTGGGGTTAGAAACTTGAAATTTTGACAGTAGGTTCCTTTTGTGACGTAAGCGCTCAGTAAGAAAGGATTTCTCAAAATTCCACCCCTACGCGGGTGAAATAAGGGGTTAAAGTTTGTATGAAAGTCCGTCATTTCTCAAGTTATATCCATGAAACTTGGTAAATGGGCTACCAGTTAAAAATAAAGAAATATGTATTTCACAGTTTTTCAAAATTCCACCCCCAAAGGGGTAAAATAGGGGTTTAAAGTTTATATGAAAGTCCTTCATTTCTCAAGCTAAAGCCATGAAACTTGGTATATGAGCTGCGGGTTAAAAATGAAGAAATACGTGTTTCACAGTTTTTGAAAATTCGACCCCCAAAGGGGTGAAATAGGGGATGAAAATTGGTATAAAAGTCTTTCATTTCACAAGTTATAGCCCTAAAACTTGGCATTTGGGCTTCCGATTTAAAATTATGAAATACTTACGTATTCCACAGTTTGAAAATTTCTATCCCCAACGACGTTAAATAGAGAGTTTGTCCTTCAATCACGCCGCAACAGAGCAACGGAACGATGTGATTTTTTGCATGGGTAGGTATAGTTGAGGATCTGGAGAGTGACATAGGCTTCTTTTTATCCCGGAAATGAAGGAGTGCCTGTGGGAATTAAAAAACTTATGCCACGCGAACGAAGTCGCGGGCGTCCTCTAGTTTAAACATAAAAATCAAGAATATAGTATCTAAAACCGTGAACCTTAACCTTTTTGATATCAGTATTGCCTATTAAGCGAAGATCTCTGTGACAAATGCTATCATCTTCGCTCTAGCGTACTCGTATGACAGCCTACAAGTACTTCCACTTATTATTACAGAACACACAGCTTTTACCCTGCATTTACATATTCGTGAAAAGGACTAGCCTTTTTCCATCCTTTTTCCATGGATGGATGGATGGATTGAAAAAGGACTAGAGGCAGACACACAGGAGGTGGGAAGACGAAATGAGAATGACCGCGGGACCAAATTGGCGTCGAGTAGCGCACGATAGAACACATTGGCGGGAGCTAGAGGAGGCCTTTGCCAACAGGCAATTCGACTAGCCTAGCAGCCCAGACTTTAACAGGCTGCTACTTTTTGCTGGCCGTGAAAGAAGAGACTCTCTACTCTCTGTGTCCTTTCATGCTTTCGCATACTACTCGACTGAGAGTACTATTCCAACTCTTAGGTTACTACGGCATGGAGAAAACGAAAAGGCCAAATTCAGACTTTCTTTATTTGTTCATCAACAAACATCTCAATTTCACATATTCATACACATAAATAATTTCTTTCTTTTCTTTCCCCGAGTTCGGTCACCCATCCAGTTACCGACTTGGGTGGACGTTGCTTCACAAACGCAATCAACTGATATGCGCTCGACTGATGTCCCTCAGAAAAAGATAAATTAACTCACATCCTCGGTTAGTTTTAAGTTTGATAACCATTTTTAAAATATATAGATTGAAGAAAACAAAGTGCGTTGAAATTTGATGACGTCACAACTGTGAATTTCATAAGTACAACTTCCATACTAGAAGTGCGTTTTTAAGTTGGATAAAGAGTTGCTGATTTGATTGGATTGTCATCATCCCTATTCTATTCTTTGCAGTTTTTTATAATACGAAACGAAAATCGTAGCAAGTAGGACAGCAGCGGTCGTAAAGCTTACTACGAGCTGAACACGGCTACGACACAGGCTACGATCAGCGTAGCCAGCTCGTAGCTTGCAACTCCTGCGTTTTATTATTGACATTATGGAACTAACGTATGTGTACCTACTTTGTAAAGATAGCTACTTTTAAAGATTACGACTTCCTGTGATACAGTTAGTGATACAGCTAAAAAATAATAATAAGTTTGTATGAATTACTACCATTTGCCCGAAACTTCGTCCGCGTTGACTACACAAATTTCAAACTCCCGTTTTACCCCATTAGAGGTTGAATTTTCATAATTCCTTTCTTAACGGATGTCTACGTCATAATATCTATTTGCATGCCATATTTCAGCCCGATACGTCCAGTGGTTTGAGCTGTGCGTTGATAGATCAGTCAGTCAGTCACCTCTTGATTTTATATTATTTAGAAAAAAAGATACTATTTAGTTTTAATTACTAATTCCTACCGTTCAATTAATAGGAATAACTTTAACATTGTCTGCTTCTTGGAAGATACATTTTAAAATCATGAGAAAAAGTAACCGCTTTTATTTTTTGTTGTGTTCCCCATTTTTTCACCACTCAAACTCTTCTATTATTCGATATCCTCCATACATTCACGCTATATGTTGGAATTTACCATATCAAGCAAAACTAGGCTCTTACGTGCAACTCAATAATAAACCACGCCAACAAATTGCCGTGTAGATACAACTTATGAGTATGGGTTTACAATAACTGCCATACCTAACATAACAGGTCATCTTGACTGCATCACCACTTACCGCCAGGCGAGGTCGCGGTCAAGGGCCAACTTGTAGGTGAGTAAAAAAACAAGTAATTGATGCCCTAGATTTAATTCTCGTAGTTCAGGTCAACGCATAAAAAAATATTTCGAAACGCCTCAGTTTTATAACTTTAAAAATCCTGAAAATCTCATGGTAAAAGAGTTTTTACAGCGCGTTAAAATATGGTTATTAAGCTTCGAGCATTTACCTTTCGCTCGAAGTTATTAAGGTATGAATTTTCATCGCTCGCTTCGATTTGATTTTAGAGAGATTTAAAAATGCAATCGTGCAACCTACCAAAAAAAGGTGTGGCTGGGAAAAATTTAATTTATATGAAGCTTCACAGACCTGCGCGACAGGACGAAACGTAATCCCGTGATAACGTTTAACGCGGACATTAAGTCCTGTCCGTAGTGTGCTTTCGTAATAATATGAAGTCCTAATCATTTGACAAATGCCACTATTAAATAGCGTACAGCCAAAAAAAATTATCTGGCCCGAAGGCCAAAATTAGCAATAATATTATGTTAAATAATATAACAATAATTGTTTTGTAAGTACAAAAAAAGTAAATAAGTAAATTTAAAGTTAAATAGTCACATAATTTAATCAGTTTCACTTTTGAATGCATTTAGCATTTTGTATTATACATACATATTTTCTGGTGGTCTATTATTTTGAATGTAGAAGAAAAACTTCTGTAATAACTCGTGGTTCAATGTTCTCACAAGACAGTTGGATAATGAAGGCAGTCATAGGGACTGCCGAAAGAAGTGAAAACTAAATCCATTCAATTTTACTTGTAAAGATATACACAGCACTAATGTTGCACAATACGTCACAGCATGTCGGTGATGCGAAAGAACATAACAGGCCATCTTGACTGCATCGCCACTTACCCCATACTCCCCCCCCCCCCTTCCCCTTATTTCATAAGATTTTCCCCTACCAAAAAAGTGCTCAACGCGGCTAAAGAAGTTTTCACTTCAAAAATGCGGTGTCATTGCGAACAAGACCACTGAGGGTGGTCGGTGCTCAACTAACCGTGAGACTCCCATAACTGGCAGACACGCGCCGAAGCACCGGATGTTACGTTAACCATTCCACGCTCAAATATATAATTGTGGCATGCAAGTAAAGCAAACATCTGTTGCTTAATTGAATTACCTACAAGACAAGTCTATACAATATACAATATAATACAATAATACAAAATTCCACCTAAACGTATTATAAACTTGCCTTTACCCAAGTTTAAGAAATCCATTAAAAAATGCTTCTGAAAAAAGCATATTATACTGTAGAAGATTACATAAATGATAAAAGCGCATTGATTTGACTCGCTCCAGCAATGCTAGCGGTTACTTATGTATGTTTACATTAATTAAATTGTAAATAATATATTTTATTTAATTCAATAGAGCAACGACCGAGTTTCTTGTTGGTTCTTCTCGGTAGGAAGGGCATTCCGAACCAGTGGTAGATTCATTCGACTATTCATAAGCACTTGTAAAAAGTCTATTTGAATTGAATTAAATACTGTAGTTTCTTGAACGTACTAACACATTAATAGTACAGTGAACAAATGGTGGAGTCAATGTATTAGAGCAAAAGTAATCACTAGGGATTAGGTAGGTAAGTAAACAAAACTTGTAACAAATTGTGTTCTCATAATCGCTTGTCGTAAAGTCAACGGATACAAACGCGCTGGGCGTGTTTGTATCCCTTTACTCGGTGTTGGAAAGATTCCGGACTCGCCAGATTCGCGATAAGCCAGATTTGGGATTAGACAGAATCGCTATAACGCTATCGCTATAAGCTCTAATTCCCTCTTTCCTATGAGAGTGGAGGCCTGTGCCCAGCAGTGGGACGTTAATGGGCTGTGGGGTGATGCCAGACGCCAGTCGTCTCCCACAACACTTCCCGTACACCGATCCATACATAATAGAAAGGAATCGTTAGGCCACTAAGTGGGTTTGCTTCACTCGACGCAATAATGGATGCGACATCATTAGATTTGCTCCCGATGTGCCTATTAGAGATTTCCACCACAGATGTGCTACGTTGCTAAGCTACAGATGCGTGTCAAACCCACTAATAGCTACTCGTATATAAGCGCTTGAATTTTGAAGTGAAAACTTCTTTAGCCGTGTTGAGCAATTTTTGGTAGGGGGTAAACTTGTGGATTCGCGCTACCGGATTCGCGTCACCGACATGCTCGCGAACACCGACATGCTCGCGTTGTTACGAAGACAAAAGGTATTAAATATATATATTAATTAATAATAAAAAATATTTAAAAAAACAGCCCTTATGAAGTAACCCTTATAGTTTATAGTGTGACTATGTCCGCCCGTCCGTCTGTCACACTCACATATTCAAGAGTAGTATTCATGGTAACTACTAATAGGGAATAAACGATTTGAGTAAGTGCATAGTATTTTGTTTTTAAAAATTCATTAGTATAATGTGTGATGATGATTAATTACGGTACCTTAAAACTATATCATGTACTAGGGTTTCTAACGCGCCCTGGTCTGAGAAGACCAGGACAAGAAGAGCCCACAACAAACTCAGCTGGGTAAAAATTTTTTAATCACCATCTCCATACACTTCAACTAACTAGAACTATCAGAGCACCACGCCAATAATAGTAGATTAGTAGCCAAGGGCTGTAAGGCATCAATTGCAGCCCGAGATATTTAGGCGCACGAGCACAGCGAGGGCGCCTATAGTTCGAGGGTGCAATTGATGCTTACACCCGAGCTAACTACTCTGCTTTACATCTCGATTGTGAGGTAAGTAGGTCCTTATTACCCCCAAATGGAGCTTGAAGGTGACCAATTAGCGCAATTAGCGTGACCAATTACCCTGGAGCGCTAATTGGTCCCCTTCAAGCTCCATTTGGGGGTATTAAGGACCTACTGACCTCACAATCGAGATGTAAAGCAGAGTAGTTAGCTCGGGTGTAAGCATCAATTGCACCCTCGAACTATAGGCGCCCTCGCTGTGCTCGTGCGCCTAAATATCTCGGGCTGCAATTGATGCCTTACAGCCCTTGGCTACTAATCTACTATAGTTCAACCTTTTAATGAAGCGGTAATAGCCTAGTGGTTTCGAAACCCAACTTCCTAAACTGTGTTGCGGGTTCGATTCCCGAACAGGCAGCTCTAACTTTTCGGAGTTATGTGCGTTTTGAAAAATTAAATATTGCTTCTTACAAAGGCTGAAGGAAACAATCGCGAGGAGGAAAAATAAAAAACTGCACGCCTCAGAGTTCTTCATAATGTTCTCGAAGGTGTGTGTACAGTGCCTTCAACACTTGACCGCCGTGGTGGACTATGGCCAAACACTTCTCATTCCAAAAGGAGACTCGTATCATTAGTGAGCCGGCAATTGGGTATTTGACAACTATTCAAATAAATTATTTTTTTGTGATTATTAAAAATAGATGATCTCCCAAAAGTCCTAATATCTATATCCTCTGTTAGTTTTATGTTGAATAACTATTTATTTAAACTATCGATTACTACGCAGCGATACTATGCAATATTTCATACAAAATTCCATACTAAGCACACGTTTTGACGCTTGAAAAAAAGTTACTGATTTGACTAGTTGTCAAATACCCAATTGAAATGATGATGATGATGATGAACCATTATGTAAGTATGTTTTTAATAATTATTATTAGCGACAAAAAGGTTCACATTCACAATAGAAGCTACGAATCCCAGCCTACACAAATTCCAAGTACGTACTGAGTACGCTTGTATCAAAGAGACATTATGTTGCTGAAAGAAAAGTACTGGCAAAGAGACGAGAACAGTACCGCAAATTCTCCTTTTACTTTGAAATTTTTCCATTATTGCCTCTCGCAGACGACAGACGAAATAGTCTGGCTTACGAAGAGGCATGGGCATATTCTGCAATATAAACTGCATATTGTAGTGACTATTACCATTTAATACATTATGGATTTTTTTTATGCGGTGGGTCCTTAGGTCCTTCCGCATACTTCTCGACTAGAGTTAATTTCTCCTCGTAGATTTTGTAACTTTTATAAGCAGAATGTTTTTATTCTATTATTACTGATAAAAAATCTTTAAGCAATTTGTTTTTTAAATAAAGTTTGTTTACTTTTTATTTAAATTGTAGCACCAAATTAAGGATTTTCTTTCTTCATTTCTTTCAGATGTTAGTGAAATTAACCAGGAGCGTGGGTTTAACGTTCACAGCTAGGCACGGAGGTAACAGTCGCAATCAACGGATACGCGTTAACATAACTATATAGGCCACACTTTTTTTAATGGTATGGCAGAATAATAACTATGACTCATAGCAATACGGTGCATAATCGAAGGGTTTCTATGCGGCACCATCGCTTGGCGGCACATATCTGCCGCTAATAACGACCTCCCTGGCGCAGTGTTGAGTGCTGTGGTCTTAACGTGGGCGGTTTTTTTTTATCCACTACGAGTTAGCCCTTGACTGCGATCTCACCTGATGGTAAGTGATGATGCAGTCTAAGATGGTAGCGGGCTAGCCTGTTAGGGGCATGGCAGTTATATTAAACCCATGCCCCTATTCGGTTTCTACACGGCATCGTACCGGAACGCTAAATCTTTTGGCGGCACGTCTTTGCCGGTAGGGTGGTAACTAGCCACGGCCGAAGCCTCCCACCAGGCCAGACCAGGGACAATTCGGAAATCGCAAACGGTTCCGGGTTCGATCCCCGGTAGAGCCAATTTAGGAATTTATAATTTCTAAATTTTCCTTTGTCTGGCCTGGTGGATGGCCAGACAAGGGCTTCGGTCGTGGTTAGTCACCACTCTACCGGTCAAGACGTGCTGCCAAGCAATTTAGCGTAACGGCACGATGCCGTATAGAAAAAAGAAAAATGGCTGCGGCTAAATCAAAAATCATACTTAATTTTCTAGCCGCGGGAACCAAAACCGGGACCATAAAACCACGTCGCCCGCTACTGCGCCAGGTAACCCAAACTACGTAATACAAATAAACTGCAACGCTAGTCAAATCCGTACCTAAATATTTCGCGGAGTTAAGGATAAGTAGGGGCACTCACGCGAGCTATTACTAAAACTGTTTACTGCTCAGCTAAATTACTATTGTCTGGCGAAATTGCTTTAATCCGGTTTTGCATGACTCTCAAGCTGTGTGGACTCATTTTAATTATTAAGTACTAGGCGGTGCCCGCGACTACGTTCGCGTGGATTTTGTTTTATGGAAATCCGGGATAAGAAGCAGCCTCTATCCTTCCCTGGAAGCTGCTACTATACTTGGCATTTATGATATTAGTATAGATTTGTGCAGTGTCTCTCAAAAGTCTGTCTGTCTATCTGTTACGCTCTCATGGCCCATCTGTTTTTCAAAGGAAGGAAATTCAAAAGCCTAGTTTAACACTTAAACAACATGTTTATGCAAATAAACGAAATTGAATTGAATTGACATTATCGCACCACTGTGTAGGTATAAGACCTGTGTATAAGACCAATGATTTTTTTTCCCAAGTTAGCCTTAAAAAAAAAAAAAAAAAAGGTAGGTGCGTTGGGATCGGTTGTATGCAAATAACCAGAAATAATGTTGCAGAATTTCCAAAGAAACAGAATCTCCAAGCATCTAACGCTTACATGTTTGATGAGAGAACTTCTTTCAGAAAGAAAATTATCAATTTCGAGTCTTCGCTCAGGCACCACACACCGATAGGGCCGACTCACGGCGTGTGTCTCGATAACAACCCAAACTACGCCTTATTTGGCCCAACCATGCCCGAACGCGCCACGATTCCCTATTGTTTGTTTTGATGACCTCCGTGGCGCAGTGTTGAGCGCTGTTGCCTTAACGTGCGGAGGTCCAGAGTTCGATCCCCGGCAGGGTTTGGAAATTTATAATTTCTGAAGTTCCCTGGTCTGGCCTGGTGGGAGGCTTCGGCCGTGGCTACCACCCTACCGGCAAAGACGTGCCGCCAAGCGATTTAGCGTTCCGGTACGACGCCGTATAGAATCCGAATAGGGGTATGGGTTCAATACAACTGCCATGCCCCTAACAGGTTAGTCCGCTACCATCTTAGACTGCATCATTACTTACCATCAGGTGAGATCGCAGTCAAGGGCTAACTTGTAGTGGATAAAAAAAAAATTGTTTTGTTTAGCGTTCAATTCCAGTTCCCAGCGTTGAAAGTTAATTTCAAAAAGATTCGACTATTCCACTGCGTCTATGCGTCGGTCCTTAGAATGTTCATGAATGAAAACTCATTCATCTACGCATCTACGCATTCATCTACGCACTTGCTGGTGCATAATATATCTTAGACAGAAACGTGGATTGTTTGAGTACAAAAATTGGACCCCAACTCAAATCTCAACAAATATACTCGTAGGTACTACATGCTTCTAAGTATACTCTTAAATGGAATTAGTCTGTCCATTAACTACGTTGCTTTTGCATAGTCAAATATGCTTGAAACTTAAATAGGTACCTAATACAATAATGTTAGTTACATTACTGTGTTAGGTACTAGTTAAGTGTACGTGGCTTGTACTAGGCTCATTTGCACAAGGACTTTCAAATTGATTTTCTATTATTTGAGTATTACTCGTAATTGTTATATATTTATTTTTATTTGAGATTTGTATTCTGTTATAAACGTATATTTCATAATTGATTTAGATAATTTTTTTAATGCTGTCTCTTTTTGGCAACCGCAATATGCTCATGCTAGAAAGTGACAGCATTACAAAATTTTACTAATTCGTGTTGTTGTGCACGCAGCACCTATAGTAATAAAATATTAATATTAATTAGTTTAAATATTAATGTCCACCCGATCGAATTTCGACCATGGCGGCCAATCTCCACAGAGATTAGCCATCTACGCGGGAGATATTATAGTGCACTAGTGTGTGCGCATACACAGGTGCACTCTCTGTTCCTTTGCTCTCATAGCCCGATGGGACGGAAGATCCGACACGACCGGAGAGAGATCAGGCGCAGGACTGACGGCTTAACGTGCTCTGAGGCACGGGGGAACTTCCTAACTCCGGGCTAGTACTGAGAATTTCTTGTCAGAAAAACCCAATACTTGTTATGGCCCGACCCGGGACTCGAACCCGGGACCTCGTCGGCCGCAGTCGAACATGCTAACCACTAGACCAACGAGGCAGGCAAGGGTATAAAAGTGACGTAATGAAATAGGTATATACTTTGAATAAAAGAGTAACAATAAGTTTTTAAAGGATGAAGTTTACGTCCAGAATAAAAGTACGATATACAGTATTAGCAAGGTGAAGTGGCACTTGGCACTGGGCAGGCTGTGTCTGACGCAGAACCGAGAGCCGTTGGGGCAGACGAGGGTTGGAGTAAAGGCCGCCCACCGGTAAGTGGAGCGTAGGACGACCCTACCGAACGACCTTAAGAAGGTGGCTGGCAGTGCGTGAAGGTGAAAAACGGTGGACTGAACTGTGGGGGTTCCCTTGCGGGAATGCCTTTGTCCAGTAGTGGACGTAAATAGGTTTTATTGATAAGAACCGAGAACTATTAACGACGAAGAGGTTGCGTTAACAGACGTATTAGTCGTGTATTTTATTTACAAAACATGCGCCTCTGTATCTTCAAAAAAGAAATCTATTTATTTATGATTCGTAGCTCGATTCGATTCTACTCATAGCTGGAACGTTGTTCTTATTTGGGAAAATAATAATGAATATCCAAAAGTAATAATTTTGGTAATGGGTTGAGTGACCTTATTTCCAAGTCCAATGTGCTTTCGTGGTTCACATAACAATTCTAGGTACCTGGCCAAGTATACAGCTAATATAATATAGGTATATAGCTTTTGTAACCTACATTTGTAGTCTTCGTGCAATTTCAGCAAGACGTCAAATTATCGTCAGATTTTCCTTTAATTTTGCTATAATAATAATACGCACAAGACCCAGCCTCTGAGTCACTGTAGTTACTGTATAATATTATATTAGGACAGTTTTAATTGGATTGCTGTCAGTACAAAATGCGTAAGTTTGTTGTTAGAATAATTTCAAATTCCTTGAGATGTCAAGGGTATGATAAATATCCCAGGAGGAGTGTCAGGTTAGAAGCAATAAGTTGTTACGTAGGTTATAGGTGATAATTTATGTCGGCGTAATAATTACAGAACCGTAAACACAAAGGTTTATTTTGGCCGACATTTCTACTTTTTTTTTTGTCATTACAAAGAACGCAGTAAAAATATGGGCTTAATATAAAACGCAGGGACTATCTTTGTTTCAATGGAGGATTTGGTGACATTAATAGTGCTTTCTGGCGATATCTTGGCGGCATTTCAAATGATAATGCAAAGTTTTGCAATTATGTTTATGTTGAATTTAGTGTAACAAATTGCCCCAAATCCGTTTATTAAAGGCATGACAGATATCGCATGTTAAGAACACCGTCGTTAAGCGGAAGTTTTAGCGCATGATAGAATAAGGAACTAAGTAATAGTTGACTAAAGATGCCAGCACAACTACTTTCACCGCAACTAGCCGTCGCGCGGTTTCCGGTGCATAATTAACAGTATTTCTGTGATAAACAATAATTGGCGTCTTTATGATAATTCGCATTGCAGAAACGATCCTAGTGTCAAGTGAGCGGTAGAATAAGACAGTTTCGGAACAACAAGCGGGAAGCGCAACAATGGTAACCGGCGAGGCGGGCGCCCGCGCTTCATCCGTGAAACTCCAAGAAGTCGCAGAGAACTCGTGGACCTGAGGGTTTGGCACTGGGCGAACGGGGACGACCAGGGGAATGGCCACGCGGGTCGTGCGACGTGCGCGGCCGAGCGGGCGCGCTGCGAGCGTGGCGGGCGATCGGCCGCGGCGCCTCCACGCTACTGCGGCACGCGCCAACCCGCGCCTGCCCCGCTCCACGACGCATCCCCCAGCCGCTGCCCGCCGCCCCCGCGCCTGCCGCACCGCCGCCGCACGCACGCCGCATGCCTGCGTTCCGCCCGCCCTAGCCGCCCGCCCGACACGCCGCCCGACTCTAACGCGCCGTCATCCACCTCAAAGACGAAAGCGACCCATTCAAAGTTGATAGTACTGTACTTTTTGAATGTCCAAAAATAGCTGTGGTGCGATTGTGCAAGAAAATCGTAATTTTTAAGAAATTTTAATTTGTATTTAAGTCCGTCAAACGGATAATTAGAATGCTGTTTAAATAGTTCATATTTTACTTATACAATATGTACCGTCTACTACAAAAAATAATACGGTGATATCGCTGGCAAAAGAGGGGTGAGAAGAAGGAAGAAGGGCTACGAAACACATGGGAGTGAACTGGAATAAGTCGTAGTGGCCCTAATGAAGAGGCACATGAAGAAGAAGGAGTTCATAAATAGTGTACCTATATCGAAAAGCTTCTATGAATAACTTAGACAGTTCCAATTAGCCGCTTGACAAAAGTAACAGTACGTTTTAAGCTCACTGATGATTACAATTTTCTTACACAATCGGGCTTCTGTGCAATTTATCAACCAGGGACGTCATGGTGACAATTAATTATATATCAGAGGCGTTGCCCCTCGATCTACTTATAATAGGATCCATTGACTGGATCCATCCTCCAGTGGGCCATTCAATCCACTGGGGATTGAATAGCACACTCAAGTTCATTCGGTATCTTAAAACAAAGGACCGTGGATGGTCCGTGCTTAAAACTAAGGCCACAATGGCATGTGGAAGTTTACATTTCGTTTGTACAACCGGCACATGCATGTCAAATAGGGATGATGCTTCAAAAATAAATTATTTCTTTCTGATTATTAAATAGAGGGTTTTCCAACAAACCTAAAATTCACATTCTCGGTTAGTTTTAAGTTTGATAACCATCTTGAGCATCTTGAGCTATAGATTAAAGAAAAAAAGTGAATTGAAATTGATACATAGTTGTGACACCACAACTATGTATTTCATACAAACTTCCATACTAGAAGCGCGTTAAGTTTGATAAAGAGTTGCTGATTGTATTGAGTTGTCATGTCATAAAGGCACCGGTAAAGAATTAGAAATAGAATTATTCAAAGAAAAACGTAATTCTGTACGAATTGTATTTTATTGAGCCACTGGCTTACCAACAAACAAATTTTCAGTTACAAAAATCAATAACTTTGCTTTGTCAAGTGCGTTCACTAGAAAATCTGTGATCCATGGTGGATCTTCAATATTGGTCCGCAAAGAGACAAAACATAAAGAATGAATGAAAGTACATAATATTATAGTTAGTATTTCTGCTGAGGGCATTGCCGAACTGTCTTGTGTGGAGCTGGAGCGTTTTATTATAATCTGTGTACACAGACTCCCCTCGGGTTACTTTAATCAATTTGAGGATGTAATAGTGGATGTATTAAAACGATTATGTGCATCCACTAAGAAGATTATAGTTTGTGGTGACTTCAATGTTAACATATTGCTACAGAGCTGAATTAGTGTAAGGTTGTTTAACTTATTTATTTTATTTCACCCAACTTAATTATATCCTTTCAGGTTACCTAATGCGATAGAATTAGCCTTACATTATTTACAATAGACATATACGAATAATAAAAATATGCTTAATTAACTATATTACTACATTACTTTTTCAAACTTATTTACTATAATATAGTATTTGTCAGGCAAAACATTAATCATTACCAGCAAATAACATGATACATTATACCAATATACTAGAAACCGCCATAAGCTAGAACCGCCTCATATCGTGTGCGCAAGTTGCAGAAATCCTTTGTGGGGTCGAGAGTACGCTTTTAAAACATTGTTACAAAGAGTTAGATTAGATTTGCCATTGAATAAATTTGAAGACTGTAAAACAGCATTTGTTAAGCCGAGGATATTATACTATTGATGAATTTCTAAATGATGAAGTTGAATGGAAGAAATTGGCTTCACATTCAGCAGACCACAAGTCAGTGTAACTCTTGTTACATTACGTACGTATTGTGTATTAGCTACGTATTGTAACATTATCTTTTCTGCAACTGCTGAGTTTCTTACCGGTTCTTCTCAGTGGAACTGCTATCTGAACCGGTGGTGAAGTCTTGATATATCATAAGCGTTAAATCATTTCATTTCATAAGTTTCTTATGTAAGCGACTTAAAATAAAACTTACAAGTTTAATTGCAGCCCAAAGCTAATTTACTTAACTTAAAACAAGCCCACAACAAATTCTACCAGTTAATAACACTTACAAACTAATACTTTAATTATACCAACACTAACTTACAGCATCAAGTTGGTAAAAAGCGAAATGGTGAAAAGCGAAGTGGAAATGAGGGTGGTAGGTATTTCGCTACGGAACTTCGATTTTAAATAAATAATACAAAATCCAATACAAATACTTCCCAGCTCAATCCACGAGGAGAAATCGTGGAAAATTCTCAACCAGATTGATATTTAACTCTTGGTATTTAAAGAATTTATTTTATTGTCGGATTTTGCCCGCTACATCGTCTGCGTAGATACTCGTATAGTTTGTGAAAGATTCCATGCGAACTTTTTCATTTTCCGAGACAAAGAGTATCCTATGTAGTGTGTGTATTTGGGATGCAAATTTTCTTTGTGCTGAAATTGGTTGAACAGATGGGCAGTGAGAATGTAGGAAACAGACAGACAAAACTTTCGTATTTATCACATTAGTATACAGGACGCAGTTGAGTTTTAAATCGAGCATTACCGGAAACTATTGTGACTATCGAAATTAGACTAGGGATAAAAGTAATAGGGAAGCTGCCTATATCAAAAATAAATTATTTCTTACTGATTGTTAAATAGAAGGTCTTCCAAAAGACCTAAATTGACATCACCGGTTAGTTTAAAGTTTGATAATCATTTTAAACTATCGATTAAAGAAAAATTTCGTTGAAATTTGATGATTTCACAACTATGTATTTCATACATACTAGAACTACTACCATACTAGAAGTGCGATTTAAAGTTTGATAAAGAGGTGCTGGTTTGATTAAGTTGTCATCCGGCGTACAAAATAGTAGTTTATGCAACTGTCATATAATGAAGGGTATTAAAACACGAGTGTGAGTTTATGAAACGAGCGCAGCGAGTTTCATAATAGTAACGAGTGTTTTAATACCCGTGTTATATGCAGTTGCATACACTACTTTATCTTCACTAATGCAATTTATCAAACAACAAGAGTAAAAGCTGACAATACAAAACACATTGCGAAACTTAAATTCACGCGTACGTGTATTGTCACAGTGAACTTGCCGCCATTAAAATCTAACCAATGAGAGCGCAGCTGCGCGCGCAGGGCCAATCAGGAGCGAGCGCGCGCTGTTCGTTTTTTATTTAATTGGCACAAGATCTTACCAAAGAGTTTTGTGTATGTAAGTTTAGTAGTTTCGACGAAGTTTTCACGTATAACCCAACTGTTTTCAAAAGCCAGCCTATCAAAATTTTATACAACTTGTATGAGGATTTTGACATAAGGCTCGCCAGGTTAATTGGTCGCGTTTTATTGATGTTATAATGAGATTTTACGATATCGATGTGGATATTATACCATCATGTGAAATTGCTTAAATTGAGTGTTTTGTTATCTGCGCTATAACAGTAGTAATTATAAGTCAAGTATTGGAAACATAAGTAGAATGTTATAACATTAGTGTAGATAAACAGAATTAATTTTTATTCGGAGTTATCTGTCAGGACAATACGGCGTTCCTATAGTCTCCATACGCGTACGTAGTGTGTTCTCGCCCTTAGTATGCTTAATGCAGTTTTTGGAGAGTACAATATTTGTTTCAGTTGCAGACAGCAGAATGCTGCAGTCGAGAAGTTAAGTGCGCAAAGCTTTATTTTTAATGCAGCCCGCGCTCGCCGAGCTCGCAGCCACTGAGGGGAGGTCGTCGTCGTCTCAACCTATAGACGTCCACTGCTGGACTGCTGTCTCCTACATGGATCGCCACAGAGCACGGTCTTGTGCTGCTTGCTTCCAGCGGCTCCCAGCTAGCTGCACGCTTGAGATCGTCCGCCCACCTAGTGGGGGTCATCCAACGCTGCGCTTCCCGGTGCGAGGCCGCCATTCAAGCACTTTAGGATCCCAACGCCTATCGGATCTACGAACTATGTACCCCGCCCATTGCCACTTGAGCTTGGCGACTCTTCGAGCTATGTCGGTTACTCTGGTTTGCCTACGGATCTCCTCATTTCTGATTTGGCAGAAGAAGACATATAATGGCAGTGAATATAACTCAAAGAATTAAACGATAACGACGATAACGGTTAACGACTGCCATATTTAAATGATATTTTTTTGTAAATCACTGGATATTGAAATATAGTCATATATATTTTTGGAATCTACTCATCATTTTCTTGATGATGACAATATAGTTAATTACATTTTGGAAAAAAAAATTCAACTTTAGTCTTTGATGCGGGACCATGGTCACCCTATCAATTTTTTTTTTAATTCTACTAGCCTATGTCACCCGGAATAAGCTAAGGATTCTAACGATACCTCATTCATCAAAATCCGTGCGTATAGTGGGCGTATAGAAGTTATGGTGGAATATACAAACTCACATACATACATACATACATACATGAACCCTGAAAGCAATATACTACTTTTCAAGCAGTCGTATAAAAAAATTCAGGCCAGAATATGATTAATTCACAGTTTTTTTTTAAACATTTCACTGTTTGGTTAATAGACAAACTCCATACCAATCGAAAGTCTGCAGCCTATAGAATACGCAAACGTTAGGTTGACTATTTTTTTCCCGTCACGACTCTTGGGTAGGCACTAGGCAGGTATTAAACAGGTAACAGGAATTTGTCTATTAACAAAACCAGTGAAATGTTTTAAAAAAATTTTTTTTTAAATTGTTAATTATTCATATTTTGGACTGAAATTTTTTAGTCAACCCATTTGCAATATATATATATTGACATATTTAATTTGACATAAAATACTTTTCATCCATTAACCAGCTCGGTGAAGGTCGTTTTATACTGGGACCCTATACTATTATAATAAAACTAAAAAGATGGGCCGGGAAAGCGTAGCAGAAAGACTGACAGAAAGACAGACCTACAGACAGGCTTTCGCGTTTAAATATTAGTATGGATAGAATTTGAAATTTTGTGTAATATTTTAAGAGTTATTTTCAGGAAAAAATCGCTTTAATAAAAACGGAATCTTAAATCACTACGAATGCTCAAACGATTACATTCGGTCGTCCGTCCGAGGCAAATAAAGGTATCTGCTTATTACTAAGGGCCGAGGCGTCCCCGAGCGTCTCGATGAAAGCCGCTAAAAACAGACGCATAAAAAATTGCTCGATATTAGCCAATAGGCGTCCAGGCTATTAAAAAACATCTGATGAAAAACTACTCCGTTTCCGTGTTTGTAATTAAAAGTAGACTTCGTTAACTGCCAGCCCATACTCGGATGATACCAAATAGGAAATTCTCGGGCTTCCGATAGAAACAAAAAGAAATCGCTCATTACGTTCAATTTTGCCGGTTCTGGTCTAGATCTCTTCTTTTATTTATTTTCTGAATACCTTACAGCAGCCTTTGATTATGTATATTATATTATAGTTAATCAAAGACAGCAGCTTACTTGCGGGCTCTCACATAGACAAAAATATAAAAATAAAGATGCCAGATATAGATGGGGGACACTACTAAAGTAAATATTAATAACATTGTACACGTAATAAGGGATTAAAATAAACTTCCACAGCTCGCAAGCAGCCCGCCCAAGGTAAGGCACTCGCCTTTATACATGCGGTAACATAAGCACGGAACATCTAGATCCTACCCGAGCGGGCTACTAGCATCGTGTAAAAAAGGCTTAACAATTGATTTGGTCTATGGCACAAATAAAAGTCAACTGACAGCGACTGACAGTGATATTGTCAGCTCTGAACCGTCATGTTGTACAAATCATACCATAAAAAGTACCTACATTAAAGCGCAAAACACACAGGAAGCGGGCGCGGTGCGGGTGCGGGCCGGGTCGGGTGCGCGGCTGGTTGAAATCCTTATATTTATATGGACGACATCACACCGCGTCACCCGCCACGCGCCGGACCCGCGGCCGCATTCTGTGTGATGTGGTCCGTTTAAATATTAGGTCCTTACATAATATGAAATTGGCGTTTTGTCGTACTGGCCACTTTGATCTCAAATATCTCCTCTTTGGTTAGTGGCGGTGCGGTTAATCGAATTTCTAAAACCTCCTTCGATTTGAAATTCGCGACAGGATATTAAATTGATTAGACTTAATCGTGGACTGTAAATTATAGGCCATAAACTGCTCAAAATAGGGCATCTAGGAATTAGGAAAAAACAAAGGAATTTCGGCAAACGTACCTCGGAATTCCTGCGTGTTTGCGACGTCACTTTAGACGAATTCACTCCTAGATTAGCTGACTTCACAGGTCACTTTTCACTGTTTCACTGCAGTTTATTGTTATTGATGTGTATTTACATAGTAATAGCTCAGGGGGTTGCGGTTTGATGAAGATTTAGATGCGGAGCAGAGAAATATTAATCGGGGGCTTTTGAACGACGTGTCGACTACGATTCTAACTTCACTGTGACGCGGCGAAATGTCGCATCACTCTCTATGCGGCCTCTGATTGGTTGGCTTATTTCTCCAAATTAAGCTATTTGGAGACGCGCAACGCCATCTCGTAGCGTGGATGCGAGGTTTGCCGATAGGATCGGATTTTATGGATAAATCAGGATAATTTAAGGAAGATTTGAGCAATTTAATTATTTTAAAATATAAACTATTACCAAACGCGTATTTCCGCGCAACCAGTTAGGAATTCCAATTTCAAATTTATACAGCTATTTACTCTTGCTTTTGTGTTTTGAAAACCCTAATTCATTTGTTTTTTCCTCTTTTGGTTTTTTCTTTGCGTCACTCAGTTTACAAAATGGAAAATTTGAAATATCGCGTTATTTACGAGTACGAGTTCCATCGTGGCATCAGTGCTGCAGAGACGGCTCGAAGGATTCAATAAACCAGTTAATGACTTGAGAAATTGCATTATTTACGTCGTCATAATTGTCCTTATTTCTATCGACTTTAAAAATCAAGGACGTACCACTACATCCCATTAACGTCCCACAGCTGGGCACAGGCCTCCACTCTCATAGAAGAGAGGGAATTAGAGCTTAGACCCACCATGCTGCTCCAATGCGGGTTGGCGGGCATCAAGGGACCCAGAATAGAGCCTTGAGGAACACCCATTCGTGAGGCTGATCCCGACGACTTCACATCGTTGACACATACCGTTGGAATGTGATCACTGAGATAAGACGCAATGAGGACCAGTGCGGTGTCTTTGATTCCATAGTGGAAATGACTGTATTGTACTTTGTACCTACAAAATTAGTTTTTAAATACGTTATTTTTTCGCCTTACTAATCATAGGGCAAGAAGTGTATAAACCACGAGGAAACACCCAATATTCGCAGTGTGAGAATCAAGAAAAAAAACCTAATAACAAACGTCACACTGGTGAGACCACGAGTCCAATCATTTTTAACCGACTTCCAAAAAAGGGAAAGGTTCTCAATTCGGCGCGTATGTTATTGTTTTTACAGTCTCAATAAAATTGGTTTGATTGGTTCATCTTACTAGTCACTTACTGGGATGACCCCCATTACTATAATATAATTCTGAAATCAATATTTTGAATTTGAATTTTGAATATCAGTGTATGGATACCTACCGTGAATCGGCTGAACATTTTGTTTGCGGAGCGGTAATACACAAATTAAAATTACGTATTCATAGGGTACGAGCCAAGTCAACACAAACTAATGAATGCATCATTCAATCAAACATGTAGCGGCTCTGTCGGTACAGCGGTGGCGGGCGCGGTTGTATCGGTTGTATCATAAGCTCGATCCAATTTAGAAAATAACGTTTCAGCGGACGCGAGTAGACACAAACACAACGATGCCACGGTTGCCCGAAAGCTTTGGAAATTGCTAATCTTATTGAATATTTTTCTTATACTCATAATAATTTTTGTTTGTTCGATTGTTATTATTTTTATAGACCGAATCTCTATTCAGACTAAGTTGCGGGTCTCAGCTAATATTAGATGACTATATACCTAACTGGAAGAAAGATTTTTTGATGACAACTTCAACAATTAAATCCCCTCATCTGCGGATCGGACTTTAGAAGTCCGCCAAAAAACTATCCGTTGTCTGCGGATCGGACTTTAGAAGTCCGATGCGCCTTTGATGTAGTATGGGCGCCGCCGCTTGTCCGCAGGAGCGGGTATTTTTTTTCTTAAACTATCGCGATTCCGCTCAAACTTTGGTAAAACCTAATAGGATAGACAAGGAAACAGTGTGAATTTTTTGGGGGCCGTAGGTACTCAATGAAATAACTCTATGGGTAGAAGTGTAATTTGACCCTGGGTGCGTTCCGAAATACACTGAGAGCACTGAAAGTCCCCAGTAAAGAGCACTGCCAGTGCTCGCAGTGCTTATAACGGAACACACACCCTGTAATTTGATACTTTGTTTTTTTTATTGTTTTTTTGATTTTGTGCTAGACAGAGAATAATGTAAAAGAGTCTTTGTTTCGTGTTTTTATACTCTAAAATGACTAACCATAGAGTAAACCAGAGATTTAAAATAAAGATACTGGTGATAATGTTTATTTTATTGAGTTTCAAAAAAAAAACAGGGTTATTTTTGTTTTATTCTTTGGTATTTTTTATTTCAAACCATAGAGAAGAGCGATAACCTTTTAAACTTTAATCTATAGAGCTAGTTCGTAACGATTTGAATGATGTTCTGTGTTTACGTTGCTCGAACAAGTAATACGAGATATAAATATTTATATTAGCGCGGCCAGCTGGCGGCCGCTACTTTCAAAATGGTCGCCGCAGATCCGCTGAGTTCATAAAATGGCGGTCTGACAGCCGAAGGCGTTGACATCATCACGTTTCATGTCAACAGTGTATAGTGTACCTTATTTGAATAAATAAACATTAAATTGAATTGAATTAAATTAAACATTGATTCATGAATTGATATCTCAATTAGTTATTTTTATAAGTATCCTAATGTACGGAATCATCGTTTCATAAATTTGACTCGCCCTTAGTAGGATTTTTTTATATAAAATAAGTTTTTACCTCTACAAAGAAACAGCGAAAATTGACGATTTCGAGGGCTGTTTTTAGACCTTTTTATCCCAGTCCTTTGGAGCAGCTTCATCTCAAAAGCTGTAACTTTTGTGTAAGTAGGCATTTCTTTTATACTCTTAGTACTTTTAAAATATACCTACACTAGTGACGCCCGCGACTACGTCTTCGACCTCGTACTTCTCCGTACAAGAACTTATTAATGCTTTGACCAACCTCCCTAATTCTGGGATGAGGATTTCTTACCAGAAAAACTCACCTACAACATTACCTACTATATTTGACACGAAAGGTCTCATCATGCGCAATCGAACATGCTATCTGGTACGCTGAACGAGGTAGTCGTAAATACCGTAGATAGAGGTATTGTACCTATTTTATCTACAATGTTTCTGAGATGGTCATGATTAAAAAACCGGCTGACCAGGGCGCGTTCGGAGCCCTCGTAGCTTTACTTTTGTGATACCGTGATTGAATATCACCATCCTGTTTTTTTAATGTTTTGGACGTCTATATTAATTGCACAGTGTACCTAAATTGAATACATAAATATTGAATACAAGATGATGCCCGCGACTTCGTGCGCGTGGATTAAGGTTTTTGATTCCCGCGGGAACTCCTTAATTTTCCGGGATAAAAAGTAGCCTATGTCCTTCCCCGGGATATAGGTAACCTACCTCTATACCAAATTTCAGCAAAATCGGTTGAAAAGATGGGCCGGGATAGCGTAGCAGACAGACAGACAGACAGGCAGACAGACACACTTTCGCATTTATAATATTAATATGGATTGTATGTAACTTGTAACTATTGAACTTAGCAGGGAGCAGTAGGTACACACAGTAGGATGTGATACAGTATTTACAAGTCCCTACGTTATGCGGAATGGGCTTCACCGACGGCCCAATCTACGACGGCGTAACTAACTAATGAGAACTGACGTGGAACGTGTGTGTATATGTCGAATGAATTGAATTAATAAACCAGGTAGAAACTTAGTAAAACACTTAGTAAAGTGAGATAAGGCATTTTTTTGAATTAGGCTAGCACGGCTGCAATCAGAGGCCCAATTGTCTAAGCAAATCGCAATCATTTGAGAACTTAAAACGTATTACTCGAACTGTTTAAGGAGTTCATACATGCTTTTTGATGTGCAGACTTCAATGAACTTTTTAATCTGGTTAATTTATACGTTTGACAAATGATTGCGATAACGATGTTCTTACACAATCAGGGATCAGCCCCCCAATCATGTAAGAATGGCCGATGAAATCGTTAAAGTTCTGCGGCAAAGTAAATAAACCATAACAACATTAAATTAGAGCTCAATTTCGTTTGCCCATTCTTATACGTTTAGGTATGTACGATACTCAAACGTATAAGAATGGATACACGAAATTGAGCTCTAATTCAATGCAGTTATGGTTTATATTACTTTGACGCTGAATCTTTACCATTTGATGGACAATTCTTACATAATCGGGGGGCTGACCAGCTTGCAAGTAGTGATGCAGCCTAAGTTGCATAGGTGCCTTAGAAGATGCGTATTCACTCTCGATGTGAATGCACCCATATTAAAAGTAGAAGAGAAACGGAAGCCGGAAGGGCATTCAATATCGCACACATGATCGGTACCGCCTCCTTCAGACCATCATGATGGAAAGATGATCATCAAAATAATTGAGGAAAAGAGGAACGTTGATAGAAGAATTATAGTCGTGACTTAAAACTGGGATAGCAATCGAAGCCCAAATTTTCCGTTCGAAGAAGGATGAAGAAAGATAGCTTTATGTAATCATCCATTAATAAAACAATTAACTCAGTTATTTTTCATCATACCTATTCGAAAAACGCATATTGGCTTCAGAGGATAGCGGGAGCAAAGTGTAACTTGTAGGCCCATAGGACTTTTCATTTCTCTCTTCTGATTGGACCGAAGTCACGTCATCAATTTGTTGATCGAATATACGACTTTGCATTTCTCTGTTCTGATTGGTCCGAAGTCACGTGATCAATTTGTTGATCGGATATACGTCTTTACATTTTATTTAAACTTTAAATATACGTCTAAATAATGTCTATACAATTACATAGAAGGTTGATAGGAGTATCTTTTGATTGGTGCTTAAACGTATAGGTAAGGTCCATACATAGTAGGTTGATACTCCTAGCTTTTTCTCATACGTAATGATGAAAAATAGTGTGTGTCACTCGGGGCCAAATTTTTTGTTCTCGGGCGGCGTATATTGAATTCCTCGCTACGTTCAGGATTCTACTTTAGAACCCCTCGCTACGCTCGGGATTCTACTATAGAATCCTTCACTTCGCTCTGAATTCAAAATAGCGCCCTCGGGAACAAAAATTTTCTTTGGCCCCATGTAACACAAATAACTATTAAATTGCATAATTTTCGCAATAATAAAAGTGCCTCGGAATGGTATTGAATATATTTTTGCTCCTGTCGTGATTTCTATAAAATATGAACGCGCGGGCAGTGTCACGTTTAAATAATATTCATTTTTCAGATTTTGCTGAAAAATGTTTTTAAAGCCTACGTAATACTGAATTTATCTTTTTATCATTCAATGACGTAACAGTTTTGCGCTCAGTTGGAGGGGAAAGTAGAATATTGGTCAAATTTGACAGGCACGAGTATTTGTTAAACTTAAATACCTATAATTGATGGTCGTTGAAGCTGAAAAATCCTATAGCGGACGCTTTAAGAGCGCAAACAAGTGAGGGATCCAACAGGACAAAGCGGACAAAGAAAGTCCGCGTCGGAGGGGAACGGCATTTTGTCCTGTAGTGTGCGCCCTCCATATAAAAGTGAGTGACTCGGACTTTTTGTCTGCCAATCAATTTTTTTGTCCCTAGTGTTTTTTCACTCTTGAGGTAGATTGAACGCTAAAATGTAGAAGGTGGATGATCAACCAGTATAGATTTACTGCTTTAATAGTAATAAAAAAATACCCCCACTGAGTTTGTTGTGCGTTCTACTCAGACGGCGCGTTTGGAACCCTTTACCTTTACTTTTCAGCTACCTAATAATTTATTAACGCCCAAAAATGTATACAGTGTTGGTACCAATTTTGAATAAACATCTTTCAACTTTAACTTTATGAGTACCCTTTTCTTAGTCCGCTACGGTCGTAGATTGCATCACCACAATAGCAGGTGAAATTGCTGCAAAAGAGAAATCGTCGAGAAGTATGAAAGTTTCGAAATTAATGTTTTAAAGTGTCTGTAAGTGCCAAATGCCAACCGAAATCATTCTTCCGTTCTGCCCAGTAAATGTGGGACGTGATATGAAAAACTCACGAGATGGAAACCTTTTTAACCATTTCTACTTTAGATCACGTGCGCTTTGCGGCACTAGTCTTTACACAACTATGTAAGCGTAGTAAATCTTTTTTCCAATACAAGCACTGTACCACGATCTCACCTGGTAACTAGTGCTGACGCAGCCCAAGATGGTAGCGGGCTAACCTGCTAGGGGCATGGCAGTTATATTAAACCCATACCTTTAGTGATCTGTGATAAGGTGTTGTTAGCTTGTACCTAACAGAATTTTACCAAGACGGAGATTTTAAAATCAATACATAGGTACTTATCGCTAATTAAAAGCGAAAAAACTCTAGGGACCACATATTTAATCCACGCGGAAGAAGTCACGAACATCACCTAGTTCATATTGAATCTTTAAAAACGTAAATCCACGCGGTCAAAGTCGCGGAGATTAGCTTGTTAGGGAGTGTATATCGCGGTATAAGAACCAGATGAACGTAACTACAAAAAAATCAAAAATCGTTTTTTTTCATAAATCGGATCACAGTGCGGTCCTTTATGAACTGCCAAAACGACGTAACGATGTATTCAATATTTCACAAATTCCAAAAAAACGCATCAGCATTTCAACAAATTTCAATAGAACCAGAAAAACGTATCATGAGTTCCGCTAAATTAGTTTTAATAAACTAGATAGAAATATTGTTTGTTTCACAATATCATAGAACCATAGCAACGTAAAAGCTTTTACGTTGTTTTGGGCGTTACAAAATTGTGTTTGACGCTAAGTTTAAAAAAGCCAAAACAACGTTTATCTATTTACGTTCTATTGGCATAAACATTTTTGTAAAATAAATAATTCAAGCTTATAAATATTTCATGACAAAGCGACGTAATACGATATACGTTACTTTGGCGGTACTATTTTCTTTGTTAATTATTAAAGTCCATTGAAAAATACAAACTTACGTTAGTATGGCACCTTAGAGTTGAGTTGAAGCTTTCAATATAATAGAGATTAACCAAAAGTATTTTGAACCTAGGCACAGTCAAATGGAAGCTGATAACATCCACGCGACTATTGAACTGGCTAAGAAGAATATAAGTTCCGATATTTCATCCATCCGGATTCTATACTAATTATTTTAAAAAAAGCTTCCCGAAAAAATCCATATGATGTCATTTCTACTGAAAAATATGAAGATTTGCAGCATTTATGCAGACAGGGTAGATTATTCCCATCGCAATATCACAGTTTTTATAAAGGATATTCAGTTGGAACAACAGATGATGATGAAGATTTTTCTATGCGGATGGCTGTATGTTGATTAAACTAAGATTTTACATTAAAATTGGACTTTTTCACTAAGTTAATAAAGATTATTTTGATTACCTATTTAGATGATGACGAAGACAATTAAGATTTTTCTATGCGGATGGCTATAACACGTTGAAAAAACAATGTTTATTATTAAAATTGCGCGTTTTCAGCAAAAAATAAAGATTGTTCTGTTTGATTGATTACCTTTTTAATATTTTTTATTTATTTCATCACTAACACAAATTAATAAAACTTCACTTTACAATTTTTAATGACGTATTTCAGTACGTTAACCTCGCGATAACAACAGAAGTTTAAAAAATTAAGGGCCATACTAACGTATGTCTACCGGATCAAAAAAAATATTGTGCCTATGACGTAAGCATATATATATATTTAAATAATTCTTAACCTTTACAAAGCTCAAATAGTATACCAATACAACGGTATATTTTGTTTTTTCGTCAATTGTATAGTTTCTCTTTAAATAGCTGGTAAAGTCTGAAGAGGCGATTTTAGACAGTTTTTTCGCTCTCCTGTAAAGTTTGCGAAAACGTAGTTACGTTCATCTGGTTCTTACACCGCGATATTTAGTGCTCACTGAGTGCCTCGACTATTATCTGCAATCTGATGATAGCATCGTTAGACTAAAGTGAAAATTACCATACACCTGGGCTACTCCTTTATCCTAAATAGCTTGTAGAGATTATATCTAAAGTTTTGTGCTAAAACTGTTCTAGTTAAAGACGCGAGAAATTGAATAGTTACTCGTACTAGACGATGCAGGCGACTTCGTGGGTTTTTAGATTGTTGTGGTAACTCTTTAATTATATTTTCCGGGAAAACCCCCGGGATGCAACCTATCTCTGTTGCCATATTTAATTTTTATTATTTATTATTTGCAGGCTGTTGTGTCCCAATGTTGGGCAAAGGCCCCCTTTCCTCCTTCCATTCCATTTAATTAAAATTGGTTGAATTATGGGCCGCGAAAGCGTAGCAAACCACAGACAGACAGACTTCCGCATATATAATATTAGTATAAATTGCTACAGTCACAGGTATTTGTACAGTTGAAATGCAATAGTTTAGTATAGAAACGACATATATCTCTAGAAAATATATCTGTAGCAAAAATTCGCCAAAATCGGTGAAGCGGATGGGCCGTGATCTACGCAAAACAAACATTTAAGAAGGTATCCATCGAGGATACAGTCGAGGGGGACAGCCAACATCACGAAAACAACAGACAGACACTGAATAGTACGGGAATAATAAACATTCCCCTCCAAAAAACAATGTAAAGCTGAGTTTTGGCACGAGTGTTCTTTAGGGTCTTAGACAAATCCCCACTCCTAGGATGCGAGCTTAAAAAATATCTCCCCGAACGCGGTTTTTTGTAATTTATACAAAATCTATAAGACTTATGTAAACACCTTCAATGGCAAAAATGATCCTAAAGAACACTTGTACCAAAAAACAGCTTTACATTATTATTTGGAGGTCTCCATGCAAAGCTTGCATAACTAGCCTGAGCTAGAATCCAGGCGGCGCAAAACCGCGGCATTTGGACGTTCCTACGAGAGACTTGACATCACTCCATTTGCTGACGTCCTCAGTACTCGACGTTCATATCCAGTAGGTACTTGACGCCTATCGGATCGGCGACAATGACAATAGGACCGTGAAAAGGTAACAGACAGACGGCACATTGGTTGTCTCATCATGGGCTTCCGGATAGCGTCGCCTGATTCTATCTTTCGTAACATGTCCCCTTTGCGTGCGGTCCCGGCCTCGGAGAGGCATTCCCGTGTGACTATAGTGCTTATGAGTTAAGACGACTCTCTTTGAACATGAAACATTTGAATATGAGTTACCTAAAGCTGGGTTCTTGACAGAAAAACTATTAAAATTTCCAAATTTATAATTACTAGTTACTAAAAAATGTTCAATATTATTATTGGCCGTTTGGTACTTTTGATAATTTTAAACACAAAATGGAATTATTAGCTACAAAAATAAAAACCGGCCAAGTGCGAGTCGGACTCGCGCACCGAGGGTTCCGTACAAACCTGTAGTAAGTTTTACGATTTATGACGTATTAAAAACAAGACGAAATGAACCGCAAAACTAACTTTGTTTGTAGAGGTTTATTGTTAATATCAAAAAATTACGTTTGTTGTATGGGAGCCCCCCTTTGATATTTACTTTATTGATATTTAATTATTTATTTTGAAAGGTAATATACAAGTTAATATTCTGTGAAAATTTGAACCGTCTACCTGTTACCGTTTTTAATATTGAGCAAAAAAATACGAAAAAAACACGTTTATTGTATGGGGACCCCCCTTAATATATATATTTTTTTAATTTTTAGTATTTGTTGTTATAGCGGCAACGGAAATACATCATTTGTGAAAATTTCAGCTTTCTAGCTATCACGGTTTATGAGATACAGCCTGGAGACAGACAGACAGACAGACAGACAGACAGACAGACAGACAGACAGACAGACAGACAGACAGACAGACAGACAGACAGACAGACAGACAGACAGACAGACAGACAGACAGACAGACAGACAGACAGACAGCGGAGTCTTAGTAATAGGGTCCCGTTTTTACCCTTTGGGTACGGAACCCTAAAAACATTTCAATTAAAAACTCAGTAAACTTTTGGTCCTATAACTCCCAAGCTCTAGACAATAATCCCACTCCCACCACCACTACAGCCCATCAACACCCCACTGCTGGGCACAGGCCTCCACTCTCATTGGAGAGAGGGAATCAGACCCACCACGCTGGTCTAATTCGGGTTGGCGGGCATTAACGACTATTATCATGTGTGATAATAACCAGGACCGACGCCTAACGTGCTCTCCGAGCCACGGGAATGAAACACCACCAACTTCCTAACTCCGGGCTAGTACTAAGAATTTCTAGTCAGAAAAACACAATACTCAATTGTGGCCCGACCCGGGACTCGAACCCGGTACCTCGTCGACCGCAGTCGAACATGCCAACCGCGCGAACATTTATTTTCACCGCGATGAGTTGTGTCCGGTTCTTTTTTGAAGTTTTGAACTGCCACGTTATTTGCTGGCGAAAGTTTGAGCCCCTTTAAATTGAGAGGTGTTACTTTAGGGATCTGGGGGCATACCACTATCGCTTCAAGCCGTATTGTTTTAATGTTGTTGACGTTCGTGTTTTAGAATTATAGTACTTATTTTAGGGACGTCAAGGTACATGACATAAAACTGTCATTTGGAGATATCCGTGCTTTATGCGGCGGTAGTAGCCCTCCCTGGCACGGTGACACAATCTAGTGTTGGGGTCGCACTGGAGCGCAACCGTTTGGAGTGATATATGCGGGGGCTCAGCGGCGCAGTGTTAATGTGCGCCTGTCACTAATGCGATACACTCAACGAGAAATAATAGTTAAGGTAAACGTAGTTCAGACTAAAATCACAGTTTAATGATTCAAGTGTGTTTATTTCGTGTAGGATATACAGGTGTAGCGCCAACCCGCATTGGAGTGTGGTGGGTCTAAGCTCTAATTTCCTCCTATGAGAGTTGAGGCCTATGCCCAGCCGTGGGACATATGTGGGATACAGGTGTCACTTATAATACGTCTTGTATTGAATCTATCACGGGCTCGGAAAGCAGTTCTACTGCAGCAGATCTGGCAAGAATCTTTTCAATAAGCAAAATGGAACATTAAGTAGCTATACCTACAGCAATGTAATTAGTTAGTATACTATAAATTAAAATAAAGGTAGCAAGTACAGCATACAAACCTCCACATAATATAAAGAGGTCAATAAAGTACAAGTTAAACTATAACAAGGCAATATTATGATGTAGGATTTTGGCCAGTGTGCTGTAATGAAGTACATCTCTATCAAATACAAACTTTTGTACAAAATACTCTTTCCTACAAAATACTCTTCATTCGAACTCCCCACTAAATGAGTGCAACGTAATAAAGTGTGCAGAATTTATTTTTTCAACGACCTAAGCTTGTCCCGGATAGTGTTCCCAGCGATTATGCTATTAGCCCCGGCCTCGGGAGCAATTACGCTATTTGAATAACTGTCTAAGTCCACTACAGCCCATTAACGTCCCACTGCTGGGCACAGGCATCCACTCTTATAGGAGAGAGGCCAATGCGGGTTGACGGGCTTTAACGACTATTATCATGTGTGATACTAGTGATAATAACGGGGACCGACGGCTTAACGTGCTCTCCAAGGCACGGGGGTGAAACACCACCAACTTCCTAACTCCGGGCTAGTACTGAGAATTTCTAGTCGGAATAACCCAATACTTAACTATGGCCCGACCCGGGACTCGAACCGCAGTCAAACATGCTAACCATTAGACCAACGAGGCAGTCGTCGTCGTTATTACTGTCTAAGTTATAATGTAAAATTAAAAACTTTGTGCGTTTTGCTCGGTTGCGGTTGAAATTTGGAGGGTGTGTTCTTTGTGAAGAGTAGGTATCCACTAAGAAAGGATTTTTCGAAATTCTTCCCCCAAAAGGGTAAAATAGGGATTGAAAGTTCGTATAAAATTCCATCGTTTTTCAAGTTATAGCCATGAAACTTGGTAATTGGACTTCCGTTTTAAAATTATGAAATACGTATTTCACAATTTTTGTAATTTCTATCCCCAAGGACGTTAAATAGAGAGTTTGTCCTTCACTCACGCCGCAACAGAGCAACGGATTAACGTGATTTTTTGCATGGGTATAGATGAGGACCTGGAGAGTGACATAGGCCCTTTTTATCCCGGAAAATTAAGGAGTGCCTGTGGGAATTAAAAACTTATGCCACACGAAGTCGCGGGCGTCCGCTAGTCTAATAGTATTCCAGTTCTGCTGGGTCAAGTATGCATTAGGATGCGCCATTTCCGAGGTTCAGTATGATAAATGTTTACTGCACGTTTACTGTCTTAGAAAGCCCGAATCTCTTTCACGTGAAACGAAAAGGCTTCGGGTAATTTATGCGAGATTTCAGCACTGCAGTGTATATTGCGCCAGCCTTAAGGCGACTCTCCTAAAACACGAGACAGTTGAAAATCGCTTGCGTGATTTGTATCAGTTCATGAGCTCAACAAATCGGGGTTCTAGCTTCTTGCTAGCTCAATTATTTTATGTTCAAAATAAAACAATACGAATCGCTAAAATGCACATTAATTAATTATTAATGTATTTTAGTTGTGAATTTAAAACAAAATCTCCGACCCTGTATCCAGGATGCGATGATAATTTTAAACTCAAAAAACCATAATTAAGAAAAAGTTTTTTTTTTACTAATTTACTATTATGTATATTAAAAAATTTTGCTTTTAACAATTACCATACCATACCGCTTATATATAATGACATAATCATAGATACACAGACGCTGTAGAAATCATCTGTGTTTAGTTTGTTAGGTTTTAGTCAAATAATATGTAGTTACTATAATTTTGGCAACGTCGCTATTCCGGTTACACTTTAAAATAGTGTTAAATACTTTCATTTATGTTACAGATTCATTTCTGTTACAGATTCATTTCTGTTACAGAAATATTATAAGTGTTTTGGGTTAACAGTTTTAAAAAAACACATTCAAAACATATTTGATTCTGTTATCAATTCAACCTGTATCACTTTTAATTCTGTAATCTTTAAGAATCTGTTTTCCAGTCCCTGCTTGTGGCACCTACTGTGAGACCTACTATAATATTATCTATATTAATATGTTCATCAGTAGATGTAAATCGGTTGAGAATGACGGCGACAATTGATTTATTTACGTCTCATGTATGAAGTTTTTTAAATGCTAATATAAGTTTGATATTCTATTTAACTTGATCTACTTATTGTGTTTCTTTACTACTACAAAATTAATTTTAAAAAATTGGCAGTCATAGGGAATGCCGATAGAAGTGAAAACGAATATTTCGACGGCCCCTACGTAATTCATCGAAAGTCAAAATTGGCACTTTTCACCAGAGCCGTTTAAAGTTTGTTTCTGTTATATTTTGTTTTTTTAAAGAATTACCTCCAAACTTTGGTATCCATCATAAATTATTTAGTTTATATATTTATTCAAAAATATATAGTTGTGAAAATATATAATACTTTTCTAGAAAATCGAGTTTCAATAGTTTACGTCATAATATTTTTGATTTTTGACAATAATTTTTATCGAAACTGCCACTTTCGATTTTGTAGCATGGAAATATTTTTGAAGTTATGATCGAAACTGGCAATTTCGATAAATTATGATAAATATATTATTGAAGTATTCAATGAAACTGGTAGTTTTGATGAGTTACGCCGAAATGAAATGTGTTTACTACTACCAGTTTCGATATAATTTGGTAAGGTTTAAGCACATTACGTTTTAAAGAAAAACAGTCCCGTAGTGGTTAAAAGTCACTTGGAAAAAACAACCCGTTTGTTAAAAGCTTTTCATTGAAATTACGCATGCATAATATTACTTTAACTTACTAATACAAATCATTGAGATCAATTTGAGTAAATCAAATTAACAAGAAAGCAAAAAAACTACGGATAAAAATAAACAAGTATTATAAGAATGGCACTTTGGCAAGAGCAGTTTTCCATCATCACGATGAATAAATATTAAAAATAACAATGATGAGAGATCATCGTTATTTTTAATATTTATTATTTTCCCACGTCTTCTTGTAATAACAGAGTTAAAACGATGCTGCACCTTTTAACATAGCGAACATGTTTAGAGTCCATTTTGATGTTGCATCCCCTCTGGGATCGTCAAGTTTAGGTGAGCTTGCTGAGCCAGTTAGTGAGGGAGAAGTTCCACATTTTTCAGCCTAGCAGGTAACTGGCATTGTTATCAACATGAGTAGAGGAAATTCTCCTGGGCACGATGGCCTTAGCGTAAAGCACCTAAACAGAGTTCACTTGCCTAGATTGTTGGCTATGTTTTACTCTCTATGTTTAAGTCGCTTCTATATCCATGACATGGTGCGTTCAGTAATAGTGCCTATTCCGAAGAACAAGGCTGGAGACATTTTGGATAAAAATAATTAAAAGGCTGTTACGTTGGCTACCTATAAAATATTGGACAGTTTGATTGACAACAAACTGAAACAGATTTTGCATCTCCATAATGGTCAATTCCGTTTTAGAAGCGGGTTATCTACGGAGAGTGCAATCAAGACAAGCAGGCTGTCCAATATAACAAAGATAGACGAGCAACTATCTATCTACGCTTGTTTTTGGACTTCTCAAGGATATTCGACATGTTGTCTTATAATGTCATTTGGGATAAGCATAAGAGAGCGGGCGTACCATTGGGGATTAGGAGAATCTGAAATTTTGGAATTCACATTCATGGGTGACGTAATGCGCTCTTCCACGCATATAATTTGGAGTGTGATGTTAGGCAATGAGGTTTGTCTTTGCCACTCTTCTTTAGCTTGTAAATGACCTGATTGTTAAGGTCAGCGGGAGGCACGTCGGCTGCTGGATAGACAACGTCTGTGTAAACGCGGACGACATGGTTCTGCTGGGTCCAATGGTTAGGTCAGTAAGGGAGTTATTGGAAACGTGCCAAGAGTACGCAGCTAGTCATGGGCTGATTTATATAATGAAAACAAGAGTGAATTTACATCACCTTAAGAACAACAGGTATACCGGAGAAAGAGGGCCACGTCGAGCATAGCATATTGTTAAATGAAGCACTACTTAAGCGTGTTAAACAATTTAAGTATCTGGGACACGTGGTTACTGATGGCCTTAAGGATGTTGTAAATATAGGAAGGGAGCGTAGGGCATTGGCGGTGCAGTATAACATGTTGGTCAACAGGTTTTCCCGTGGTAGCGGTGAAAATTAGTTTCATCCTTTACACGGGATCATCGAGAACCAGCTATACACAGGCATCAATAAGCTTTTCTTTCCGGCATTTTCTTTAGACGTAGTCTTTCTCTTTTGTTTTAATGTAACGCTCGTGCTAGGGGAATCACACTCCGAGACAGTTATAAGAAAGCCTACGCTGGCAATTGGCTAGGTACGGACTATCAACACTCGACAGGCGTAAGTTGTTATTGATTCTCAGTCAATACCGATGTTGATGGAACTGGGTAGGAATTAGTAAAATTGTGGTTGGAGTTGTCAGTTTTCATTTACATATACAAAACTATTGATATCAAATTAACAGGTAAGTTAAAAAAATAATTTTTTGTCAAAAATACCAAAAATATTAAAGAAAATAATATCGAAACAACGTAAGAAATAAAAAATATATCCGCTTAAATCATTGAAACTGGTAGTTTCGTTTTATTGAGGCGATTTAACTCCGCAGTAAAAAAAATGAAACTGGTAGTTTCGTTTTATTAAGGAGATTTAACTCCGCAGTAAAAAAATGAAACTGGTAGTTTCGTTTTGTTTTGTTTTACTATCGAGCTTCATCTCCGAAGTATAAAAATGAAACTACCAGTTTCGATAAAAATTTAAACTGAATTACCACGTAAATTCTCGAAAATGGCAGTTTCGTCTCGCTCGCACGTAGACCACTCCGGCGTAATTGACCGAATCAAGGGCTTTCGATGATATAGCCCGGAGTGTTAGTGTCACTTTCGATGTTTTACGAATAAAATCTCAGCTAATATCTATAATTTGATTTTTTTTATTAGTGGGGGGTAAAATATCCATACTAATATTATAAATGCGAAAGTGTGTCTGTCTGTCTGTCTGTCTGTCTGTCTGTCTGTCTGCTACGCTTTCACGGCCCAACCGTTTAACCGATTTTGATGAAATTTGGTACAGGGATAGGTTGCATCTCGGGGAAGGACATAGGCTACTTTTTATCCCGGAAAAACAAACAGTTCCTGTGGGATAACAGGCTCTTTTTCTCGCATTTTTCTTCAATCACGCTTCAACGGCGCAACGGATCGACGTGATTTTTTGCATGGGTATATTTGAGGACCTGGAGAGTGACATAGGCCACTTTTTATCCCGGAAAAACAAACAGTTCCTGTGGGATAACATACTCTTTTTCTCGCATTTTTCTTCAATTAGGTGGCAACGGCGCAACGGATCGACGTGATTTTTTGCATGGGTATATTTGAGAACCTGGAGAGTGACATAGGCCACTTTTTATCCCGGAAAAACAAACAGTTCCTGTGGGATGACATACTCTTTTTCTCGCATTTTTCTTCAATTAGGTGGCAACGGCGCAACGGATCGACGTGATTTTTTGCATGGGTATATTTGAGAACCTGGAGAGTGACACAGGCCACTTTTCATCCTGGAAAGACTAACAGATCCTGTGGGATAGTATGCTCTTTTTCTCGCATTTTTTTCACCGTTACCACGTTCACACGTTCAGATTAGCCCACGTTCAGGTTATCATAACCTTCTGGTTAGCCCACGTTCAGGTCAGCCGACGTTTAGGTTAGCCCACGTTCAGGTTATCATACCCGTCCGGTTAGCCCACGTTCATGTTAGCCGACGTTCAGGTTAGCAGAAGTTCAGGTTAGTTGTCGGTCAGGTTAGCTGTCGTTCAATTTAGCCGACGTTCAAGTTAGCCGACGTCCACGTTACCTGATATTCAAGTTAGCCCACGTTCAGGTTAGCCCACATTCAGGTTAGCCGACGATAAGATTTATTTTAGGACAAGGAAAGTAACATGTGCTACCTTAGTAACATCGTATCATCCATATCCATACTTCCATACTTCCATACTTATCCATACTAATATTATAAATGCGAAAGTGTGTCTGTCTGTCTGTCTGTCTGTCTGTCTGTCTGTCTGCTACGCTTTCACGGCCCAACCGTTTAACCGATTTTGATGAAATTTGGTACAGGGATAGGTTGCATCCCGAAGAAGGACATAGGCTACTTTTTATCCCGTAAAAACAAACAGTTTCTGTGGGATAACAGGCTCTTTTTCTCGCATTTTTCTTCAATTAGGTGGCAACGGCGCAACGGATCGACGTGATTTTTTGCATGGGTATATTTGAGAACCTGGAGAGTGACACAGGCTACTTTTCATCCTGGAAAGACTAACAGATCCTGTGGGATAGTATGCTCTTTTTCTCGCATTTTTTTCACCGTTACCACGTTCACACGTTCAGATTAGCCCACGTTCAGGTTATCATAACCTTCCGGTTAGCCCACGTTCCGGTCAGCCGACGTTTAGGTTAGCCCACGTTCAGGTTATCATACCCGTCCGGTTAGCCCACGTTCATGTTAGCCGACGTTCAGGTTAGCAGAAGTTCAGGTTAGTTGTCGGTCAGGTTAGCTGTCGTTCAATTTAGCCGACGTTCAAGTTAGCCGACGTCCACGTTACCTGATATTCAAGTTAGCCCACGTTCAGGTTAGCCCACATTCAGGTTAGCCGACGTTAAGATTTATTTTAGGACAAGGAAAGTAACATGTGCTACCTTAGTAACATCGTATCATCCATCCATACTTCCATATCCATATCCATACTTCCATACTTCCATACTAATATTATAAATGCGAAAGTGTGTCTGTCTGTCTGTCTGTCTGACTGTCTGTCTGTCTGTCTGTCTGCTACGCTTTCACGGCCCAACCTTTTAACCGATTTTGATGAAATTTGGTACAGGGATAGGTTGCATCCCGAAGAAGGACATAGGCTACTTTTTATCCCGGAAAAACAAACAGTTCCTGTGGGATAACAGGCTCTTTTTCTCGCATTTTTCTTCAATCACGCTTCAACGGCGCAACGGATCGACGTGATTTTTTGCATGGGTATATTTGAGGACCTGGAGAGTGACATAGGCCACTTTTTATCCCGGAAAAACAAACAGTTCCTGTGGGATAACATACTCTTTTTCTCGCATTTTTCTTCAATTAGGTGGCAACGGCGCAACGGATCGACGTGATTTTTGGCATGGGTATATTTGAGAACCTGGAGAGTGACACAGGCCACTTTTCATCCTGGAAAGACTAACAGATCCTGTGGGATAGTATGCTCTTTTTCTCGCATTTTTTTCACCGTTACCACGTTCACACGTTCAGATTAGCCCACGTTCAGGTTATCATAACCTTCCGGTTAGCCCACGTTCAGGTCAGCCGACGTTTAGGTTAGCCCACGTTCAGGTTATCATACCCGTCCGGTTAGCCCACGTTCATGTTAGCCGACGTTCAGGTTAGCAGAAGTTCAGGTTAGTTGTCGGTCAGGTTAGCTGTCGTTCAATTTAGCCGACGTTCAAGTTAGCCGACGTCCACGTTACCTGATATTCAAGTTAGCCCACGTTCAGGTTAGCCCACATTCAGGTTAGCCGACGTTAAGATTTATTTTAGGACAAGGAAAGTAACATGTGCTACCTTAGTAACATCGTATCATACTAAATACTAATCCATACTTATCCATACTAATCCATACTAATATTATAAATGCGAAAGTGTGTCTGTTTGTCTGTCTGTCTGTCTGTCTGTCTGTCTGTCTGTCTGTCTGTCAGTAACATCTGTCTGTAAGTGTCTGTGTGTTAGTAACATCGTATCATACTAATCCATATCCATACTAATATTATAAATAAGTGAAAACTAATATTAAAATATAAACCGTAAAACTAAGGCATTATAGTTTAATTACGAATGTACTATATTTATATTTAAGACCTTTTGTCTTCGTAACAACACGTGGTGTCAGTCACGATTACACATCACTTTTAAATATAAACCTTAAAACAAAGGCATTAACCCTTTAGTTTGCAGACGAAAAAAAACAAAAATTTTCTTTTTGGGGGTTAAATAGTAAGTATAAGAATGACTAAAAAATAGAAATAGAATAGAAGAGATATTCGGGTTCAGAATTCAGAGTGCAGAGTTCAGAGTTCAGAGTGCAGAGTTCAGACTTCAGAGTGCAAAGTTCAGAGTGCAGAGTTCAGAGTGCAGAATTCAGAGTGCAGAGTTCAGAGTGCAGAGTGCAGAGTTCAGAGTGCAGAGGTCATAGTTCAGAGTGCAGAGTTCAGGGTTCAGAGTGCAGAGTTCAGAGTCCATAGTTAAGAGTGCAGAGTTCAGAGTCCATAGTTAAGAGTGCAGAGTTCAGACTTCAGATTGCAGAGTTCAGAGTGCAGAGGTCAGAGTTCAGAGTGCATAGTTCAGAGTTCAGAGTACAGAGTGCAGAGTTCAGAGTGAAGAGTTCAGAGTGCAGAGTTAAGAGTTCGGAGTGCAGAGTTCAGAGTTCAGAGTATAGAGTTCAGAGTTCAAAGTTCAGAGTTCAGAGTGCAGAGTTCAGAGTTCAAAGTGCAGAGTTAAGAATTCAGAGTGCAGAGTTCAGAGTTCAGAGTGCAGAGTTCAGAGTGCAGAGTTCAGAGTTCAGAATGGAGAGTTCAGACTTCAGAGTGCAGAGTTCAGAGTGCAGAGGTCAGAGTTCAGAGTGCAGAGTTTAGAGTTCAGAGTGCAGAGTTCAGAGTGCATAGTTCAGAGTGCAGAGTTCAGAGTGCAGAGTTCAGAGTGCAGAGTTCAGAGTGCGGAGTTTAGAGTTCAGAGTGCAGAGTTCAGAGTATAGAGTTCAGAGTTCAGAGTTCGGAGTGCAGGGTTCAGAGTTCAGAGTGCAGAGTTCAGAGTTCAGAGCGCTGAGTGAAATGTCTCAAACAGGCAGTCACAGTTAAGTTGACAATTGACAATCTTTCACATAAAACTCAGTTATTGTTCCCTTGAGCCACGCGAGCGAAGCCGCGGGTAATAGCTAGTAGCTTAATATAAGCCAATTTAACCAATAAAAAAAAATCGCCAATTTCGACTTTCGATGAATTACGTAGGGGCCGTCGATTTAAATTAATGATTTATTTATTTCATTATTAATTAAAAAAAAAAAAAATTAAAAGAATTAATTAAAAAAAACCCTAAAACTAAGGCATTAAAGTTTAATTAAGAATGTAGTATATTAATTATATTTAAGACCTTTTGTCTTCGTAACAACGCGAGCATGTCGGTGACGCGGTGTCGGTGACGCGAATCCACAAGTTTACCCCCTACCAAAAAGTGCTTAACGCGGCTAAAGAAGTTTTCACTTCAAAAATAATTATTCCGAAGCTCTTTCAAGGTAGACCGACTTAAGCAACTTCAACGTTATCAATATCTTTTGAGCTGCTGTCCTTTGCTAAACTAATATTGAGTTACCGACTTTCTTACGAGTTATTATGATCATACTTTTTTGCCGGTGGCTAATGGCTTTATTCCATATAAAATATCATCATAAAATTATTTATATCCATACTAATATTATAAATGCGATATTATTATATTTTTTGAAAGGTAAGTTCCTTGCAAAATATACTTCTAACGCTTAAAAACATGGGTGTCCTGTGGTAACTGCGCAGCGTTTTGCTACTCAACTCAGACATCTCAACTAACCTACAGTACTTAAAGTATTTATGTCCTACTAGCTGATGCCCGACGACTTCGTCCGCATGGATTGAGGTTTTTAGGTTCCTAGGAACTCCTTAATTTTCCGGGATAAAATGTAGCTTATTTGTTATTCCAGACTATCTATCTCCGTGCCAAATTTCATCGAGGTCCGTTCAGCCGTTCTGGCGTGATTGAGTAACAAACATTTATCAATCCATCCATCCATCCAAACTTTTGCATTTATAATATTAGTATAGTAGTAAGTAGCTAAAAACTATTAATAGCAGGTACTACTTATAATTTTTTTCAGTGCATGTTTTTCTAATTGAAAAGTAAATACACAACGCGAAGTGACTGTCCATTACAAGTGTGATGATTGTGTCCGTCGTGTATTTTGAGATACACGAAAATAAAAGTGTAGTACCACTCGGGACCGCGCTTCAAACGCTTGATGTCGATCAAATTGATGTCACTTCATAAGTGGCCGACAATATGTGATACGCGGACAGTGGACATGCGCTTTGATATTTCATTACTTTTTTTCTGTTCATCAAAATACTAGATGATGCCCGCGACTTCGTCCGCGTGGATTAAGGTTTTCGGATCCCCGCGGGAACTCTTTAATTTTCCGGAAAAAAATAGACATAGTCTATGTCCTTCCCCGGGATGCAACCTACCCCTGTACCAAATTTCTTCAAAATCGGTTGAAAAGATGGGCTGGGAAAGCGTAGCAGACAGACAGACACACTTTCGCATTTATAATATTAGTATGGATAAAGTAAAGTAAAGTAAAAGTAAACCACTAGTACATTATTACTCACTATTCCCTACTCCTCTTATCCATTTACATACCTATTATACCTATTATATTCTGTGCTACTTTAATTAACATTACAAAATTATAACGTTAAAAATGAGTCTCCCTGTCTGTGTGTCTGCTAAGTTTTCAGGGCCGGGTTCAACCGATTTAAACGAAATTTCTGAAATGATACTTTTTATCCTGCAAAATCATTGCTATTTTTCAAAAACCTAAATCCCCATTCAGTGATAAATTTTAATATTTTTTAAATATATACAAATAAACACGTTAATATTCTACACAGTATTTAAACGCAATTGTCGGAAGTATTTCCTCAATAGAACACGTGTGTTGGGAATACCCACATGGTATTGGGAAATCGATCAACATAACGCCTTGTTGAACTGAGAGACGGCCACTTTGCAGGGAAATGAAACTTCCGAAATTCATTCCATTTACCGATTATACCTAGCATAGACTCCGTAGATACGTATCGGGAAACTAGGCCAGCGGAAACTATCGCTATTCAGGGGCCAGTACGACACTAAATTTAAAGTGAACTAAATATTAGATATGATTATGAGAAAGATTTTTGATAAGGAGAACGAGAAAGCCATAATGAATAAGCGCGCCTAGTTTACTGAACGTAACTTCAAAAATACGATCTGACTACCTTCCTGGCGCAGTGGTGACGTCTTAGCGTGGGAGGTCCCGGGTTCGATCCCGGCAGGGTCGATTTGTTTATAATTTCCGAATTTTCTGTCTCTGGCCTAGTAGGAGGCTTCGTGGCTAGTTGCCACCCTACCGGCAAAGACGTGCCGCCAAACGATTTAGTGGTCCGGTAGGATGCCGTGAAAAAACGATATGAGTTAAATATAACCCAACAGGTTAGCCCGCTACCATCTTAGACTGCATCATCATACCATCGGGTGAGATCGCAGTCAAGGGCTAACTTGTAGGGGATAAAAAAAATAGATAGTTGAGACGACCGCCTTCCAGCCGCTTAAAGCCATACCTATTGTTTCATTATTGTTTACTTTCGTGTTTTAGAATAATTATAATCCTTATTTTAGGAACGTCAAGGCGCGTAACATCAAACTGTCATTTTAAGTATTGCTCAAGTATTGCTTTATGCGTTGGCAGTATCATCATGCTAATATAAGGCCATCGCCCCTGATCGGTTACATCCCAAAGCACTGCGTGTATGTGCGTTTTAAGAAAATATTAAAAAAAAATTGGCAGTCATATGGACTGCCGATAGAAGTGAAAACGAATATTTTTTTTTTTTTTTAAATATTTAAATAAAAACGAATATAATTAATAATTATTAAGTATTATTAAAATATAAACCTTAAAACTGAGGCATTAAAGTTTAATTACGAATTTAGTACTTATATTTATATTTAAGACCTTTTGTCTTTGTAACAACGCGAGGTGTCGGTGTCGGTGACGCGAATCCACAGGTTTACTCCCTACCAAAAAGTGCTCAACGCGGCTGAAGAAGTTTTCAACTCAATAAATATCACTTGCTTTAAACGGCGAAGGAAAAAGTGGTGAAACCTGAACTCCCGAGAGTTGTTCGTAGTGTACTCAAAGGCATGTGAATTGTGCAACAATCCGTACTTGGACATACCCTTCTCGCTCTGAGAGGACGCTAAGTGCTCAGCAGTGAGTGAGTGAGCGGGCAACGAGTTTAAGTGTAATGTAAACTTACATTACTACTCCTTGTTGTGAATATAATACATTACTACTAGTGTCTACCCTACAACTAAGGCGCAAAGACCACAGATAATTGGGTATTTGGTAACTAGTCGAATCAGCAACTTTTTTTTCAAACGTCAAAACAGGTTCTTAGTATGGATTTTGTATGGAATTTTAAGTTGACGTCATCAAAGTTCGACGCACTTTTTTTACTTTAATCGATAGTTTAAAACCTAGCAGGGGACGTGGATATTACGACTTTTGGGAGATCCTTTATTTAATAATCACTAAAAAATAATTTATTTCTAAATAGCCAAATACCCAATTGATAATTTATTGATAAATAGCTGATGCCCGCGACTTCATCCGCCTGGTTTAAGTTTTTTTGATTCCCGTGCAGGGAACTCCTGAATTTGCTGGGACAAAAAGTAGCCTATTTCCCCGGGATTCAACCTACCTCTGTACCAAATTTAATCAAAATCGGTTGAAAAGATGGGCTGGGAAAGCGTAGCAGACATGCAGACATACACACTTTCGCATTTATAATATTAGTGTAGGGGCATACATACCTTACATGATCATATGACGTAAGCACGATGCGGCCACGTTAGCCAATCACATGCTGCCGCCTGAATCACGATTACGAAGTTCTTTCGGAATTGTACTATAAGTAGTATATAGAACTTTCAACATACAACAGTTGGCCCAGCTGGGAGCCCCGAGCAATGACACCGGCTCGGAGGAAGAGCTTCCAATAGCCTCGGGAGCATATCACATTCGCTCTCGACATTTGTATGGATTTCAACTTACAAATTACAATATTATAGTTTTAACTATTAGATGTAGTGGATTGGTATTATGACGTAGGCAATATTTTTCAAAACCGGAGTATTAATACTATTAGTATATTTACTCTGAGTTTTTTTTATCCACTACAAATTAGCCCTTGACTGCGATCTCACCTGATGGTAAGTGATGATGCAGTCTAAGATGGTAGCGGGCCAACCTGTTAGAGGCAGTTATAATAAACCCATAGCCCTATTCTGTTTCTACACGGCATCGTACCGGAACCAATTACCTATTCTGTGCCGGAACGCTAAATCGCTCGGCGGCACGTCTTTGCCGGTAGGGTGGTAACTAGCCACGGCCTAAGCCTCCCACCAATCCAGATCAGGGAAACTTCAGAAATTATAAATTCCCAAATTGACTCTGCCGGGGATCGAACCCGGGACCTCCGCACGTTCAGACAACAGCGTTCAACACTGTGCCACGGAGGTCGTCAACAAAGGTCGTCAAAGGACTAGTGTGGTATATTAGCGTACTATATATATACGTGTGGTATATTATTCACTTCGATTTTGAAATAAATCGGCAAAAAAGTAAATTTTAAACAGCTAGGTATTTACGAGTAACATGTATTTAGCCCGCCAACCCGCATTGGAGCAGCGTGGTGGGTCTAAGCTCTAATTCCCTCTCTCCTATGAGAATGGAGGCCTGTGCCCAGCAGTGGGATGTAAATGGACTGTAGTGGTGGTGATGGTGGATGTATTTAACCCATAAATACGTTCACAACCTCTTTCAAATCGCCATAAGCTTAAATCTGTCGTTATCGACGCTCCGAATGAATAGGAATAGTCATACCATTCAGAAGTTGGCAAGGAAATTGAGAGTTATTTGAATAGGTTTTAGAACTTTAATATCAACCTACTTATGGTTAGAATTTATTTCATTGCTGCTGGCAAAGCCTTTAGGGCCGGCGACTTTTTTTGAATTGAATACTTCTTTAGCCGCGTTGAGCACTTTTTGGTAGGGGGTAAACTTGTGGATTCGCGTCACCGACACCTCGCTGCCCCATGCTCGCGTTGTTACGAAGACAAAAGGTCTTAAATATATATATACTACATTCGTAATTAAACTTTAATGCCTTAGCTTTGAGTTTTTTAATTTTTTTTGTTTTAAATATTATATAAAAAAATTTAAAATGTAATATTCGTTTTCACTCCATTTTCACTTTCGTTGGCAGACATAGGGACTGCCAATTTTTTTATTCCACTTCAAGTTAGCTTCTCCTATACCAACCCATTGCCGGCTCACTACTGAGCACGAGTCTCCACTCGGAATGAGAAGGGTTTGGCCGTAGTCCACCACGCTGGCAACGTGCGGATTGGCACACTTCACACACACCTTCGAGAACATATTACGATGTTTTCCTTACTTGACTGCAATCTCATATGATGTTACCTGAGTAAGGATGCAGTCTGATAGTAGTAGGCAACCTTGTTACGGGTATGGCAGTTCTATTAAACCCGATGGAAGTTTATAGTGAACGCGCCGTGTTAGACAGGTGACACTGACAAGTAAAAAATAAAATAAAAAACGTAATCTGTCAAAATCTTGTCTACGCTCTCACTGATAAAAATTGAATTTTATAGATTCTTTATTTAAAAATATACACTCCAAGTTTTTTCAAGTGCTTTTATTCAAATTAAATAACAAAGCCAATTCCTACAAAACCCATACCCCTAATCTGTTTTTACAAGGCATCGTACTGGTACGATAAATCGCTCGGTCGTCTTTCTCGGTAAGGCCGCCGCCGGTCAGTGTGTTAAAACTTTACGAATTTTACGAAGATCCGTTACATTATTGGTATCGGTTTAAAATGAGCGAGTCCTTGAAGTCAAGTAGTGGTTCCGTAGAAAGTCGCGACACACACAGACTGCGAGGCGCCCGTACATTGAAAGTTAGGTAGGTACCTATAGTGTATTTCAAAGTCTCATAAAAATAAGACTTTTGTTGACAAAACGCATTACATAATATATTATGGCGGTAGCATTTTACCCACGGTAAGTAATTTCCACAGATACTAGCTACAGCTCAAACTCAACCTCAAAACATCTTTACTAAAAATAGGTACCTACAAAGTACACCTTCTGAACGTCATGTTTACAAAGAATAAGACTTGATGGGGATAATTGACCGGTATCTTAAAACAAAAGCTACGAGGGTTCCAAACGCGCCCTGGTCTGAGAAGAGCCCACAACAAACTCAGCCGGGATTTTATTTCATTATCACCATCTCACAAATATAGGAAATTACTGCATTACAGCGCGAGAGATAGTAAAGTGCACAAGTTTTTGCGCAAACATAAGTGCACTCTCTATTTCCTTATTCACATAGTCCTATGTGACAGAAAATCCAACACCACCGGAGAGAGATCAGGCGTCGATGTCTTTACGTGCTCTCCGTGCTAATTGTTTACGTGCTCCAAGAGATATTTGGCAGTCATAGTGTAAAGAGGTGATAACCTTGTCACTATGACAGAGTCATAGACATTTTTTACTCTACGTCTTGTACCTACTGTGTCTCTCTCCTGCTGAGATTTAAAGAGCGTACAAAATACCTTTAACTTCCTTACTCTGCCTAATACTGAAGAACTTCTTGTGATAATAACAAAATAATATAACAATGGCCTGGGAATTTAACCCAGGACCTCGTCACCCGAAGGCTGTAGCTATATCATCTACATTATCCGTATCACTAATGTCGCGAGCTGCTTCCGACAAAGACGTGCCGCCAAGTGATTTAGCGTTCCGATACGATGCCGTGTAGAAACCGAATAGGGGTATGGGTTTAATATAACTGCCTTATCCCTAACAGGTTAGCACGCTGCCATCTTAGACTGCATCATCACTTACCATCAGGTGAGATCGCAGTCTAGAGCTAACTTGTAGTGTAGTACTAGTAGAGTAAATTATTTTAAAAAATTAAGCAGGCATGGGTTTTGTAGATGCAAAATTGTATACGTTGTCTAATAAGTCACTTTATTTCAGTTTTTTTGTACAAAACACGCGGGAATTCGCTACACAACTTAATACCGCTACTATACCGGTAATACCTGTCATTTATCGCCACTGCACTTCTAATGCCATTCAGTTGAGTCGCTATTGAGTATTGAAGATAAATTCCTTTCACGTCGGAGTTGAGACACCATTAAATCGTTTAGCTTCCTTTGTAGACTGAGAACCCACGGTCTTTCCTCCGTAGTAAAATAAAAAACCTTGGACCGTCGGTGTATCTACAGACTACAATAGCCTTTTAAAATCATACTTATATTATTAACTAGCTGATGCCCGCGACTTCGTCCGCGTGGATATACCAAGTTTCATCGAAATAACTTGAGAAATGACGGACTTTTATACAAACTTTCAACCTCTATTTCACCCCTTTGGGGGTGGAATTTTGAAAAACTGTGAAACACGTGTGTTTTCATTTCTAACCCGCTGCTCATATACCAAGTTTCATGGATATAACTTGAGAAATTAAGGACTTTCATACAAACTTTCAACCCCTATTTCACCCCTTCGGGGGTAGAATTTCGGGATAAAAAGTATCCTATGTCCTACCTCGTGGTATAGGCTCAAATCGTGCCAAGTTTCGTTTGAATTCATTCAGTAGTTTCGGCGTGATGCGCGGCCAAGATACAGACAGACAGACAGACAGACAGACAGACAGACAGACAGACAGACAGACAGACAGACAGACAGACAGACAAAAATGAAAAAAATTACAGATTTGGCTTCAGTATCGAATAATGAGTGCCCTCCAAAAAAAATTTTCAAAATATCTTCAATGTACAGAATTGGACCTGTTACAGTTTTATTATAAGTATAGATGAGAAAGTGTGTTTGTTGATTTGTCCTTCAATTACGCTTTAACAGAGCTGTATAGTTGAGGACCGGGAGAGTGAAATAGGCTACTTTTTATCCCGGAAAATTACCGAGTTCCCGTGAAGGATAGCTACAATATGTAAGGAATTGTCAAGTGCTTGATGACGGATGACTATAAGCGCTTGTTTAATTCCATTCATTTGTATGGAATTGAACAAGCGCAGTTTTCATTAACGTGATCGAGTCCGCTCCACTCAGTCAATTGATGTTTGACAAAATAATAAAGGAAGGACAAAATAATAAAGGAAATCCTGATCAAAGCATTTACATCAATGCCAATATTTAAAATTTTGAAAGTATGTCTGTTTGTCTGCTACGATTTCACGGCCTATCTGTTCTACCGATTTCGACCAAATTTGGTACAGAGATAGGTTACATCCTGGGTCCTTTACAAAGGCGGAAAACAACAGAGTTCCCGTGGGATTGTTCAAATCCATTTTTTTTTTAATGTGGAGGAGGAAAATCCTCACTTCACTCCAGTTCGATTTTCGTGACCTACGGACTAAAAACCTCCTCCGATCTTCATCTACTTCTTCCCGGTATTGCACTGAGCATTTCGTCAGAAATGTTCAAAACCATGCGGATGATTTCGCGGGCATCGTCATATTATAGTCATCGTCATATTATTAGTTCATTATATTATATTTATCTCACAAAACAAAGGAATACAAACAATTTCCCCGTTCCGTGAATTATCTAGACTTCATATTTTACTCACCTGCATTTTATGTTGTAGTTTTTAAACTATTTCAGTTTCATGCAACGCAATAAAAAGTGAAAAAAAATCCGTTAAAAATACTACTCCAGAGCCAAAGTGTGAGAGGTTTCCGTATTTCAAACGTCACGTTTTTTTACGTTTACGTCAAAACGTCACGTTTTTTTACGTTTACGTCAAAACGTCACGTTTTTGCGCCATGTTTTGCACGTTAACTAAAGTTTCACGTTCCCTGTACCTCTCTCGCAATAGCTTATACATTTCCCAACACAAAAATAGTTGATTGAGAGACAGTTGCACGTGAGCGGTTACAGTTAAACTTGGCCACAACAAACATCGTACATGGCACGTCGAACCTCTATTTTAGGTATTAGTTTAATACTTTATTCCACACACAAATAGGAAACAGTTTACAAAAGAGTTTCTGGATTTGCCATTGTATAAATTTAAAGACTGTGTTAACAGTCCGTAAACCCGTAAACCGACATTTTAAGAACTTTTGATGAGCTTTGTGCATGAGATATTAGTATTATAACAAAAAGAAAATTAAAAAATTAAAGATTAATCCCTCCTTATTAGACTGTTGCAAATAAAAAATTAATTTTATTGAAATATAATAGTGAAATTCTCATTCTTGCAGAATACGTTTACCATTTTTGCACTTTTGGGTGACACTTTTCACCCATATAAATCCACGAAAAATTATAATAAATGACTTATAAAAAATACTAATATGATAAACTCGCTCTTAAAATTGGACTGTTGCAATTCGTTTTTATACGTTCTATACAAAATTAGTTAATAAAAAAATCAAATCAATGTGCACGATTTATCAAAATTTACGCGTCACAATAACCTGTATTTCTTAAAAGTTTGACGAAATTACTGATAAAATAAAATTTACCATGAATGTTTAGTATTTATATAACACAAATTGTGTAAAAATAAAGTTCTATAAAATATCTATGTGACCAAAAAATATTATCAAAGTCTGATCAAATTCACGTGTAAAATGGTACTGCAGATCGTACAACCGCACGTACGTACGAACTTGACTACGCAAAGTATCAAAGTATCTTTACTGGCCTATGTCGTCTATGTCTGAGTGCAGCCTAACGGTCTACTGTGCGGTATACCTACAGATTCCAAAATTGACCGATGGCGAGTATACGGCCTCTTAAGTAGCATTTGTTAAGTCGAGGTTATAATACTATCGACGATTTTCTTAATGCCAAAGTTGCATGGAAGCAACCGGCCTCGCATCGAGTGACCCACAAGTCAGTGTAATACTTGTAACGTAACGTATGTGTTGTATTGTTTACTTATTGTAACATTTTTTTTTTTAAGAAAAGAGCAACTGCGAGTTTTTTGCCGGCTCTTCACAGAAGAATCACCTTTCTGAACCGGTGGTCGAGTCTTGACGTATTATATGTGACACAAGTTGTCCTCGGTGAAATAAATAAATCATTTATCATATATATAAAAACACAGTAAGTAACTACAAAGTTTTGCATGCAACAGCGGTTCTATCTATGTTTTTTGGAAAAAGGGAACTTTCTCTGGTCTTTTTAGTTATTAAAAAGTGCCCCACGTCTAAGATGGGGTCTGTTAGTATAGTATTTTTAGGGTTCCGTACCCAAAGGGTAAAAACGGGACCCTATTACTAAGACTCCGCTGTCTGTCTGTCTGTCTGTCTGACTGTCTGTCTGTCTGTCTGTCTCCAGGCTGTATCTCATAAACCGTGATAGCTAGAAAGCTGAAATTTTCACAAATGATGTATTTCCGTTGCCGCTATAACAACAAATACTAAAAATTAAAAAAATATATGTATTAAGGGGGGTCCCCATACAATAAACGTGTTTTTTTCGTATTTTTTTGCTCAATATTAAAAACGGTAACAGGTAGACGGTTCAAATTTTCACAGAATATTAACTTGTATTGTACTTGTAATAAATAATTAAATATCAATAAAGTAAATATTAAAGGGGGGCTCCCATACAACAAACATTTGATATTAACAATAAACCTCTACAAACAAAGTTAGTTTTGCGGTTCATTTTGTCTTGTTTTTACTACGTCATAAATCGTAAAACTTACTACAGGTTTGTACGGAACCCTCGGTGCGCGAGTCCGACTCGCACTTGGCCGGTTTTTTTTACTATACTCACCCCTATCAGACCCCATCTTAGACGACATCATTATACTCACTGACAGATCAGATCGCAATGAAGGGCTGACTTGTAATAAAAAAATTGGCCGTCATAGGAACTGCCGATAGAAGTGAAAACGAATATTAAAAATTATTTTTTTAAATTATTAAAAAAATATATATTTAAAATAATTAAAATATAAACCTTAAAACTAAGTCATTAAAGTTTAATTACGAATGTAGTTAGTATATTTCTTTTTAAGACCTTTAGTCTTCGTAACAACGCGAGCATGTCGGCACTCGGCGCGGAGCATGTCGCATGTCAGTGACGCCAATCCACAAGTTTACCCCCTACCAAAAAATGCTCAACGCGGCTAAAGAAGTTTTCACTTCAAAAAAGTTTGATCTGTGAACTTTTGACCCCCAGAGGTCAGTATTACAATCACTTGCATAAAAAATACCGATATAACTACCAAGATGGTTACCATAATAACGGTAAAAATAAATATTTTCTTTGTGAAATAGCAAGTTGGTACAAGTGAGTAGGTCCCAGCGGAGAACCTTTTGGAGGTCTCTGAATTGGTTCGTTACGGCTAATATCACTTTCCCTCAGGAAAATATAGCTATCTGCTTATCAAAAACGTAAACGAATTTGGTTCTTGGACATAGTTCGTAGTTGCCCTTGGGGGGTAAGGGTTGCTCCTCCATCTTGTGCTCCAATGGAGAAGTTTCATGATGTTTTGACTATCATATTTATCGCAACGGAAGTAAAATATAGATTAAAACTAATAAATCAGTGGTTTCTTTTTTAAATCCATCAAGAACTGAAGAAATTAATTATTTAATAAGTTTAATTATTTAATGTACACCGATTGCTGTATCTTACTCGAGTGAGAAATCTTGTGATTGTGTTTTAGATTTAATACTTCAAAATTATCTTCACACACAAATTAAGTGCTTTTAATTCAATAAAGTCACGTTAAGTCCATTACTTTCTTTTATTCGGCTATAGAAAGTCGATTGTTAAGGTCGTGTGACGTCACACGACCGTAATGCAAGTGCAACTTTAAAGTTCCTTAACTTTTTCATTTATTGAGATATTTTATTGATTCTTTCATATTTTTGTTTTATTTTATCTTAATTTTCATAATAAATTTAAAAAGAAAATGGAAACTTCTCCATTGGGTATTTGACAACTAGTCAAATAAGCAACTCTTTATCAAACGTCAAAAAGCGCGCTTAGTGTGGGAGTTTGTATGAAATACTGATAAAAAATTCGACGCACTTTTTACTTTAATCGATAGTTTGAAAATATTATGGCTACCAAACTTATAACAGTATAGGTACTTACTATCAGAGAACGTTTAAAATCTTTTAGAATACACTCTATTTCATAATGAATTAAATAAATATTATAAATGCGAAAGTGTGTTTGTTGGTTTATTGGTTTGTTGGTTTGTCCTTCAATCATGCCGCAACAGAGCAACGGATTGGCCTGATTTTTGGCTTGGATATAGTTGAGGACCTGGAGAGTGACATAGGCTAGTTTTAGGCCCGGAAAATTAAGGAGTTCCCGGAGTCGCGGGCATCAGCTAGTAAATAATAAAAAATAAAAAAATTTACATACGAAATATCCCAATAGTCTTTTTTTTATTCCACTAATGATTAAGATGGTAGCGAGTTGACATAATATAAAGGGTATGACAGTTGTGTTAAGCCCGCACGACTCTAAGTTTCTACACGGTATCGTACCTGAACCTGTGCCTGAACGCTGAATCGCTGGCCGGCACGTCTGTGCCGGTAGGGTCGTAACTAGCCACGACCAAAGCCTCCCACCAGATCAAAACGGAGACAATTCAGAAATTATAAATTCCCAAATTGACTCACTACTGAGCAAGAGTCTCTTCTCAGAATGAGAAGGGTTTTGGCCATAAGTCAAAAGTCAAAGTCAAAATATATTAGGTACTCAAAGTTGGTACTTACACAGTACACTCAATGACCGAACGCACGCCTAGTGCGGATTGGAAGCGAACTTTTGCGAACATCCATACTATCCATACTTATATTATAAATGCGAAAGGGTGCTTGTCTGGCTGTTTGTCTGGCTGTCTGTCTGACTGTCTGCTACGCTTTCACGGCACATCTGTTCAACCGATTTTGATGGAATTTGGTACAGGGATAGGTTGTAACCCGGGGAAGGACATAGGATACTTTATCCCGGAAAATTAAGGAGTTACGACTCAATATAAGTACATAATATATTGTACTTTATTTCTCTACAGTTTAATTTTAAAATTGATGTGAAACAGGCATGGTCACAAAAGTAGAATTGAAGTGACTTAACGAAACTTAAGTTCCTTGTATTATAACGGAGCCAAAAGAGAAAAAAAAACGGCCAAGTGCCAGTCGGACTCGCGCACCGAGGGTTCCGTACAAACCTGTAGTTATTTAAGTAAAAGTTATGGTATTTTTATTGCTAAATGAAATTTAGGTTTAGATTCCCTTGCGAGTAGTTGCGAGTTTCAAAATATGCCGCTTAAATTGCTGTTTCTTTTGATTGCGTTGACATAGAAGTTTGATACAGCTTAAAGGTATTAAAGACCTGAGTATTTGATATGAATTTCAATTCAATACCTCTACGCGTTCATGAGGAAAGGGGTAGTAAGTTTAAAATTAATAAAAATATTTTTATTATATGATGTAACTAAAAATGTATGATTTTCGCAATTTTCCTTAATCTGTGCTATAAGACGTTACTTCGTACCAAATTTCAAGATTCTGAGTTCACGGGAAGTACCCTGTAGGTTTTGATTCCCTTGCGAGTGTCGAAAATTTGCAGCATAAACGGCTGTATCTTTTGATTGCGTCGGCTTTGAGTTTGATTTTTTCACAGCTCCAAGGGAAGTAGACATAAATAATAATAGGGAGTAATAGTAGTAATAGGGAGGGAATTTGATATAAATTTTAGCTTGATACCTCCATGCGTTCCTGAGAAGAAGGGTCTTGACAGACAGAGGGCCAACAAAGCGATCCTATAAAGGTTCCGTTTTTTCCTTTTGAGGTACGGAACCCTAAAAATAAAATTAGTAAATTAAATTTAATAGAAGGTCATACAAAATTACAGTAAAAAATGAGTAAAAATAATTATTTCTCACTTCTGTGAAATTCACGTGCAATGTTAGGCGTCTATTATGGTAATTTTGTTATTTGCAAACCAAGTTCACTCAACCGAATAATATGATTGCGTTATAATATAACCCCGCTTGTTTGCACTCCGCATTATTGCGCTTTAATTTAGTCTCAAAGTGTAGGCACTGCTGCACAAGCTTATATCCTAAATTACGTTAGGCTACGAACAAAATATACATCCGAAAAGAAAAAGGAGAACCGCAATCAAGTATGTCATACAATAAAAAAAACAAAGTCTTATCTTTTTTTATTCCATTTCAGTTTAGTTTGCCCTTGACTGCGATTTCACCTGGTGACAAGTGACGACGCAGTCTAAGATGGTAGTGGGCTTACTTATTTGACCTGAAATTCTACACAAAGACTAGGTCTTCGTTGCTTGGCCTGGAAACCCATCACTTTATAATTTGATTAAAACCTTAAATACCCTTTTGTGATTAATAGAAAGAGGTCACAACGCAAAGGGATTAGAAAAACGTGATGCAAAATCAGCCTTTACTAGTCTGCTTGCGACACTTCCGTTGAATCTGTCCCTAGCCTTACAGTGGCGGTTGGCTGGCAGCCACGGCTCCGTGTCCTTTGCCAACGCCCCACTTAACGAGGCCGTCTTGTCTTGCTTGTATCCTATTTCTACGCAATCTATCGTTTAAAAAGTTTTACATAATACGCTTCCATGTTGGGTCAATTACATTAGTCGAGACACGTGACCCGTCTCATTTTATAGGGTTTTGAAACAGAACTGTTTCTTCATTTCATTTTTTTTCTTCATCTCTCTCTATCTGTCTTGTAGGTATTCTTTTTTTTTAACTTACTAACAGTAGCGCTTGGCTACAATTGAACTTTCTGGCAAGTGGTGATGCAGCGAAGGTGGAGCGCGCTTGCCTAGAAGATGCATAATATTCACTCTTGATTTGAATATAGGTACCAATTTTACAAGCGGAACGGAAGCCGGAAGAGCTTTCACTAGCGGTTCGAATTAGGAACGACGAAGCAAATTGCTTTGTAAATCTGTACTAAATTTCGCCAAACGTAGACAGACATAATATATTTCCCTTTCATTTATATATTAGTATGAAATACTTTGAATTTTGGCCATAATTCTAAAAATTTAAACATTACCCAGCAAAACTATGTAACCATGATGTAAAGTATGTTGTGGTGAGAAAAATTACTCTGCAGCTGGTATAACGGCATAATTAGAATATTAAAGGCCCCTATAGTCAAGAATTTAGCTCACCGGGTTTAACAAGAAAAGCGATTGTGAAAATTTTTAGACTAAAATTATTTGCCATAAAGCGGAAACTATTAAAAAGAGTGTCAAAGAATATAAATAGTTCCATTGGAGGCTCTTAAATGCAAAAGTTGAGGGTCAAATATTTCTAATTTAAAATGTAAGTAGGTACAATAATTTGTTTGGATACAAGTGAAATGCACAAAAAAATGCACTGAACGACAAGTAGAATGTAGTTATTTCAATGAATGGGCACTATTGATTAACTTCTTAATTTCCTAATAATTAATTATCTATTAATACACCTATACTCGTAATTAATTATTATTAACATTTAAACTATCATGATAACTATTTTCATCAAATAAATATTATAAATGCGAAAGTTTGGATGGATGAATGGATGTATGGATGTATGGATGTCTGGATGTATGGATGTTTGTTACTCAATCACGCTCGAACGGCTGAACGGATCTGGATGAAATTTGGCACAGAGATAGATTATAGTCTGGAATAACACATAGGCTACTTTTTATCCCAGAAAATTAAGGAGTTCCCGCGGGAACCGAAAACCCTCGATCCACGCGGACGAAGTCGCGGGCATCAGCTAGTTATACTATAAATATATATGGTCCAAGATCCCGCGACGATCAGACCTACGTTATTTTATTAAAGTTGATTTTTTTTTGTATTAGACACTTAAATTATAAAACAACACGGTGTCTGACAGGGGGTTGCAACCGTGCTAAGTGTCTGACAATGGACAAAGTGATTCCTAATATTATTCCAAAGAAAAATATAAAAAAACGGAGCTTAATTCTATAACGAATTTGAGGTGCCACCTTTTTTACCGCGGTTGCTTTGGAAGGTATCAACTTCCAAAGCAACCGCGATCCAAACTTCATAGTCGGGGATCGTTTATACCACTACTAGAGACATACATACAAAAAAATTCAGCTTTAATAAAATACCGCAGGTCTGATCGTCGCGGGATCTTGCTCTAATAGGTACGAACCTAACTAACTAATAACGTAACTAGTCGGGCATTTTCCGACAAAACTAGTGAGTTACAACTGGTGATATTATATTATTTAAGAGTTAAAATTAATCATATTATTCTTTCTAAATATTAATAATTTTTCCGCTGTTTGACTGAGATTTGGTGGGGTTCGATTTGTGAATCACAGATGGGGATCTGGCCCTGAGAGCATGTGCGGGTACCAAATGCTAATTCGCAGGTGCGGCTTTGTGTTCAGCTACTGAAATCGTTTTCACCGAGAGAGCTAAATTGGGCGTCGCCGGGTGTCAAGGCCGGTAGCTTTTGTAACTTTACTTGCCTACACGAGTTTAATAAAAGACTATAATAAAGTAGACTTATAGGGCCGCTTGAACGTGGACATTAAAGTGATTTAGTAAATTTTGCGATGCTGTTATTGTTAAGTAAGAGCATATCGCGGTTGCCAAAAAGTGACAGTTTTAAAACATTACAAAGTTCTAGTGCAAGTAGGCATTAATGTATTAAGTTTATGAGTTTTAAACACATTTATTTAAAATCTCTCATTTACACGTAACCAAAATTCCATCAATGACTGAAGAAATACTTTGAACTTAGACCATAAAAACCTCGAAACTCAACGCCATACCATCCCAAGGAACCTGTACCATTATTTGATTAATAAAAAGGGGTCACGACCCTGTACAATGAGTTTTACGAGAAGGGAAAGTCTTGATCAACTGTTTGTTAGGGCGAAAATTCACTACGGACAAAACAATGTTGCCTGAAGGGCAAAAAGTCTGCGCGCTCACTTTAATATGGAGATGCACAGAGAACCGCGACACGATAATTCGTGTTTTTTTTTTAAACTAGCGGACGCCCGCGACTTCGTTCGCGTGGCATAAGTTTTTTAATTCCCACAGGCACTCCTTAGTTTTCCGGGATAAAAAGAAGCCTACATCACTCTCCAGCCTACTCAACCATACCCATGCAAAAAATCGCGTCGCGTTGCGTCGATCCGTTGCTCTGTTGCGGCGTGATTGAAAGACAAATTCTCTATTTGACGTCCTTGGGGATAGAAATTTTTAAAACTGTAAAATCCGTATTTCATAATTTTAAACCTGAAGCCCAAATACCAAGTTTCATGGCTATAACTTGAAAAATGAAGGACTTTCATACAAACTTTCAACCCCTATTTTACCACTTCAGAGGTAGAATTTTCAAAAACTGTGAAATATATATTTCTTAATTTTTTACCCGTAGCTCATATACCAAGTTTTATGGATATAACTTGAGAAATGACGGACTTTCATACAAACTTTCACCCCCTGTTTCACCCCCTTAGGGGCGGAATTTTGAAAAATCCTTCCTTACTGAGCGCCTACGTCACAAAAGGAACCTACTGTCAAAATTTCAAGTTTCTAACCCCAGCGGTTTAGGCTGTGCGTTGATATATAAGTCAGTCAGTCAGGACTTTGAATTTTATATAGCGTTTAAGTTTTTTTCCCCATAGGCACTCCTTAATTTTCCGGGATAAAAAGGAGCCTTTGTCACTCTCCAGGTACCTCAACTATACCCATGCAAAAAATCACGTTGATCCGTTGCTGCATTGTGATTGAAGGAAAAACTCTATTGAACGGCCTTGGCGATCGAATTTTCAAAAATGGTGAAACACGTAGGTACTTCTTCATATTTAGCCGTGTTTTTTCGTTGTACTACCGTATGTTGAAGTTTTATGGATATAACTTGAGAAATGACGGACTTTCATACAAACTTTCATCCCTTAATTCACCCCTTTGGGGAACGAATTTTTAAAAATGGTGAATTACATACTTCTTCATATTTAACTGGAAAACCAAGCGCTAGGTTTCACGGCTATAACTTGAAAAATGAAGAACTTTCATACAAACTTTCGACCCTTATTTGAACCATTTCGGGGTAGAATTTTGAAAAACTGTGACACATGATCTTCTTAATTTTTTAACGAAAGCAAAAATACCAAGTTTCGTTGATATAATTTGAAAAACGTTCATACAAACTTTCATCCCCTATTTCACCCCTTTGGGAATTTTCAAAAATGTTGAAACACGTACGCTAGCCCAAATGCTAAGTTTCACGGCTATAACTTGAGAAATAAAGGACTCGTACAAACTTTCAACCCCTATTTCACCCCTTTGGGAATTTTCAAAAATGTTAAAACACGTACGCTAGCCCAAATGCTGAGTTTCACGGCTATAACTTGCGAAATAAATAACTTGAGAAATAAAGGACTCATACAACCTTTCTACCCCTATTTTACCCCATTGGGGGTGGAATTTTGAAAAATCCTTCCTTAGTGTGCGCCTACGTCACAAAAGGAATCTACTGTCAAAATTTCAAGATTCTAACCCCAGCGGTTTAGGCTGTGCGTTGATATATAAGTCAGTCAGTCAGTCAGTCAGTCAGTCAGGACTTTGAATTTTGAAAAATATCGCGAGAAATGCGGGACTTTCATACAAACTTTCATCCCTTAATTCACCCCTTTGGGGATCGAATTTTTAAAAATGGTGAATTACATACTTCTTCATATTTAACTGGAAAACCAAGCGCTAGGTTTCACGGCTATAACTTGAAAACTGAAGAACTTTCATACAAACTTTCGACCCTTATTTGAACCCTTTCGGGTAGAATTTTGAAAAACTGTGACACATGATCTTCATTATTTTTTAACGAAAGCCAAAATACCAAGTTTCGTTGATATAATTTGAAAAACGTTCATACAAACTTTCATCCCCTATTTCACCCCTTTGGGAATTTTCAAAAATGTTGAAACACGTACGCTAGCCCAAATGCTAAGTTTCGCGGCTATAACTTGAGAAATAAAGGACTCATACAAACTTTCCACCCCTATTTCACCCCCTTGGGAATTTTCAAAAATGTTGAAACACGTACGCTACCCCAAATGCTGAGTTTCACGGCTATAACTTGAGAAATAAATAACTTGAGAAATAAAGGACTCATACAAACTTTCTACCCCTATTTTACCCCATTGGGGGTGGAATTTTGAAAAATGTTGACGCACACTTATTCTTATTTTACCAAAAGCCCAAATGCTAAGTTTCATGGCTATAACTTGAGAAATGAAGGACTTTCATACAAAGTTTCAACCCCTATTTTACCCCTTTGGGGGTGGAATTTTGAAAAATTGTGACACACGTACTTCTTTATTTTTTACTGAAAGCCAAAATACCAAGGATCGTTGATATAACTTGAAAAATGTTTTGAGAAATGAAGGATTTTTTTACAAACTTTCATCCACTATTCCACCCCTTTGGGTGTAGAATTTTCAAAAATGGTGAAATACATACTTCTTCATTTCTAACTGAAAGCCCAAATGATAAGTTTCATGGCTATAACTTGAGAAATGAATGACTTTCGTACAAACTTTCAACCCCTATTTTACCCCTTTGGGGGTAGAATTTTGAAAAACTGTGACACACGTACTTCTTTATTTTTTACTTTAAGCCAAAATACCAAGTTTCATGGATATAACTTGAGAAATGACGGACTTTCATACAAACTTTAACCCTCTATTTCACCCCCTTAGGGGTGGAATTTTGAAAAATCCTTCCTTAGTGTGCGCCTACGTCACAAAAGGAACCTACTGTCAAAATTTCAAGATTCTAACCCCAGCGGTTTAGGCTGTGCGTTGATATATAAGTCAGTCAGTCAGTCAGTCAGTCAGTCAGTCAGTCAGGACTTTGAATTTTATATATATAGATGAATAGCAAACAAGTGAGCATACGCTCCATAATTTGCAGGTATCGTGGCATAGACCACCTTCGCGCATAAAGTGAGATTGCTGCGATGCGGTGACGACTGCTGCTGATGACAGCATGGAAATAACATACTAACATACGTACAAAGTCACTCGAGTATATATCCCGAGATATATTTAACGAACGAATACAAATGGTCTAAGATCCCTGTATAAAACGACCTTCACCGAGCTGGTTAATGGATGAAAAGTATTTAATATCAAATTAAATATGTCAATAAATATATTGCAAACGGGTTGACTGTAAATTTCAGTCCAGAATATGATTAATTAATAATTAAAACCGCTTTTTATATAATATCAAAATATAGGTAATTTTATAACAAACGTTATGGTATAGCACCGCTTAGCACCGTGTTTGTAATGAGGTGAAGGTCGTTTTATACTGGGATCCTATACTAAAACATCATATTTCAATTGAGATATTTCCTATGTCAAAAATCTTATAATTCAATGATACTAATAAACGAAATAGTTATTTGTTATACAAGAGTGAAAAGTTGTTTTTTAACCGCGTGCTCAATTTTGATGACCGAGCAAGCGAAGGATTCTAAAATTGAATCACGAGCGGAGCGAGTGATTCAAAAATTAGAATCCTGAGCGTCAGCGAGGGAATCAAAAGAGCACGAGGTGAAAAATCTTTTCACTCGAGTGCAACACGTAACTTTTCATCCCACCTCAGCGAGGAAATGACTAAATGCAAAAAAAATCACAAGATTAAATTCAATTCTGTTAATTTCTTCGTCACTAGAATCACTCATTTTAGGTTTTTCACTTATTTTCATTTTTCTTGTTTTTAATCGGTTTTAATTTTAAACAATATGACGTGAAAGAAAATGGTGCGCGCCACAGACATACTGTGGTGCGCGCAAAGCAAATTAAAAAAGTACACCAAGAAGGTTACGAGTGTGAGTTTTTAACAAATTAAAAACGATTGTATGGAAATTCGGCACCATAGAGGTACAAGTAAATAGGTTTTAATGATGTTTTGAATTCACAAACTTCATAGACGAGTGATATTTACTAACGTGCACACGATGTTCTAAATTCAATTTACTTTATCCTCTAGAGGATAATAACGGCTTTTACCATCAGATATCGAAGAATAAAAATACTCTTTCCGAGATGGTGGGATGAAAATGTAATTTATCTGTCTAATACTCTTTCACGGTCCATCTGTTTAACTAATTTGTCATAAGGTACGGTTAACAGGGGAGGTAGTACCCATTAGATAAGTAAATGAAAAAGTAAGTAAGTCACTAAAATATAAACCTTAACACAGGCATGAAAGTTTAATTACGAATGTAGTATATTTATATATAAGACCATTTGTCTTCGTAACAACGCAAGCATGTCGGTGTTCGCGAGCATGTCGCTGTTCGCGAGCATGTCGGTGACGCGAATCCACAAGTTTACCCACTACCAAAAAGTGCTCAACGCGGCTAAAGAAGTTTTCACTTCAAAAACTCCTGAGAACACTTCCTGATGTAGACGCGTTGTAACCGCAGTGTGTTTTCGTCCTTATTGGGATCGAATTTTTAAAAATGGTGAATTACATACTTCTTCATATTTAACTGGAAAACCAAGCGCTAGGTTTCACGGCTATAACTTGAAAACTGAAGAACTTTCATACAAACTTTCGACCCTTATTTGAACCCTTTCGGGTAGAATTTTGAAAAACTGTGACACATGATCTTCATTATTTTTTAACGAAAGCCAAAATACCAAGTTTCGTTGATATAATTTGAAAAACGTTCATACAAACTTTCATCCCCTATTTCACCCCTTTGGGAATTTTCAAAAATGTTGAAACACGTACGCTAGCCCAAATGCTAAGTTTCGCGGCTATAACTTGAGAAATAAAGGACTCATACAAACTTTCCACCCCTATTTCACCCCCTTGGGAATTTTCAAAAATGTTGAAACACGTACGCTACCCCAAATGCTGAGTTTCACGGCTATAACTTGAGAAATAAATAACTTGAGAAATAAAGGACTCATACAAACTTTCTACCCCTATTTTACCCCATTGGGGGTGGAATTTTGAAAAATGTTGACGCACACTTATTCTTATTTTACCAAAAGCCCAAATGCTAAGTTTCATGGCTATAACTTGAGAAATGAAGGACTTTCATACAAAGTTTCAACCCCTATTTTACCCCTTTGGGGGTGGAATTTTGAAAAATTGTGACACACGTACTTCTTTATTTTTTACTGAAAGCCAAAATACCAAGGATCGTTGATATAACTTGAAAAATGTTTTGAGAAATGAAGGATTTTTTTACAAACTTTCATCCACTATTCCACCCCTTTGGGTGTAGAATTTTCAAAAATGGTGAAATACATACTTCTTCATTTCTAACTGAAAGCCCAAATGATAAGTTTCATGGCTATAACTTGAGAAATGAATGACTTTCGTACAAACTTTCAACCCCTATTTTACCCCTTTGGGGGTAGAATTTTGAAAAACTGTGACACACGTACTTCTTTATTTTTTACTTTAAGCCAAAATACCAAGTTTCATGGATATAACTTGAGAAATGACGGACTTTCATACAAACTTTAACCCTCTATTTCACCCCCTTAGGGGTGGAATTTTGAAAAATCCTTCCTTAGTGTGCGCCTACGTCACAAAAGGAACCTACTGTCAAAATTTCAAGATTCTAACCCCAGCGGTTTAGGCTGTGCGTTGATATATAAGTCAGTCAGTCAGTCAGTCAGTCAGTCAGTCAGGACTTTGAATTTTATATATATAGATGAATAGCAAACAAGTGAGCATACGCTCCATAATTTGCAGGTATCGTGGCATAGACCACCTTCGCGCATAAAGTGAGATTGCTGCGATGCGGTGACGACTGCTGCTGATGACAGCATGGAAATAACATACTAACATACGTACAAAGTCACTCGAGTATATATCCCGAGATATATTTAACGAACGAATACAAATGGTCTAAGATCCCTGTATAAAACGACCTTCACCGAGCTGGTTAATGGATGAAAAGTATTTAATATCAAATTAAATATGTCAATAAATATATTGCAAACGGGTTGACTGTAAATTTCAGTCCAGAATATGATTAATTAATAATTAAAACCGCTTTTTATATAATATCAAAATATAGGTAATTTTATAACAAACGTTATGGTATAGCACCGCTTAGCACCGTGTTTGTAATGAGGTGAAGGTCGTTTTATACTGGGATCCTATACTAAAACATCATATTTCAATTGAGATATTTCCTATGTCAAAAATCTTATAATTCAATGATACTAATAAACGAAATAGTTATTTGTTATACAAGAGTGAAAAGTTGTTTTTTAACCGCGTGCTCAATTTTGATGACCGAGCAAGCGAAGGATTCTAAAATTGAATCACGAGCGGAGCGAGTGATTCAAAAATTAGAATCCTGAGCGTCAGCGAGGGAATCAAAAGAGCACGAGGTGAAAAATCTTTTCACTCGAGTGCAACACGTAACTTTTCATCCCACCTCAGCGAGGAAATGACTAAATGCAAAAAAAATCACAAGATTAAATTCAATTCTGTTAATTTCTTCGTCACTAGAATCACTCATTTTAGGTTTTTCACTTATTTTCATTTTTCTTGTTTTTAATCGGTTTTAATTTTAAACAATATGACGTGAAAGAAAATGGTGCGCGCCACAGACATACTGTGGTGCGCGCAAAGCAAATTAAAAAAGTACACCAAGAAGGTTACGAGTGTGAGTTTTTAACAAATTAAAAACGATTGTATGGAAATTCGGCACCATAGAGGTACAAGTAAATAGGTTTTAATGATGTTTTGAATTCACAAACTTCATAGACGAGTGATATTTACTAACGTGCACACGATGTTCTAAATTCAATTTACTTTATCCTCTAGAGGATAATAACGGCTTTTACCATCAGATATCGAAGAATAAAAATACTCTTTCCGAGATGGTGGGATGAAAATGTAATTTATCTGTCTAATACTCTTTCACGGTCCATCTGTTTAACTAATTTGTCATAAGGTACGGTTAACAGGGGAGGTAGTACCCATTAGATAAGTAAATGAAAAAGTAAGTAAGTCACTAAAATATAAACCTTAACACAGGCATGAAAGTTTAATTACGAATGTAGTATATTTATATATAAGACCATTTGTCTTCGTAACAACGCAAGCATGTCGGTGTTCGCGAGCATGTCGCTGTTCGCGAGCATGTCGGTGACGCGAATCCACAAGTTTACCCACTACCAAAAAGTGCTCAACGCGGCTAAAGAAGTTTTCACTTCAAAAACTCCTGAGAACACTTCCTGATGTAGACGCGTTGTAACCGCAGTGTGTTTTCGTCCTTATTTGTGTTGTCTGTTGCAGCATAGCGTGTCTGAATAGTAATCTACGTTTTTCAGTGTCGGCGCCGCCTTAGTGCAAAAAGCGGAGTAGCTGCGAAGCGGTGACGGGCGCTGACAGCGGAAAATACCCACAGTCCCACATATTCCGGCCCCTTTTTAACACGTTATGAAAATGAAAACTTCTTTAGCCGCGTTGAGCACTTTTTGGTAGGGGGAAAATTTGTGGATTCGCGTCACCGACACCTCGCTCCGACATGCACGCGAACACCGACATGCTCGCGATGTTACGAAGACAAAAAGTCTTAAATATAAATACTACATACATTAATTAATAATACCTAACAGGTTAGCCCGCTACCATCGTAGACTGCATCATCACTTACCATCAGGTGAGATCGCAGTCAAGAGCTAACTTGTAGTGGATTAAAAAAAAACATTCGTAATTAAACTTTAATGCCTTAGTTTTAAGGTTTATATTTTAATTAATTTAAATATATTTTTTTTATTATTTTAAATATTCGTTTTCACTTCCATCAGCAGTCCCTATGACTGCCATTTTTTTTAGTATTTTCTTCGCCTGAAGTAACTACGTATATTACGAGGCAAATCTTAGAAGTCGAATTTAACCAACTTCTAATTGTGTATCCTATGTCAAAAATAAATGGGAATACGAGTATTATAATTAAAATTCTATAAGATTCTAAATCGGGGATAGCCTAGTGGTATAGACACTCGACCTTCTATACGGGGTCGCGGGTTCCATCCCCGGGCACGCACTTCTATCTTTTTGGAGTTGCATGAGCGTTTAATTAAATATCACTAGTTAGGGTTCCGTACCCAAAGGGTAAAAACGGGACCCTATTACTAAGACTCCGCTGTCTGTCTGTCTGTCTGTCTGTCTCCAGGCTGTATCTCATAAACCGTGATAGCTAGAAAGCTGAAATTTTCACAAATGATGTATTTCCGTTGCCGCTATAACAACAAATACTAAAAATTAAAAAAATATATATATTAAGGGGGGTCCCCATACAATAAACGTGTTTTTTTCGTATTTTTTTGCTCAATATTAAAAACGGTAACAGGTAGACGGTTCAAATTTTCACAGAATATTAACTTGTATATTACCTTTCAAAATAAATAATTAAATATCAATAAAGTAAATATTAAAGGGGGGCTCCCATACAACAAACGTAATTTTTATTTTTAATACGTCATAAATCGTAAAACTTACTACAGGTTTGTACGGAACCCTCGGTGCGCGAGTCCGACTCGCACTTGGCCGGTTTTTTCAAACGGTGAATTAAAACATCTTGAATAAACCTGCAAGCCGGAGAGTTCTTTTTACTATTAAATATTCTTTGTGATAAATAAATAAACTAGTGGTTCGCCCCGAACTACACAAGTTTAAGAAATCCATTAAAAGTATGCTTTTGAAAAAAGCTTATTATACTGTGGAAGATTACGTAAATGACAAAAGAGCATTTCTATGATAATATATTCATTTAAACGATAAACTAAAACATAAAGATCAATATTTTTTTACAATTTTTTCCGACTAGCTGTTGCCCGCGGCTCCGCTTGCGTGAATTTTGGTTTTCACAAATTGTGTAAAGTTAATGATCCATGGATTTTTCCACGATAAAGAGTAGCCTATGTGTTAATCTAGGGTATAATCTACATCCATTCCAAATTTCAGCCAAATCGGTTCAGTAGTTGCCGCGTGAAGGAGTAACAAACATACACACATACAAACTTTAATATTATTATTGCCGATAGGTGGCGATTTGCACCCTTAAACGGTATTCAATTCTATGCCTTGATATGGGTAGTCGGGTATGTCACACTCTCTTTAACGTTTCTGTGGTGGTGTCGTGTGGTGCGGGTTGTTACGTTCCCTCAAATATGGTTGAGCGAAGCAATGGCTGGATCATGCGTCATGCTCGTGAACGGGTGCCACCGTCGGAAATGGGGCTGCCTCTGTCTGCCAGTCTTGGCGTGTATTGAATATTGTATGCTCGTGAAAAAAGCTTACTATACAATCGAAGATTACGTAAATGATAAAAAAAACAGCGTGGATTTGATTCGCTCCAGCTATGCGTGGGACTGCAGTTACTTGTATCATTATGATGATTGTAAGTTTTGATGGAAAAGAGCAACCACCGAGTTTCTTGCTGGCTCTTCTCGGTAGGAATGGCATTCCGAACCAGCGGTAGATTCATATTATAACGATTCAAAAGCGCTTGTAAAAGCTTATTTGAATAAAAAAAAACATTTTGAATTTTGAATTTTTGAATTTTGAACTAAGACCTCGCGGTGTCACAGAGCGCCATTTATTGACATCATTGTGAAGTTCTGTTAAAAGTACTGAAGCTCATTAAACATTAAATAATTTCGTTTCCTTATTACATTTATCTAATTTTAGTATTTGTTGTTCAAGTACAGGATATAATTCAAATAATTGATCAAGTTTCAGGTTCAGCGTTTCAGAAAATTGAGAGTTCTGAGGTCAACTTTGGACGTTAGAAAATTGCCACTTTGAAAGCCCCCCATTTTGTCAATTTTAGGGGAAAAATTAAAAAAAAAAATTTTTTTGGACTATATTCCTAATTATCTATAAAATGATATATAAGTACCTTAACCCTATGTAACGCTATAAAAATATTTTACTTCGCATTCGCTTCTATGAGAGCCCCCTGAAATATAGGTTTTTATAACTTTTTAAGCCATATTCGGCGGGAGGCCATCGGTTTACATAAGTAATTACGTTCAGTAATTCAGAAGTTATAAGGCTCTGACAGACGGACGGACAGACGAACGGACAGACGGACGGACAGACGGACGGACAAGTGCCAATTTACTCAAGTAGACCTTCGCATAACTCGGTCAATAAATCGTTTATTTGCTGGAAACATGGTACAATGAAGATAACACATACTAAATTTGGCCAAACATGTTTCGTCATTACTGACATGCAAATTTAAACGTGAGACTGCCAAATTGCACTTGGCCCTTATTCTGAGAGGAGAATCGTTCTCAGTAGGGAGTCAGCAATGGGTTGATGTAATGATGATACAAGATGGTGATAATTACCGCCAAGCGATTTACCGTTCCGGTACGATGCCGTGTAGAAACCGATTAGGGGATGGGTTTAATATAACTGCCATACCCCTAACAGGTTAGCCCGCTACCATCCTAGACTGCATCATCACTTACCATCAGGTGAGATCGCAGTCAAGGGCTAACTTGTAGTTGATAAAAAAAAAAAAAAAAATTAAAAAAAAAACCGGCTGAGTTTGTTGTGGGCTCTTCTCAGATCAGGGCGCACCCTTGTTTAGAACCCTTGTAGCTTTATAAATAAACTAGCAGATGCCCGCGACTTCGTCCGCGTGAAATAAGTTTTTTAAATTCCCACGGGAACTCCCTAATTTTTCGGGTTAATATAATTTATAGCCTATGACACTCACATTATTAATGTGGCTTTCTATTGGTAACAGAATTTTGAAAATCGGTTCAGTATGTCCAGAGATTACCCCCTAGAACCTCACGAACTCACAAACTTTACCTCTTTATAATAATAAGTATAGATAAATAATATTTTTTATTCAAATGAACTTTTAAAATATACCTACTTTTGAAACGTCGAGTTAATTTACCACATGGTTCGGAATTCCATTGCTAGCTTTAGTTTTAAGATACCTTAATTGATTATCACCGTCATGTTTTACAAGTTATTGGACATCAATAAGTGTACAGTGTACCTAATTTAAATTAATAAATATTGATTGATTTATTAACCCCAAGAAGTTATAGAAACACACTAACTTACTAAAATATCAGTGTTCAGAGAATTGGTTCCGAAGTATACCTGGTACAGGGCGAGGTAGAAGCTGTTATGAAACTTATATCGATGTTAAGTTTAAGCGAACATTTCTGTAGAGAACATTTACACCGAGTACCTATCATGTTCGCCGCATCCCAGGTGCAGTTATATGATACTAGCTGATGCCCGCGACTTTGTCCGCGTGGATTGAGGTTTTTCGGTTCCCGCGGGAACTCTTTATTTTTTCTGGGATAAAAAGTAGCCTATGTGTTATTCCAGACTGTGCCAAATTTCATCTAGATCCGTTCAGCCGTTCGGGCTTGATTGAGTAACAAACATCCATACAAATAGTAAATGTATATACCTAGCAAATGTATTAATTCAGATTATAAGCTATAGCCATTCCAAATTTCAGCCAAATCGGCTCAGTCATTGTGACCTGAAGGAGTAACAAATATTCAAACTTACAGTATTTTTGGAAAATCCACCTTTACGCCGCTTGAAAATAAAGTAGTAAGAGTGAACATGATTCTACTTTATTTACAACCGGAAGCCCAATACCAAGTTTCCATGCATTTTTATAACATTTGTCTGAAACTAGCTGATGCCCGCGACTTTGTCCGCGTCGAATAAGTTTTCGAATTCCCACGGGAACTCTTTAATTTATCGGGATAAAAAGTAGCCCATGCCCCAGGTCCTCAACTATACCCATGCAAAAAATTTGCGTCGATCCGTTGCTATGTTGAGGCGTGATAGAAGGACAAACCAACAAACAAACACATTTTCGCATTTATATGTATAATATAGTAATAAGTATGACGTTGAACAATATCGCTTTGTGCGAGTTGATTGGATGTCAACCACACAATATAGGATGTCTTTAACTAGTTTCTAGCTGTTCTGTGATAGAGGTATTAAAGGAGTAACAAAGTTATGAAGTTCCTAGCTGCACTATAATATCAACGTTAAGCTCGCACAATGGGCTTTTAAACTTGTAATAATTTGTCTGGATTCCCTTTGTAACGTTTATTACGTATAGACTCACGCTAATAGTGAAAACATACTACGGCTGACTTTGTCTGGTGGATAAAAAAATCGCGTTACTGACTTTCATATTGAGCGCGCACACAAAGCGACAGGACTAAACGTTCTTCAACAGCCGGTGTCAGCAGCAGTCTATATACTCAACTCCAACGCGTACATTTTAACCGGTCAGCAGGCCTAATAATTCCCTGAGTGGCTATCAAAAAATAAAAGCCACTGATATTTTTTTTCCATTGAAGGTTTACTAAGAAATAAAACGATAGTTTTCATAGCTCACTTTCAATGGATAAAAAATATATGTCAATGCCTTTCATGGGGGCTGATGATTGGTTAAAATGTAATGTATATTCGATATCATTATTATTCCTAAGCTCATTTTTTTTTTATAATTGCTTTTTTTAATATTCTCATATAATCTAAATAATGTAATAACTTAACCTAATGATAAACTTAAATGTAAAATATGGAGAAATTATTACCTTATTAGAAATCTCAGCACATTTTGAGAAATATTTATTTTTAATAAACGTTTGTATGGGAAGGAACTGGCAATCAATCAATCAATCAATCAAATCAAATAATGGCCCCTAAGATACGGGTCCTCCTAGTTTAGGGGCCAGGAATTCACTGTATTTTTGTACTTTAGTTAATGTGATTAATACAGATTTCTATTTCTATTTTTTATCTAAGATAATATTTTCTGAATAGAGATAATAGGTAGGATGTGAAAAACAATCAATTATTTCTTAGGTCTTCTAAAAGACTTAAACTCCACGTCTTCTCTTAGTTCTAAGTTTCACTATCGATAAAAGAAAAAAAGTTCGCCGTAAGTTGATGACGTCACAGGTATGTATTTACATAAAGGGTTGCTGATTTGCTAGAGTCGGCATCATACATATTCTATATTCCCGATCAATGGGCCAAGCTCCCCACAGGACAGTATAATAACTTACACTTTTGTATTTAATTTACATACTTAAGTACCTACGTAATAATATATTATATTGTTTAAAAAAAAAAAAAAAGAGCAACTGCTGAGTTTCTTGCCGGCTCTTCTCAGCAGAATCATCTTTACGAACCGGTGGTAGAGTCAAAACATGACGTAACATAAGAGACACCTGTATGTCCTACATGTTTTAAATAAATGAATTGAATTGAATTTAATTGAATGTTTATCAAAGATCATGTGAAGACGAGGAAATGTCTAGATAATACGTGAAAATTAAATGTCTTGGCTGCCTTCCCAATGGGGTCCGAATACTAATGTACTAATTAAACTAGCTTTCACTTCCAACACTCTATCGCTTTTCGGTGAGGAAACGACGTATTTCGCTTATGTTAGTGCCACTTTGGAATTCGGTCAGGCATTTTACCCGCATACTGACTGCAAGGTTTTGGGAAAACCCGCGGGAACTCTTTGATGTTCCGCAATAAAAAAACCTATGTCCTCGCTTCGCTCGCCACCTCCCCCGTTCGCTCCACTCAGCCTCATAGGCTCGTTTCATTCAGGACTTCCTTCGCGAGCTTCTGGCTACAGGACAGGACAGGAGGGTAGGAAAGCCAAGACTGCGTGGATTTAGGTTGTGCTGATTACATTTTTAGACAGATCCACATTAAAAAAAATATTGTCACCCAATTAAAGCGAGACAATCTCCCTGAAACAGTGGTGAGCGCTGTGATCTTAGAAATGAGAGGTCCCAGGTTCAATTAGGGGTTTAATGTGACTGATTAGGGGGGCGCGTTTGGAACCCTCGTAGCCCTAGTTCTAAGATACCGTTGTTAATTATCACCATCACCACTTGGCGTTTGGAAGGTGGTACCGTGTAAGTACCGATTTTGAATAAAAAGACTTTGAATTTGAAAATATCTTTCATACTGCTCACAGGGTATCCCAAACAATTTTTGACTTACATCCTGTGCGAGAGCCTGCCGAGGATCGAACCCTCCCACTTATAAGACCATCAGCGCCTATTAGCCTTGTGGGAGGCTTCGGCCGTGGCTACTTACCACCCTACCGGTAAAGACGTGCCGCCAAGCGATTTAGCGTTCCGATACGATGCCGTGTAGAAACCGTATAGGGGGATGGGTTTAATATAACTGCCATGCCCCTAACAGGTTAGCCCGCTACCATCTTAGACTGCATCATCACTTACCATCAGATGAGATCGCAGTCAAGGGCTAACTTGTAGTGGATAAAAAAAAAAGCGCTCAACACTGCGCCAGGGCGGTCGTCAACTAATCAAGCGATCTTTAGCTACGAATGGACGCTTATCTCGGAGCTCGCATCCGTTAATACCCCTTAGTCCGGGCACACATTCGCTGTGAATTGAATACCTTGGCTCCGGTCCCAGCGCGAACACCGGCTGTGTAGTTAAGCCTGCCCGGTTCACTTCTAACAAATGCTCGTCTGAGAATCATGCGCTCTGCTTTTTTTTATCCGATTTCCGTTGCTAGTTACCGTTTTCAGTGAAAAGGGGGCATTAATTTCTGTTATTGCAACTTTACTTATCCTTTCTTGTTATAGTAAAATATCATCATCAACCTTAACAAGGTAATAGCGATAATATCGCTATTGTGCATTGCGCGAGTTTCCTGTTAAAATGATAATGGCTTAGGCCATAGTCCACCACGTTAGTGCTTCATACGCCTTTGATAATAAGGACCATTGATGATGACTATCTAACATACAGGTTTCATCATGGCCCGACGAATTCCTTCACCGCATTATCCACGAAGACGCGCCCCACTATTTATCGCGAGGGGAAACAACGGGGTTCGGGGTTCGGGGGAATTTTTCGCTATTTAATTTTGTGTGCGTGTGTGACATTGCTACTCGCTGCGTAGTAATTATAGAACTCACATTCTTGTAGTTTACATTGCACACTTGCACTGTAAGCGATTGCGGAAAAGAGTGGGGCGTGTCTTCGTGGATTAAACTAGCTTTACTTTGAATTGTTAATATTATAAATGCAAAAATGTCTGTCTGTGTTTGTCACGAAGTCACGGGCATCATCTAGTAGTGAAATATACAGAATAAATATAGGTACATTCGATAATCGATTCCTGACATGTCAAGTACTGTTTTATTTTAGATCTTTCAATGCGACGAGACATTATTTTCTTTAAAATCGATGGCAATGTTCCCTAGAGCATATTCCTGTATCAATAATTATTTACATTTTCGCTGTCCTGTCTAGTAAAAGCCCTGATGGTAACCTATGACCTATTTTCTAAATTATCTCAACAAAATCCAATGGGTTGCACTGACCATGATGATGATGACGAATATTACAAACTTGTAAACTTACGCCAGCCCGCATTGGAGAAGCGTGGTGGGTCTTAGCTCTAATTCCCTCCCTCCTGTGAAAGTGGACGCCTGTGGATGTTAATAGGCTGTAGTGGTGGTGGTGGTGAACTTACACTCACGGGTCTTTCGTATGCGGTGCTTATGTTTTTTTATTACCGCGGGGACTTTTTAAATTTCCGGGATAAAAAGTAGCCTATGCGTTATTCCAGACTATATATAATATTATATTCTATCGCTCTGCCAAATTTATTCCAGATCCATTCAGACTTTCTGGCATGACTGAGTAACAAACACCCATCCATCCAACTATCCATCCAAACTGTCGCATTTATGATGTTAGTATAGATAAAAATATAAAAGATAGCTGGGTCCACAGCTCCGCTCCAGCCAGCAACCCTGCAGCTCAATGGCGGTATAGGCATACGTATAACAATAAATTGTAACGCTTACCTGCCCAATTTCCCGTGGCAGCACAGTTACATTGCACTGTGAATTGAATGCCTTGGCTGCAATCCCAATGGTGCACGCGGCAATAATACATGGCTATGTATTTTCGACATGCCTACTACCTATGTGTTCTATATCCCAAAGGCTTATTCGGAAATAGCTGATGCCCACGAATTCGTCTGCGTGGAATAAGTTTTTTAAGTGAAAACGTCTTTAGGCGCGTTGAGCACTTTATGGTAGGGGGTAAACTTGTGGATTCGCGCGACATGCTCCGCCTCACCGAAATGCTCGCGTTGTTACGAAGACAAAAGGTCTTAAATACTTATAAATATACTACATTCGTAATTAAATATTTTTAATTCCCACGGGAACTTCTTAATTTTCCGAGTTCTATGTCACTCTCCAGCTTCTCAACTATGTCCATGCTAAAAACCAGGTAGATCCATTGCTCTGTTGCAGCGGTATTGAAGGACAAACCAACAAACAAACACTTTCGCATTTATAATATTTGTATAAAGTATGATATGACGAGGTTTTAGGTTTTTAATCTGGAAATGGAAATTGGAATTTCAATGATAACAATGCACTATATTTGCAGCCGCACAGCAGTACAAAGATACTCATTTGGTAGCGCAGCACTATTTTGAACGTCAATACATTAAAAAAACCGGCCAAGTGCGAGTCGGACTCGCGCACCGAGGGTTCCGTACAAACCTGTAGTAAGTTTTAAATTATTAAAAAAAAACTACTTACTAGATCTCGTTCAATTTTCGGTGGAAGTTTGCATGATAATGTACAGTCGACGTTAAAAGTGCATATAGAATAAGCAAAAATGTTGCTTTGCATGCGGTCGGACACCCACACACTTGCAGTAGTATAATATAAGTCGTTCAGCTTGTAGGTATTGTAATAGCCGAGTAATATCGATAATTTCACACTCCAAGTAAGTGAGCTCAATGGCGAGGCGTGGAACTGCTCAGATTGCGCAACGCAACTGTTGCCGGTTCAAATCTCGACCCGTGTAAGCATTTTTTACTGTTTTTATTTGATAAGTGATATTTTTATACCAGCAATAGCATATGCGGGTAGTTTAAAAAATCACTGAACAGATATGGTCACTGAGTACTGACGGAGACGGAAGATTTGACAATCGTTAGTCGTTATTAGCAAATACTACACAATTATTATAATTTACTAAGTTTTGCTGTTTCTTATCTTCAACAATAATGCAAGCTAATATTAATATGCAGAAGAGGATGCATATTAATAATGAGCTAAATAATATCGGATACAATATACTTAGCTCAAATTTGCAATGGAACTGGTTTCACCGTGAGTATTGTTTTTATTGTTAAAAAATGTGTGTTCATAAACTTAGGATTAGTTACATATCGTTTTATCAGTAAATATCTATAAAATTTAGACAAGATACTTAGTAGTTTCAAAAGTGTTTATTTTAATCTCGCTGTTTGGTTTTAGTGGACAACCAAGCGTTAGATGTCGCATCCTGACGAAGAGAGTAATGCTTCACAACGAAGACATAATATTATAGTTGAACAATATGAGTCCAGCTGTTGATGTGCCACAACCAGGCCACAACTATCATTTGTGCATGTTATTTGTTGTCCTGTGCATCGATCACATATAGTGCGTAATTGGTTTAATCAAAACCCAGACAACAGTTATTCCCTGGCCAGTAAGATCACCAAACTTAAATCCTATAGAATATTATGAGGTTTGATGGTGCAAAAGTAGGATATGCGAAATGAAAGGACTGCAGAGGAAACGGAGGCTCACTGTATGGAAGTATGGGAGAATATATTTAGAGGAACGGATAACTGTCCCAATATTACAAACGGATTCACCCGGCGCCGCTTGCTTGCTGTTATTGAAAAAAGTGGAGGTTTTATTGAATAGTAATACTTTTAAAGCTATATAAAATTTAATTTTTAAGGCTTTAAATATGAAACATAACGTATATTCTTTTCCTAACTTGTATTAATTATTATTAGTATATCTTATCAAAATTAACAGACAAAAAAGCAGCGCCGCCCTTTGGTTACTAGATTTTTAAGGTTAAGCTTCAATTTTCTTTTCTTTATGAAAACGATTACTTAAGCTATAAACCTTAAAAAATGATAGAAAAAGTAGCTGAAGTTATTCATTACTTTTGAGAATATGTAACATGATAACAATGAAAATAAATTAAAATAAAGTCGATTAACTAATAAAAAGTGTTTCTTCCAATTTATTTTGATTGTTTTATTACTTATTGACTCATAACACCACTAACATAGCTAACTTTGTCCTTAAGTATTATCGTGTAATAATTAATGTTTGCGTTTATAAATGGATTTTATGTCTGTAAATAAAGATACATTATTATAAAGAATAACAAACAGACACAAAACACATAAACAAAACATAAATGTTTGTATCCAAAACAAAATAAAAACTGCTGTAAGAGATTCGAACCTAGGTCATATGATGCATCGTATTCCAACTATATTATCACGACACTGGGAGTGGTTACTGTAAAGCGATGAAATAAACAATCAGAATAGACAAGGTTATTGAATAGGAATGTTTTGAACCTAATGCTAATGCAATAAGGTTGATATTGTTGACAGTTTATAGTAAGATCGTTTGAACCTTATACTGTTGATTTAAGGTTGATAATATTATTGACAGTTTATGTTTATCAGTGTGAGTGACCACGTGAGTGATTCACAGCATTGCTTGCACGCAGTTTTAGCCTTAGAGCTATGTATGCATTTATGCAGCTGACTGTACATCATATATTTTTTTTAGTTTTATCATTCTCTTATTTTAGAAGTTACGGGGGGGGGACACACACACATTTTACCACTTTGGAAGTGTCTCTCGTGAAAACTATTCAGTTTAGAAAAAAATGATATTAGAAACCTCAATATCATTTTTGAAGACCTATCCATAGATATCCCACACGTATGGGTTTGATGAAAAAATTTTTTGAGTTTCAGTTCTAAGTATGGGGACCCCCAAAATTTATTGTTTTTTTTTCTAGTTTTGTGTGAAAATCTTAATGCGGTTCACAGAATACATCTACTTACCAAGTTTCAACAGTATAGTTCTTATAGTTTCGGAAAAAAGTGGCTGTGACATACGGACGGACACACAGACAGACAAACATGACGAATCTATAAGGGTTCCGTTTTTGCCAAATTTGGCTACGGAACCCTAATTAAGTAATTGTTTAATTTAATTACGAAGTTGATGGTTTTATTCGTCAATTACAGTAGGTATCTTCAAAGCTACGAAGGTATAGCATAAGAACATTTATATAATAGGTAAAGCGAGCAAACGAGCAGGCGGGTCACCTGATATTAAGTGATTACCGCCGCCCATGAACATTTGCAGCACTGTGGTGGCACCGTACGTGATCGTCTTGGCTCGTGATTTGTAATTAATTATACTGAAGGAATTTTTTAGGAAATATAGAGTCGGAAATAGAGACACTTAGGCATCCGGAGACATCTGTTATCATATGAGTTGCCAAGTAAATGGCTGGTACATTTCGTTGGGTGGACATGCAGACATCTCAATCAATCTACCAGATTTCCGCGGTTTTACTTGTGAGTTTTACATCAATAAGTTACGTTATTTACTTATTCACTCTCTCGGTAAGGTTCCAAGGAGGAAAGCTAGATAGAATGAAGGATTAAACTTAACGTTCTGGCTAGAGTGAAAGGTCAGTTGATGCATGTATTTACCTCTTTTAAGGTCATCGTAACCGACCAATGTCTCATTAAGCACGGGGACTCCCTACGCTGGTATCCAGCCTTTTAGCATTGTTATTGGGGCTGCTTTTCAACCCCCTTTTGCGCTGAGAAGCGATATTATTCCCGATCACCAAATGGCATTAAATGGCTGGTACTTTAATTGAGCCGAAGCTCGCCCCGTAACCATGGATTTATAATTATATTTGTTTAAATTTGTTAGGTATTTGATTTGGCCAAATCAAAGGTCGGGGGTTGATTTGCAAAGACATGGCGTGTATAGGTGTGCTGAGTCATTGCCGCCGATACGCCACCAGGCAACCGTGTACCATTCAAGGAGCTTAGTCTAACTTATAAGCTATGAGCTCAAAAAAAATCTTAATTCCCAATCAACCTTTGTTGTCTCATTTTCCAACAATATACTTCATTGCTCCTTAAGACTCAAATCTATTTCCTACGTAAAATAAAGGACACATAATTGCCTACCTGCGTCTCGGCGGTCTCCCGTTCTGCAAAGGCCTTTGTTAGGCTCCGTCGGCTCGAACAATACAATAGAAGTATGGCGATAGTTTGTGATCTTACTCACTTAATTCAAAACTGTATTGATATAATTTTATTCTAATCAATTCATTAGCTAGTCAACCTTAAGTCAAATCTATTTAGATTGCGGTGCATTTGACTTCTCTATATTCTGGCTCTAATCGGTTCATTAACTAATCAACCTTAAGTCAATTCTATTTAGACTGCAATGCATTTGACTTTTCTATATTCTAGGCTCTAATCGAAAGAACCTAGGTGCTCCAGTAAAACTATTATTACCTAAATTTACTATCAAACTTGTGCTATTAATATGAATTAATGCTGTAATAAATAACCTGCCTATTTTATCTTTTGATGAGAGAATCGTGATCTAAATAAGGTGATATGAGAGGGTTTAATAGCGGAGGATTTCAAGTTGAAATAACACAATAGTTATCTTGAAACAATAGACATTGTGAGGTTGTATTAAGACTGATGAGGTGCAATTTAACTCGTATCTCCATTATTAAAAGCTCTAGGAAATATATTTAATGATAGGAATGAAAGAGTATAGTTATGGTTCAAAGTAATTCTTTTATTCAAGTAAACCATTAATTCTATTACTCCGACAGATAGAGTGAAATTAAAAAAAGAAACTGTTCGATTAATTAAACTGAGCTTCTAATGGGATGACATTTAGAAGCCCAGCTGGATATCCCGTTCCTAAAGCCATGCTAACGACGGGAAAAACGGTATATCCAAGCTAAAAAACCCGTCGGCTGTCTATTCTAGATAGTTCTTAATGATTAACACACATGTTTTATGTTATTATTATTTTCATACTTATAACGGTGATGAAATACAAAAAACATAGGATAAGACACACGTTATAAGGAAAAGACACACACTCGTTATCAGGTTAAGTTATACAAGTGAGTGGATCGAAACGATTTCACAGTCATACAATATCTATTACTTTATTAAACAAATTCTATTTGAGATAGGATCGAAGTATGGTTGTATCTGACACTCGTGGCTCTAGTCGCCTCTGGGTTGTGACTACGATTCCATTATTTGCGGAACTTACAAATGAGTCTATATGTCAGGAGAAACGGACATATGGTAATTGATATAATGAAGAGACTCGTGTATACCCACTTCGTACTTGTCCTGGAGTCTCCCCTTTCAACTCCATTCATATAATAAAAGGTATCTAATGCTGTGTCTGGATGCACCTTATCTCGTTTTAGCCAATTTATATCCTAGATTTATCTGTATGATATTATGTAGGACTGTGAAATTGTTCTAAATATAATTAAATCAAATAGAGTACGTTACCAAATTTATCGAAGACTCTCCTCACTGTACACTTTATTTCTTAGAATGGTATTTAATCGGAGACAGGTCATTTGACTCTACAAATTACATATACGCATTCACTCTTTAGTACAATTTTTAGTAACAGACCCGGAAAATACTTATATTAAACGACTTCTCGAAAGCCCGAATCGAGGAATTATTGGATATTTAATGAAGACTGCGCGTGATTGAAACCCCTGCGATTGGATGTCCGCGATTTAATCCGCGATTGACCTCCGCGTTTGAAGGCTTGTGCTTGACTGCCCGTCTCTCTGCTCCGTTGCGCTCGGATCTCCCTCTCCCCGCCATAATTCTGAAATTTAAATTGCACGCCCAAGTAAACCATTCGACGTAATTCATTGGCCCTAAAATAGACCTTATTCGGGTTTGTCCAATCAGGCATCAAAATAAAACTGCCACACCTCTTTCCCACAGTTTTGCGTTGCATCTTAATATTTTTCTCAAGACGTGATTTTTTTTGTTTTGGTACTTTAACATCTGCTATCATTGTTTCTCGACACTTTGGTGATTTGGTGTAGAAAAAGGTCTCGACTTTATGATCGCATTTCAAAGTGCTTGTCAGATTGTAGAGCTTTGTTTTAACGTAATAATTTAGAAAGCTTTACGAGTTCCGCTGCGTGAAATTCTATAGTTTATTGCCTTACTTTCGAAGAATTTTACCCTTAGCTTATCTTTTACGAATTTCTTAAGCTCTCGTATTTCTAGTAAAAAAATTAAAAGCATCGCTTTAAATCCTGACGAAATTTTATGAGTGTTGTAATATTTATTTTAAAAGTTTTGTTAGGGCGCCCATGGCAAAATAGGGTGACCACCTCACACTCCCCCAAATAGATTTTTAATACACCTAGTCCCATAAATATCTACATATTTTTACTAGTCGTTTGAAAATCTATTTCCCCTCTGTACTTTACTGCTAGCTCTAAGTCCTTCCCGCTCATCTATTATATTCCAAACATCGTAATAACCTATTTAACTCAAATTCCTCTTTACTCGTTTAAACTGACCTCTCTATTGTTCATGAAGATATCGGTAACTTCATTCATTTCCCTTTGTTTACACTAATCCCTAGTGGAAACCTACTCTCTTAAATATCTCCATAATAACGAAACAGATGGATCGCATTGTAATTACCCTTAGCTTTGTTAGTACGAGCGTCAATCAATGTATATACGTTATTATACGGAACCGCTCCTATTACGTAAGGTCCCTCATATAAACGCATGAATTTCCTTGTTAACTTCTTGTCGGCATCTGATTTCGAAAAAGTCTTGAGCTTTACTAAATTTCCTATCTCGAACTGCACTAACTTATGATTCTTATTATAATAAGACTCTCTACTTTCCGCTGCCTTAATTATGTTTTGCTGTGCCCGCTGTCTAATTTGATCTAACGTCTCCTGTTGTAAACCGTTTCCGTTCACTACGCTCTTGTCGAAATCAGTCGATAGCAAGGTCCGCTTTCCACATACTATCTCATTTGGAGTATAGCCTGTCGTAGTATGTACTACCTGATTGTAACAATCCTCTATGTCCGGTAATAAATCCACCCAAGATCGATGAGATTTGTCGCAATATGTTCTGAATAACCTCCCTAATTCCTTATTAACTCTCTCTGTTGAATTTGGTCGCGGATTCCTAACAGATGTGTGTGTCAACTCGATACCTAATCGATGTACACCCGACTCGAAAATCTTTGACGTGAAGTTCGCACCTCTATCCGAACATAAGGTCTTAACTACAATTTGACTATGAAACTTTTTTATACATGTTAACGAGGCTTTTCCACTTGCTTCGCGTAGTGGATATAACCTGATTAGCTTACTGTAAGCGTCCTGTATCACAAATATATATCTGTATCCAAATCGTCCCGCAGGTAAAGGTCCATAAATATCACAAAAAACCCGTTCTCCTATTTCTTTCGCTATCACGGTTTTAATTGGCCCTGTGTGTGTTTCTAACGCGTGCTTTGATTTTTGACATATTTCGCAAGCTCTTACAATACGATTTATCACGCGAGACATATTCGAGAAATAGTACCGACGTTTCATCATAGCATATACCTTGTAACGTCCGAAATGACCTATTTCCTCATGAATGCTAACAATCAAATCTCTTTGTAAGTCCTCGGGGACATATAATCTCAAAGTATCCTTCCTCCCGTCTGTCTTGTAAAGAACACCCTCCTTAAGTATATAATATCTTGATTCAGACGTGCCCGTTATTTTCATACGTCTAATTATCTCACTAGCGACCCTGTCACGCTCTTGGTAGCTACCTATCTCCTCCCATCTCGCCTGTACTACCCGTCCTAACGATGCTTTGAATAAATTCATCTCAGGCCCCGTAGTCTTATTAGTCAATACATCAGTTGTACCTTTTATATGTCTGGATAATACATCCGCTACTGTATTTAATTTCCCTTTTACATGCTCGACTGTATAGTCGAACCGACCTATGTAATGCACCCAACGTATCATTCGTGCGCTCAACAATTTACATGTTTGTAAAAATATCAAACTCTTATGATCGGTCCTAATCACTAAACGTGCTCCCCTCAAATACGTTTCAAACTTCGACAAACTAAAAATGATAGCCCACAATTCTTGTTCTGTGACCGTCCATTTACGCTCCGTTTCTGTCAACGCCTTACTACAAAATCCTATTATCTGTTCTTCACCTGCATCGTCCAATTGATAAACATACCCAGAAACTCCTAGATTACTGCTATCGGTTTGTAAGTAATAGGTCTCCTTTGGGTTAGGATGCATAAGCAGTATTGTGTCTAGAAATAATTTCTTGACCCTCTCAAAACAATCGTTTACTACCTGAGTCCATGACCATTTGGTATTTTGTTTTAATAGGTCGCAGAGTGGCCTAACTTCTTCGCTATACTTCGAAACAAACCTTCTGAAATAATTTATTAATCCCAGAAATCCTCGTAATTGTTTTATTGTTCGAGGTATGGGAAAATCTAATATGGCTTTTACCCGCTCAGGATCCATACGCACCCCGCTTGTATTTACTATGTGTCCTAGCAATTTCACCTCTACGCATAAAAACCGACACTTTCCTATTCTACCTGTTAAACCTGCGGTCTCCAGACTGTCAAGTACTCGATCTAAATGTTCTAGATGTAACTTTATATCCCCTGTGGTAAATATGACAATGTCATCTAAATAGTTCACGCAAAACTCACGCACTCCTTTTAATATCGAATCCATTGCTCTAGAGAAACCTGCTACAGATGTCTTTAAACCTTGAGGCAATACGCGGTAAGTATAGGTTCTTCCCATAAAAGAGAACCCTGTACACTTCCTAGAATCCCGATGCAAAGGTATTTGAAAATATGCATTATTCAAATCAATTAAACTGATATAATTCACTCCATGAAAGGATTGTAAAATTTCAGACGTGAGTGGTGGTGACCCTGCATCTCCTACAATTTTCTTATTAAGTTCGCGCGCGTCTAATAAGAGTCTTATTGATCCATCTCGTTTCTTAGTGAACGTGAGAGGGCTGCAATACGGAGTCGCCTCCTGTTTTATTACGCCTAACCTCTCTAGCTCCTCTAATTCCTCCTTAACCTGTTCTCTATATGCTAAGGGTACTGGATAGCTATGCTTCACAAAAGGAACTTCGTCTATTAATTCAATAACGTGCTCGTAACTGCTAGTCAAACCTAACTCGTCCGTAAATACCTTACAATGCTTCTCTAACACAGGCAGTAACAGCTCCCTTTGTTCACTACTTAAGTTTGAATCGCCTAAGTGAAATCCTTTAGAATTTTTCCCGTTCGATTCTTCTATTGATACGCTATGCCCTTCTGACCTAGTATTTTGATTTAATATCAAATTAATCGTGGCAGCATTCGCCTCTCCTCCTAACCTTTCGATATTACAATCTGAATTGAGTCTAACGCAAGACTTGACTCCCAAATGTTCGATTGTTAATGTCCGTTCACTTCCACAATTTACTACTCCTTTTACTCGTTCTAACCAATCATATCCTAATATTAATGACCTAGGTAAACGTCGCATAATTAATACAGGTGCTTCAATTAACGTACTGCCTAATTGGAACTCTATTAACACCAACCGATTCGTGCTTTCGCTTCGCGATCCGAATGCACCCTGTATTTGAATAGCTGGAATAGCGATTTCAGGTAGAGATATGTTTCCACTTAGAATAGAATCGTACAATTCTTTAGTTATCCCGCTAACCTGACTTCCCGTATCGATAAGTGCATTCATACTTCTCCCGTACAACCATACACATACTTCAGGTAACTTAGGTAGAGAATAATCAATACCTTCGTCAATCGACCCATCCAGTTCATGGACCATCGTATATACGCTTAACCCTCTTTTCGTACAAGATTCACACTCAATTTCCATCTCATTACATTCCACTACGTTGCTAAACTGGTTTTCCAATAAGATTCCTATGCCACTGATTTCTGCTTGACAGCTATAATCGTCACTATCTACGCTACCTTTCAATGTTCGTTTTAGCCCCTTTCCGTTGACCCCTAGACTTTGTCCTGGTTTCCATCCGTTTCTAACTAGGATGTTATAAGCTACGCCTGCCCGTTCGCCCTCTGAGATCTCTACATTCCCCGTTCTACACAAAATTAACTTATTTGACCTCGTTTGTGTGGGGACCTCTAGTTTTTTGATGGTCCTCCCCCACATTTTTCGACAAATTAGAGCTTTCGCCCTCCTTTACAAACGTAATAGCCGGTCTGACTCGTTCAGTTTCAGATAATGTAGACCTGTTAAAACTAGCCTTATAACCTGACCTATTCTGACGATAACCTCTTCCTCTAGTCGTATTTCCTCTAGTACTCCACCTATTTTTGAAAATCGTTGCAACCATAGGTCGTTCCAACGGTGACCCGTTATACCGTCTACCTCTGAAATTACCCCCTACTACCTCTCTCGCAACTCCCTTCGGTTTTTCAACAATATTTTGCTCTATACTTCTCAAGAACCTCGCCCCGCTCATGATACTAACTTCCTCAGTCCTAGTAAACCATAGACGCTGTATATCTACCGCATAGTGTCGCATAATAGCATTTACTAAATCTCGCTCGCTAAACGCAATAGTCAGTGACTGCATTGATTCTACCTGTTCGGCAAAATGTTCAGACATAGTCATTCCCGAATTGTTCGTATATACCGCGTTAATCAATCTATATCGCACAGACTCCTGGATCTGTTCAGTCCAATAAGTGCGCCTAAAATCGACTTCAAAATCGGTGAAAGTAGTCCAATCTTTCGAATACAACTCCATAACCTGACGAGCATGTCCCGTAATGCACCCTAGTGCTATGTCAATCTCGCGATCAAACCCATTTACTGCCCTAATATACTTCTTTAACCGTTTTAAAAATGAAATTGGATTTGTGAATGGTTTTCCATCAAAATTTGGTTTGCTAACCGATGGCTGCACCACATAAATGTTCCGAGTCTCGGAAGATGCTACACTAGAACTCGTGGATACAAGACTAGCTTCCTGCCTACCACTGTTACTTTCATTACTCACTAACCCAACTGACTCGTGTGACGTAACACTCGCGCTTTCATTCGGTACTGGGTTCACTTTCGAACTCAATTGCTGTAACTTCCCCTCGAATTCGCTGATTTTTTGTAAAATCAACTCTAACGCCGGGTTACTTAAGGTTCCCGTTTGCTCACTCGCTTCTACTACGCTAACGCCCGACCGGTCCGCTACTACCTGCTTTGTCTTACGTCCCTTTTTACCCGTCGGCATCTTATCTAAATCTCCTTATCGTCGTTTAACTATTCACCGCCCAAATTACGCTAAAACGCTAATTTACTTATTTATTACACCTTCGTAAAACGTCGAGAAAATTTTATGAAACAATGCAATAATGATAGCAGATGTTATCTATACTTGGAAATGCGCTCCGATTATATAAAATTTTAGGATTTAGGGTAAATATTTTGAAGAAATAAGCACAGTGATATCTCGTTCTCTGCAAAACTCCTCCTTGGGATCCCTGTACATTGTACATTTATAAAACATACTGCTTATTTCTGCTCGGCTTCTCCTATACATAAAATAAATGTACAACATAATAATAACATGCACAGTGTGTGTCTTAACCTTTTCTTTATCCTGTTTTATTATTTATTATTATATAAATATATATTTTTTTTTTTTTGTTAAACTCCGTCTCATATACCTAATCACGATTCCTTCACATATACTTAATTACTATTCCTACGTTGTGTTATAAATTTTTTTTTTTTTTTTAATATAGATCTAGTCATATCGTTATTTTCGAATACGTACATAGACCTCTGGTCACTCCGGCATCAAAATTCCCAGGTTCTCAAAATTTTTCGGGATTATATCCTAGTCCTATGGTACTAAACAAGCTTCTCGTAGTGATCCAGGATTATATCCTGGTCACGGCACCAAAATTCTGTGGTGGCACCGTACGTGATCGTCTTGGCTCGTGATTTGTAATTAATTATACTGAAGGAATTTTTTAGGAAATATAGAGTCGGAAATAGAGACACTTAGGCATCCGGAGACATCTGTTATCATATGAGTTGCCAAGTAAATGGCTGGTACATTTCGTTGGGTGGACATGCAGACATCTCAATCAATCTACCAGATTTCCGCGGTTTTACTTGTGAGTTTTACATCAATAAGTTACGTTATTTACTTATTCACTCTCTCGGTAAGGTTCCAAGGAGGAAAGCTAGATAGAATGAAGGATTAAACTTAACGTTCTGGCTAGAGTGAAAGGTCAGTTGATGCATGTATTTACCTCTTTTAAGGTCATCGTAACCGACCAATGTCTCATTAAGCACGGGGACTCCCTACGCTGGTATCCAGCCTTTTAGCATTGTTATTGGGGCTGCTTTTCAACCCCCTTTTGCGCTGAGAAGCGATATTATTCCCGATCACCAAATGGCATTAAATGGCTGGTACTTTAATTGAGCCGAAGCTCGCCCCGTAACCATGGATTTATAATTATATTTGTTTAAATTTGTTAGGTATTTGATTTGGCCAAATCAAAGGTCGGGGGTTGATTTGCAAAGACATGGCGTGTATAGGTGTGCTGAGTCATTGCCGCCGATACGCCACCAGGCAACCGTGTACCATTCAAGGAGCTTAGTCTAACTTATAAGCTATGAGCTCTAAAAAAATCTTAATTCCCAATCAACCTTTGTTGTCTCATTTTCCAACAATATACTTCATTGCTCCTTAAGACTCAAATCTATTTCCTACGTAAAATAAAGGACACATAATTGCCTACCTGCGTCTCGGCGGTCTCCCGTTCTGCAAAGGCCTTTGTTAGGCTCCGTCGGCTCGAACAATACAATAGAAGTATGGCGATAGTTTGTGATCTTACTCACTTAATTCAAAACTGTATTGATATAATTTTATTCTAATCAATTCATTAGCTAGTCAACCTTAAGTCAAATCTATTTAGATTGCGGTGCATTTGACTTCTCTATATTCTGGCTCTAATCGGTTCATTAACTAATCAACCTTAAGTCAATTCTATTTAGACTGCAATGCATTTGACTTTTCTATATTCTAGGCTCTAATCGAAAGAACCTAGGTGCTCCAGTAAAACTATTATTACCTAAATTTACTATCAAACTTGTGCTATTAATATGAATTAATGCTGTAATAAATAACCTGCCTATTTTATCTTTTGATGAGAGAATCGTGATCTAAATAAGGTGATATGAGAGGGTTTAATAGCGGAGGATTTCAAGTTGAAATAACACAATAGTTATCTTGAAACAATAGACATTGTGAGGTTGTATTAAGACTGATGAGGTGCAATTTAACTCGTATCTCCATTATTAAAAGCTCTAGGAAATATATTTAATGATAGGAATGAAAGAGTATAGTTATGGTTCAAAGTAATTCTTTTATTCAAGTAAACCATTAATTCTATTACTCCGACAGATAGAGTGAAATTAAAAAAAGAAACTGTTCGATTAATTAAACTGAGCTTCTAATGGGATGACATTTAGAAGCCCAGCTGGATATCCCGTTCCTAAAGCCATGCTAACGACGGGAAAAACGGTATATCCAAGCTAAAAAACCCGTCGGCTGTCTATTCTAGATAGTTCTTAATGATTAACACACATGTTTTATGTTATTATTATTTTCATACTTATAACGGTGATGAAATACAAAAAACATAGGATAAGACACACGTTATAAGGAAAAGACACACACTCGTTATCAGGTTAAGTTATACAAGTGAGTGGATCGAAACGATTTCACAGTCATACAATATCTATTACTTTATTAAACAAATTCTATTTGAGATAGGATCGAAGTATGGTTGTATCTGACACTCGTGGCTCTAGTCGCCTCTGGGTTGTGACTACGATTCCATTATTTGCGGAACTTACAAATGAGTCTATATGTCAGGAGAAACGGACATATGGTAATTGATATAATGAAGAGACTCGTGTATACCCACTTCGTACTTGTCCTGGAGTCTCCCCTTTCAACTCCATTCATATAATAAAAGGTATCTAATGCTGTGTCTGGATGCACCTTATCTCGTTTTAGCCAATTTATATCCTAGATTTATCTGTATGATATTATGTAGGACTGTGAAATTGTTCTAAATATAATTAAATCAAATAGAGTACGTTACCAAATTTATCGAAGACTCTCCTCACTGTACACTTTATTTCTTAGAATGGTATTTAATCGGAGACAGGTCATTTGACTCTACAAATTACATATACGCATTCACTCTTTAGTACAATTTTTAGTAACAGACCCGGAAAATACTTATATTAAACGACTTCTCGAAAGCCCGAATCGAGGAATTATTGGATATTTAATGAAGACTGCGCGTGATTGAAACCCCTGCGATTGGATGTCCGCGATTTAATCCGCGATTGACCTCCGCGTTTGAAGGCTTGTGCTTGACTGCCCGTCTCTCTGCTCCGTTGCGCTCGGATCTCCCTCTCCCCGCCATAATTCTGAAATTTAAATTGCACGCCCAAGTAAACCATTCGACGTAATTCATTGGCCCTAAAATAGACCTTATTCGGGTTTGTCCAATCAGGCATCAAAATAAAACTGCCACACCTCTTTCCCACAGTTTTGCGTTGCATCTTAATATTTTTCTCAAGACGTGATTTTTTTTGTTTTGGTACTTTAACATCTGCTATCATTGTTTCTCGACACTTTGGTGATTTGGTGTAGAAAAAGGTCTCGACTTTATGATCGCATTTCAAAGTGCTTGTCAGATTGTAGAGCTTTGTTTTAACGTAATAATTTAGAAAGCTTTACGAGTTCCGCTGCGTGAAATTCTATAGTTTATTGCCTTACTTTCGAAGAATTTTACCCTTAGCTTATCTTTTACGAATTTCTTAAGCTCTCGTATTTCTAGTAAAAAAATTAAAAGCATCGCTTTAAATCCTGACGAAATTTTATGAGTGTTGTAATATTTATTTTAAAAGTTTTGTTAGGGCGCCCATGGCAAAATAGGGTGACCACCTCAGCACCACAGGAACCGCCAATGTGTTGCTGGCTTTTGATATATTTATTTATCCCCCCTTGAAGAGCCCCATATTATAATCATGAAGGAACACAGAAGATGGACTCTGGTTCCTTATAGGTACGTGGCAGAAATTTATCTTCAACTTCCTTATTTCAGCCAGTTAATAGATAGAAACTACTTTATGCAAAAGCTTATAAAGGGATATTTTTATTAAGTAGACGTGGAGCAACCGGGGCGTGCGGTTAAATTAGAAAAGCGTTGGTGCGCGGACCAAAGGGATTTTTCAATTTAGTGGCCAAAGTGATTGCACGGACTATCATTATAGGTTTGACACTAAGTGAAATAACTTAAATTAACGGAGAGCTGGTGAGCAACATTCATGAGGTCCTTAATCCATTCCTACAAATACTATTATTTACTAGCTTTTGCCCGCAGATTCACTCACGTTAAATTCGGTTTTTTATTCAAACAATTATATCCCTCTATTTTCTCTCTTATATAATTAATCATAATTTACCCTCTGAGAGATGGAATTTTCTAAAATCCTTTTTTAGCGTATGCCTACGTCAAAAAATCTGGATCTGTATGCCAAATTTCGGCCCGATCCATCCAATGGTTTGAGCTTTGCGTTGATAGAACAATCAATCAGTTACTCATCTTTTCCTTTTATATATTTAGATAAGGGGTTTGAACTTTTTTTTCGGATAAGTACATTCTGATTTATTAAACATGTACAAGTAAATTCTGTAAAAAAAAGAAATGATAAATTAAGAAAAACAATTAATAATTATATTTACAAAAAATAATAGCCAATACATAGGTAGGTCATCGTTGTCGTCATCAACCGATAGACGTCCACTGCTGGACATAATATGGTCCATAGCAAGGACTTCCACACGTTTTATTTGCTACTTAATTTTAACCACCTGCTCTAGACCATAACTAATGTACGTACTTTCATAGCTCAGCCCGAGTCAACGAGACATCGATTTTTCGTCCGTGCCCCGGATATCGATCGGTGACCAGCTAGTTAAGCTGAGCATAAAAAATGAACGAGTTTTATTGGTTCATATACCGAAATAAGAATGATGTATTAGTTATAAGTACTGTTAAAGAAGTCAATCAGCGGGCGATGGAAAGTGCTCGTATAGTTGATCTAAGTGATTTAATCACAAATTAGGACTATCACATTCGAGAACAGAAATACTCATTACCTAATTATTTTTTGATTCACCCAGTATCTCCTCTCCTCTTGATCTGAAACAGGTCACCACTAGACTATCGAGGAGTACATGATAGAATATATTTTAAAGGGATAGCAATAATAAATAATATTCTTGGACAGATTCAATTTGATATTACGAAACAAATTTTACGATAGATTGGCGCAGTCGACGAGTTCAAAGTCGCTTAGCTGTATTGTTTGTTCGTATCACTTTGAATTTTTGAAAGATATGATTCGAGAGTTGTATTGGCCAAATTGCTAAAGTTAGCTATCGTCCTTATATACCAGTCAAATTACACTATTACTAGGAAAAAATTATTAACAGGATGGGAACAGTTGGAAATGGTAAAGTGGCGTATCATAAACATAAAAAAAATAAATGCGTGAGCAGGGGTGTTTCCAGATAAACATGGGTGATGAAAAGGGGTGGAATTTTGGATTATTGCGATTTCCGGCGAAAGTTGAAGTCGGAGAGAAAAGTGTACAATAGAAAAGTGGTAGATAATAAAAAGATCTACAACTTTTGTGTGAATAATTTTTTCACATAACCTCAAAGTCTCCGAGTAAAATGCGAAAAACCGCTTTTATCGATTTTTATTTTTCATTTACACAAAAATAATTTTATTTTGACGAAACTTGGTGAAAGTATACCTTTTTGTGTCTGAAATATCCACAAATTTTTTCACGATGTTTTAACCCAAAATAGTTCCGAGGTAATTATAACTTGGTCACTCACTATGCCCTATGGCCTGTTAGGAAGGATCAGGGTCATACAGCGGGCGATGCAGAGAGCTATGCTCGGAGTTTCTTCGCGCGATCAATTTAGGAATAAGGAGATTCGTAGGAGAACCAGAGTAACCGACATAGCTAGACGAGTCGCTAAGCTTTAATTGTCAATGGGTGATGCACATAGTTCGAAGAACCGATAGGCGTTGGGGCCCCAAGGTGCTAGAATGGTAGCCTCGCTACTTTTCTCAACATTTTTCGATTTAATTGCTCAGCGAGAAAAACACATGACGGATTGCCTGACAACAACTAAGGAGAGATGTTTTCTATAGAAATGCATACGCGTTTAAAGCTGAATGAACTGAATAAGTGTAATTAGTCCCTAATACCTTACCAATATGAGCATTCGAAATACAAGAGTCAACGAAACGTAGGCAACCAAGTTAAATTGTTGCCTGGCGTTCAGCGGTAGAATACCGCAATCATTCTTAAGATAGAATAGCGTCTGATTGTACGAATACAGAGGCATCGAGAGAGACTCGTTAATATAATATAAGGAAGCAAACGAGCAATTTAACAGGATAAGCGCTTTTATTCATCCCTCTCTATTGTAAGTGAAAGGTCATATGTTTTCCACTGGCGTGGAATAGTGGAAACGCATTTTAAGTGGTAACAGATTTCAACCGCAAGCGTCCACAAACAAGTTTAGAATTACGTGTACAGCCCCGTTCGAACTAATTTTGGTTTTGGTCCGGTGCATGCATGCTTAATACCAATTTGCCTCACTAAATACTTCGTTGGTCTAGTGGTTGGCAGTTTAGCATGTTCGACTGCAGATTGACGATCCAATCCAGGAAGGTTGGATTCCCGGGGTGGGTCGAAATATATGTATTGGGCTTTTCTGTCCAGAAAGAGTTAGGAAGTTGGCGGTATTTTACGTCCGCGCCTTGGAGTAAGGTCATCGGCCTTTTTTTTAAATTTATATGATAGCGCTTGGCTGCAATCAGATCTGATTGCAAGTGGTAATGTAGCAGATGGTTATTAACCCTTAACGTGAAGGCACCTAATAATAAAAGTGGAAGGTAGATCGGAAACCGAAAAGCATTCCATATCCTAGCGGTTCGAATAAGAAACGAGGAAGCAAAGCGGGTTGCACGTGTCCGTGGAATTTCGACTGTGAGTGCAAACCTTGACGATAACTTTTTTTTTAAATTCACTACAAGTTAGCCCTTGACTGCGATCTCACCTGATGGTAAGTGATGATGCGGTCTAAGATGGTAGCGGGCTAACCTGTTAGGGGTACGGCAATTATACTAAACCCGTAACCCTAGTCGGTTTCTACACGGCATCGTATCGGAACGCTAAATCGCTTGGCGGTACGTCTTTGCCGGTAGGGTAACTAGCCACGGCCGAAGTTTGCCACCAGACCAGACCAGAGAAAATTCAGAAATTATAAATTCCCAAATTGACCCTGCCGGGAATCGAACCCGGGACCTCCCACGTTAAGCGCTCAAAACTGCGCCAGGGAGGTCGTCAAAACCTGCATCAAGATCAAGCCTTGACCTACACACTACCACACACACATATCGGCTGGCATCCACGAGGATTTACTCCTTCCGCAAGAACTGGTTGTAAGTAGTTTGACAACGAGCTCTAAACTCGCTCTGCCCTTAATCGACACTAACAGGCAAGTCGCGTGCTCCAACCGGCCTGGGCTTATTGCCATCGCATAAAGCATTATTACTCCAATATTATTGACGCTCTTGTTTATGGATTATAATCCTTAATTTAAGGACGTCAAGGGTTGTCATATTAAAGTTCAATTTTTAAACAATACTGCTCGAAGCGATGGTAGTATGCCCCCAGGAAGTGAAAAGAAAGTGACGATTAGGTTTCCTCAGCCATTTTCCGTCGATAATGGCGACGACAAGCGTTTAATGAACGGAACTCTAATTTGTAGCTGGTAAATACAAAGTTTTAGCGATAATTATGTAAATATGCATTTTGAATGTTAAGCTAATCCTAACTAATATTAAGTATAAAATATGCATTCACATTTATAACATTGTGCGAGTTTGTGCGTTTGTTTCTTTTCAACTGATTTTGATGAAATTTGATACTGACATAATTTGTGCCCAGGAGAAGGCTCCTTTTTTATTCCCAGGAATCAAATAAAAACTTAACGCCGATGAAGTCGCAGGCATCAGCTAGTATTATTATAATCTAGCTGAATCATAAATTCGCAAAGTTGTCTTTGCCGGAAAACGTTAGTTTTTATAATCCATATTAATATTATAAATGCGAAAGCGTGTCTGTCTGTCTGCTACGCTTTTCCACCGATTTTGCTGAAATTTGGTATAGAGGTAGGTTATATCCCGGGGAAGGACATAGGCTACTTTTATCCCGGAAAATTAAGGAGTTCCCGCCGGGAATCAAAAAACCCTAATCCACGCGGACGAAGTCGCGGGCATCATCTTGTTTTAAATAAGATTTAGTTGTTTTTTTTTCTTTAAATTGTAATGCATGAATTGATTTTGTGTTTGTACCTATTTATATGTTGTAAAATAACTTATCACTAAAGCGCATGCGGTGTTTACTTATAAGTGGCTAATCATTTTGATTTAGTACCTAAAATATTGTAAAATTTGCTGATGTATGTTTTAAATGATGTAGCTGTTGGTAGACCTAATAAAAAAAAAAAACGAATGCAGGACCTCGAACTTAAGAGTATCGTCTATAGTTGTAAATTTTCATACAAAAAGCGATAACGTTTTTCTTCCCGTAAATGTTGTCCGATTTTCATAATTTTTAGAAATGTTGCAGATACAATGAAGAACTATGCTCGTGCGTTTTAATTTTAAAGAAATATTGCCTATGTTAAAAGTTATTACCGTATAAATATCCATATTTTTGACCTAAAAACTTCCTCGAGTATTTTAATTTTTTAAAATGTAACTAAACTAAAATACTAAAAAAATAAAACGTACAAGCCTAGATTAAGGTGTACTGAATGATCTAATGAGACCAAAATTGTCTAATTTCGTAAACGTTTGGGGGGGTAAAAACGTTATCACCCGAAACAATATTTCATGAATAAAATGTAGGCATATGCCTACTGGACTTGCAACTCTCTCTATCGCACGATACGGAGAAGGCAGCGAAGCGTTGTGAAACAGAGAGCATTATGGAAAATACCTACTCGCGTCGCGTTTCGTCATTAGACGATCCTCTTAAAAAACGACAGCGCTTACCACGATGCTAGGAAGTTCGAAGTTCGCTAAGCTAGAAGTCAATTAGGGCTCGTCGTTGTCAACTGATAGACGTCCACTGTTGGACATAGGTCTCTTGCGAGGACTGACGCACGCTGCGGCCTTGCGCCGCGCCTCCTGGATACAGGGGCTTCCAGCGTGGGGTCGACGTTCCAGCACTTTGGGACCCCAACTTCAATCGTTTCGTAAACCTATGTACCCCGCCCATTGCCATTTCAGCTTCGCAACACGTCGAGATAATGTCAGTTACTTTACTTAATCTTCGGTTCTGAGGCCCAATTGTCTAAGCCAATCGTAATCATTTGACAGCCCATAACATATTATAACTCGAACTGTTCAAGGAGTTCATACATGCTTTTTGACGTGCAGGCATCCATGAACTCCACAAACAGGCCGGATTATACGTTTGACAAACGATTACCATTACGATTTCCTTACACAATCGGGGGCTGCCCCCCAATCATGTAAGAATGGCCGATCAAACGTTAAAGATTTTCGTCAAAGTAAAATAAACCTTAAATGCATGGAATTAGAGCTCAATTTCGTCTGCCCGTTCTTATACGTTTAGGTATGTACGATACCCTAAACGTATAAGAATGGGCAGACGAAATTGAGCTCTAATTCAATGCTGTCATGGTTTATTTTACTTTGACGCCAAACCTTTACCATTTGATCGACAATTCTTACGTACTCGGGGGGCTGATTCGATCGCGTAAATAAACTCCGAGGATAGCTCTCTCAATCGAGACTCAAGTGGCAATATTATTATTTTCGTTTCATATTATTATTCTCGTTGAAAGTTCATTAAAACCGAAAGCCGTATATAACGCCCGCCACATTCCGTAATGTTTAATGTTATTTATGTTGCCAACGTTAAATGCTTTTCATATAAAGGCGACAACACACTACGGTCGGGACAGGACAAAATATCCGCGCAAAATGTCCGCATTTTAAGGAAAACTTCTTCGTTAAATACCATCTTTCAACGTTTGTGTTTTAGAATAATTATTATAAAATACATAATATAATCAAATCTTCTTAGAAAAAATATTTAAATACAAATACAAATAGTACACAATACACATGTCTATATATAATCCTTAGGTAAGTAATTGTTTTAATGATTCATAATCAAAAAAATCTTTATTGGAGTAACTGGCTTAATTCTACTATATAAAAATAAGTCGGGTTTTCCTTCCTGACGCTATAACTCCAGAACGCACGAACCGATTTCCACGGTTTTGCATTCGACAACAGAAAAGCGGGAAAATCTTAAACCACGCGGACGAAGTCGCTGGCGTCAGCTAGTCGCACAATAAAACTAATCATAAAGCTTCTATAGTTGCCCATATGCACGACTACCTGTATGGCCTCATAAACACTTGTAGCTGTCCGTCCATTGAAATAGTCAAAGAACACATATATATCGGCCTCAAAATCGGTTATCGTTTTAGCTGGCAACCTCATATATACTAGTGGTTCGCCCCGAACTGAGACCTCGCGGTATCACAGAGCGCCATCTATTGACATCCTTGTGAAGTTCTGCTAAAAGTACTGAAGCTCATTAAAAATGAAATAATTTCGTTGCCTTATAGTATTTATCTAATTTTAGTATTTGTTGTTCAAGTACAGGATATAATTCAAATAATTGATCAAATTTCAGGCTCAGCCTTTCAGAAAATTGAGAGTTCTGAGGTCAACTTTGGACGTTAGAAAATCTCCACTTTGAAAGCCCCCCATTTCGGCAATTTTAGGGGAAAATTTTTAAAAAAATATTTTTGGACTCTATTCCTATTATCTTTAAAATGATACCTATACCGCAATCCTATGTACAATTTATTTTACTTTGCATTCGCTTTTATGAGAGCTCCCCTGAAATAAAGATTTTATAACTTTTTAAGCCATATTATTCGGCTGGAGGCCAGCGGTTTACATATTATATTTAAATTTGAAGTAATTACGTTCAGTTATTCAGAAGATATAAGGCTCTGACAGACAGACGGACGGACGGACGAACAAGTGCCAATTCACTAAAGTAAACTCAGAGAAATTCGCTTCGCTCGGTCAATTACATTTGTGATAAGTTGAGAGCTATCCTAAGTAAATTATATATACTCAAATATAAGTTACCGCACAGAACGCTAGGACTGCTATACTTGGCACTGGCAGACTCGATAATTGACTACGGCTTAAGTAGTTATGGTAGAACTTTTAAAACGAATTTGACGCGTATATATAAACTACAACTAAAAATACTAAAAACTAAGGCTAACTAACTATATAGTACGGAAAAATAAATTAATTTAATTTAATCTTTAACGTAATCGTATCGTAATTATGCTGAATTATTTATACACTGTAAATTACTTCCAGTGCAAAGTTAAGTGTGATTGGCGATCCTCAAGGAAGAATATCATAATATACAATATCTTATTTGTGAAGAGCGGAAGATAAATCTACGTAAATTATCTAATTACAAGAAATTTAAATTACCTAAAACTAATAACGTATACGGGAAAAGAAAATTTACATATATCTTGTCCAAAATCATGAACGATTTTTTACCTTTGTCGCTTCAAAATATTAGTAACTTTAAAAAGAACATTTTATAAGGAAATGTAAGAAGCGTTTCCTGGATAAAGATGCCACTCATTGTGACAATTATTATCTAGGAAACGCTTCCTATATGTAAGTCGTTTTCTTTTGTGTTTTTTTGTTGGAATTATAAATATTTTAAGTTATATTAAGTACTAAACCTAGATTAAACCAAACTTTTTATATATTTTTTTTATTTTTTATAAATTTGGCACAGAGATAGATTAAAGTCAGGAATAACACTATATTATACTTTTTATCCCGGAAAACGAAATACCTCAATCCACGCGGACGAAGTTGCGGGCATCAGCTATAGTGTGTTATATGCGTTTGTGTCGTCCGTCTGCAAGAGCGCTTAATGTGAACACGTATGATTTCCGGCAATTTTTGTCTGATTACTCCGCTTTCGTGCACAATCAAATAAACCTGTGCACCCTTTACGCGACCATTTATGTGAATTTACCAACGGAATTTACGATGCCATACAGCGTACGGTCATGTAATTAATTTCGATATTTTATGGTGGTATGTTATGTATTTCCGATAGCGTGATAGCGGAACTTCTGTTTTTTTTTCAATCATCATTAAATTCTCCCATGGCAGATGGCAGACACTCCTTTCCTCCAAGCCGATCTACCGTATGCTTAATGCTTCAGGTCAACCCAAGTTTAGGAAGGGCAATAGCATTCAAACGGAATGAACATTCTATTCTATAACAAAATTCCACAACCCATTTTAAACTTTACACAAGTTTAAGAAATCCATTAAAAGTATGCTCCTGAAAAAATATGAAGTATATTATACTGTTGAAGAATGTATGTAAATTATGATAAAAGAGCAAGGATTTTACTCGCTCCAGCAATGCTTAGGAATGCGCCTCATATCTACACATTGATGTACTTATTTACTGTAAACTAGCTGATGACCGCGTGGATTGAGGTTTTTTGGTTCCCGCGGGATCTTTTCAATTTTCCGGAATAAAAAGTAGCCTATGTGTTATTCCAGACTATAATCTATCTCTGTGCTAAATTTCATCCAGATCCGTACAGCCGTTCTGGCGTGATTGAGTAATAAATATCCATCCATTCATCCATTTATAATATTAGTATAGACTTGGCAATACTGAATTAAGTAAGTATTTTTAGAGATCTCACAGGAAGCCGAAACGGTCAGTTAAATTTTATAAGCAGGTATCACTATATGTTCATAGATAGAGGGCGCTGCGCATTTTTAAATCGCGCTGTAAGATCGTGATATTGTGGAACTGAAGATAAAAATCACGTATCTAGACGGCATCAAACAAAGGTTTATATTAGTTAGTTTTTGGCATTGCTTCCGGTTCTTTATTGAACTGTAGCATGATATTACATCACACTAAGTGACTCTTTAATTTTCCGGGATAAAAAGTAGCCTATGTGTTATTCTTATTCCAGACTATAATCTATCTCTGTGCTAAATTTCATCCAGATCCGTACAGCCGTTCTGGGGAGATTGAGTAATAAATATCCATCCATTCATCCATTTATAATATTAGTATAGACTTGACAATCCTGAATTAAGTAAGTATTTTTTAGAGATCTCACAGGAAGCCGAAACGGTCAGTTAAATTTTATAAGCAGGTATCACTTTAAGTTCATATATAGAGGGCGCTGCGCATTTTTAAATCGCGCTGTAAGATCGTGATATTGTGGAACTGAAGATAAAAATCACGTATCTAGACGGCATCAAACATAGGTGTATTAGTCAATTTTTGGCATTGCTTCCGGTTCTTTATTGAACTGTAGCATGATATTACATCATACTAAGTAACTCTTTAATTTTCCGGGATCAAAAGTAGCCTATGTGTTATTCCAGACTATAAATAATTAATCTATCTCTGTGCCAAATTTCATCCAGATCCGACCAGCCGTTCCGGCGTGATACTGAATCACGCAAACATCCATCCATCCATACTTTCGCATACCTAATATCCATACTAATATTATAAATGCGAAAGTGTGTCAGTCTGTCTGTATGTCTGCCATATACAAGATTTGTTTAAATTCGAAGCGGGCATTGTAAACATGGGGGCTGCGTCACGAACATGAATTATTGTAAATTACATAATTTACACATTGCACTTCGTGAGATAGTTCTGCCTGAATTTGTGTAATAGTCGAATGCTAAGCTTATTATTAGTGTGTCTAAACCAGCAGCCCTAATCTCTAACTCAGTGACTAGTTGTCTACTGACTATCAAACAATGAAAGCTACTGACATTTCTTTGTCTTCCATTGAAGGTTTGCTATGTAAATAAAAATAACATAATAAATATAATTAAGTAATTTTCTATATTTGTGAGATGGTGATCATAAAAAAAACCGACTGAGTTTGTTGTGGGCTCTTCTCAGACCAGGGCCTTTGGAACCCTCGTAGTCTTATAAGATACCGTAGTTAATTATCACCATCAGTTTTATAATTTTTATTAGTGCTTCACACACGAGGAAAGTTAGGCAGGTAAGTGAACCGTGGCTGAGTGGTCAAGGCGCTCAGGGCGCGATTCCCAGAGAGACGCAGGTTCAAATCCTGCCGGTTCCGAAATTTTTGATATGTATATTTAAGTAAGTTTATCACCATCAAGTCTTATTCTTTGTAAACATGACGTTCAGAAGGTGTACTTTGTAGGTACCTATTCTCAATATAGATGTTTTGTTCTGTTTTGTTCTGAATATAGATGTTTTGTTTTGTGAGTTTGAGATTGATTAAATAACAAAATAAAAAATAGAATCATCAAAATTGATTCATAATTGGCGGAATGATCGCGTAACATACATACAAAAAAAACATACAGTCGAATTGAAACCCTTCTCCATTTTTGTAGTCGGTTAATAAGGTCAATTTAATGTATCTACTACTACTAAGAGGAGGGTCTTTTCAAAACGGGATATGTGCATGTTAACGTATTTTTCAGAAAATAGAAAAAACTGATTGTAGGATTGGAACTATGGCGATTTTTCTTGAGAAAATATCCCGTTTTGTTCAGAACACACTTTTTTAAGTCCAATTTTCTAAGTAGCATATCCTGTTTTGCATTCTTTTAAAGTGTGAAATGATGTATTTTAGCATAGGTAAGAGGACCTCATACTCAGTTTAAAAAAATCATATTTTGGACATATCCCGTTTTGAAAAGACCCTCCTCACTTAGAGGCTGTCTTGAGCTCCGCACGTGGGTATGTTACTGACGAACCATGGTTCATAGTAAGGTTAAAATTGTGTAAACATTAGTATGTAAATATTAGCATGACTATGATTATAATCGAATCAGGTAACTCAGCTGATTACTGTCACGACGTGGTGGGGGTCAACATGGGGTCAACACATATTTTATGGTAATCTTAAATCGATACCTAAATTCCAAAGTCTATGAAGTCAGAGGACCGTAAGCGAATATCAGCTATGAATTATGATGATCCTGAAGTATCGGATGCAAGTAAATATTCTATAGTGTCAATATTTATGTCTCACCCTAACCTAACCTAAAAGATCAAGAAGAGGAAGAACAAGAAAATGTAAATACCTACAATAAATATTTCAAAAATCATTCGCTTTCATCTAAAACAAAAACCGACTTCAAAACTATATCTATAAGTATCAACTTAAACTAAAAAGTAATAAAACATTATCTGGGTATATATTTCGTTTTTGTTGATTTTCTCAAAAAGCGCTAATTTATTTTAAAATTAAAAATTGACATTGAACGGTTCACAATCTTTTAACAATTCACAATCACAGATCACTCTTAAACTAGCACAATATCGTATTGTAAGATAGATTATAATCTAAAGGTATTTACAATTTTAAATGAATATAAACTACACAAAAGTTACATAAATCTTAAAGCAAATGAGGCAAATAAATTGTATGAAGTTTGGCTCAAATTTTGAGGCCAACAAAAATGAACATAAACTATAATAACGACCACTATTGGGAGTTGTGTCTACAGCCAGACAGTTTGAAGTAGTGCATACATACAACAAATTCGTCCATACAAACTCTCCGCCAAATATAATTATTTTAATCATCCTACAGTTGGAACGGCATCTTTTTTGGTGCTTTTGCAATTGTCATGCCATTTGACCCAGTTTTTGTCACCCATGCTAATGCTGTGCAAGGCCAGGCATTCTTAAGCTTTATTAAGATACATTATTAAACAAGTTAATCCAACCCAGCTTCGATCGGATCGTCTAACATTCTTTGTACTACCCATAACGTTTTAGAGTAGATTTAATTTTCTTTTGACTATAAGCCCCCAGCTGACCCGCCAGCTTGGTACAGTTAGGCTTCTCTAATACACCGACTACCTAAAATCTACTAAATTACACTGATCATGATTGATTTGCTTTCGAATTCCATCTTCATGAAATATAATAAACAACCTGAAAGTTTAATAATAGCTACTTTAAGCGTTGGCAGTATGGCCCATGTTCAACAACGTTGCTCCTCTGCCTCAGGACGTGACGAGAGACGAAATAATGGCCTCAGTTTTGCTATATTCGCAGACATATCTAAGGCCGTCGACGTCGCATTCATCAAAGCTTATCGGCGAACTGCCGCGCAACCACTTGACTAATAGCGCAGGCTGATTAATAGCTGCTCTCGAGCCATATGTTGACAATCTATTATATCGATATTGGACAGTGGTTGAGTGTGCAACGGAACATAAATTAGGCAGTGTGTGCTATTGTCACAAAATACAAACAGTAGAAGCGGTGATAGACTAGTGGTTTCTATACGGGGTCACAGATTCGATCCCCCGGCATGCACCTCTAACTTTTCTGAGTTTTGTGCGTTTTAAGAAGTCAAATATCACTTGCTTCAAACGGTGAAGGAAAACATCGCGAGGAATTCTGCATGCCCTGGAGTTCTTCATACCTAATATGCACTTAACACTAACTACAAGTAATGAAAAAAATTGAAATATTACTACCGGTGTCAACTTATCTCTTTTTATGAAAAAAGGCGGGAGGCAAACTACGGGTAACTTTACTCGACAAACATAATACTGCAGTGCGTAGAACAGGCAAAATGCTAGCATTAATTTTTAAGACCTTTTACTAGGTATGATTTCAAGGTTGGTGTGTTATTTTTTTTTCCCAATTCATAAACGGTGTTAGCCGACTCCGGCCACCTACTTGGGGGTCCGGGGTTCGATCCCCGGACACGCATTTCTAACTTTTGTGCAACGTGCACTTTATAATTTAAAACCGCGTGAATCCTTTTCTTACAGTAGCCTTGCAATATATTTACAGTTACACAATCTTCGTAAAACAGCACATTCATAATTATTACTAAATACTAAAAAACATGCGATCTACACGATAGGAAAACTAAAAACTGTTAAACTAGAACCGTATAATAGGCTCGTGACTGCATCGCTACGCCTCAAGAAAGTCCGAAGTCGTTCGTGGGAATGAGCATACTACTTACTCTATAACAAAATAACACAAGCACAAACAACAAGAAATCCATCAAAAGTATGCTCCTGAAAAAAGCTTTCTTTACTGTTGAAGATTATGTAAATGATAAAAGATCATGGATTTGATTCGCACGGCTGCTCGGTAGGAATGGCATGGCATTCCGAATCAGATAAAACATTATATTTTTTAATTTTTTTTTACGTGTTAATGATATATGTATGATTTTTTAATAATCAAAATAAAAATTGATACAATTTTGTTGGGTAGCACTGCGATGAACCCCGTAGGAATGTATGGATGTATCTAGTAGATATTTCAACTGTTAAAATCAGTAACTCTTAGGATACTTTTAATCTCGTGCTATGCCTATACGTAAATATAAGATACTATCCAATTGAAGTCCAATTGAAAACTGAAAGGGCAGCGAGCATTTTATACTGAAATGGAGCATTTTAATTACGATTTTGAATTGGGTAGGTATTTCTCTGATTGGTCTGGTTTGATAGAAAGGAAAATCAATGGCGCCGGTAATTACTAAGTTATTTTTATAAATACCCAGTTGAAGAAATATTAAAGAGAGACCGGAATAATTTATAAACCATATTAGCCACACGTATAGCTATATTGATTATACTCATATAATTATTGTTGAAACTCTGGTACCAATAGAAAGCCACATTATTTGTGAGTGTCATAGGCTATAATATTAACCCGAAAAATTAGGGAGTTCTCGTGGGAATTTAAGAAACTTATTTCACGCGGACGAAGTCGCAGACATCTGCTAGTATAACAATAAAGAATGTTATATTTATTATTTCGTTAGCTATCAATATGACTTATTTCATGACGTTTCATTCAATTTGTACAGGGGGTCAATACGAACGAAAATTGTACGAAAATACACTAGCATCAATCACTTTTCTATGAGCGCGCACACCAGACGACAAGAGAAGACATCTGTTAACTTTGATGCGGACGTTTTGTACTGTCCGTTCCCTAGTGTGTTGTCACCCTAAAAGGTAGTTTTTAAAGTAGTATTTATGCTTTAGCGTGTTCATTAAATGAAGCATGAAGCTTTAGGGTTTGCGGGAAGCAAAAACGGCTTGATACAAAGTCTACAGTCTGGATATGAAAAGTACTATTCCATTATCCAGTTAAATGGAGCCCTAACTACAAACAACATAGAGTTGAGAATTCAATGAAGTCGTGCGACTTTGTTTAGATAATATGCAAGACATTAGAACAGCTGCAGGCTGCTGCCGCTTACTTTTATATCATTATAAATTCTAAAGATTGTCTGTCTGTAAAATTGTTACAGCTTAGCTAAACTATTCGCTGATGCACGCGACTTCAAGGTTTTTAGAATCCCGTGGGAACTGCGGACAGATAGTTCCTTAGTTAAGATGATTTGTGAGATGGTGATATTGAAAAAAAAAACCTGGCTGAGTTTGTTGTGGGCTCTTCTCAGACCAGGGCGCGTTTGGAACCCTCGTAGCTTTAGTTTTAAGATACCGTAACTGATTACCACCATCATATTAATATGTTACTAGACGTCATTAAGGCCCACTTGCACAATGACTCTTAAATTGATTTAAGTAAATATTTTAATGCCGTCCCTTTTTGGCAACTACAATTATATGCATTTGCCAAAAAGGGACAGCATTACAAAATTTTACTAAATTAGTTTAAATGTCCTTGTGCAAGCGACCCTTAGTGTAGTGTACCTACCTAAATTGAATAAATATTTATGACTTATGACCTATGTGTAAATTCTGTATGGGATAAAAAGTAACATATTTTTATGTCAATCTCTAAGTCATTTATCAATATTCTTCCAAGAGCCGGATATACCACGACCTTCACCGATCTGTTAACCAGATGAAACAAATTTTTTATTTTATTTAATAATAGATAAATACGCCTATAATAGCTTGCCCATCAAAATCCTGCCAGGCTTTTAATTATTAATATATTTTTTATTTATTAGCTTTTAATTATAACGTAAATGACAAAAGAGCATTTGACTCGCTCCAGCAATGTTTAAGGACAGCGGGTATTTATGTATAGTACACATTAATTAAATTGTAAATGATATTTTTTTATCAAAAGAGCAACCGCCGAGTTTCTTGCTGGTTCTTCTCGGTAGGAATGGCATTCCGAACCAGTGGTAGATTCAATTGACGATTCGAAAGCACTTGTAAAAGTTTATTTGAATAAAAAACGTTTGAATTTTGAATTTTATTAATTTAAAAAAAATTAACAGGTTTATTGTTGGCAATGCTATACCATCGCGTTTGTTATAAAATTACTTATATTTTGACATTTATATAGCGGTTATCAGATCCGTGAAGTTACCTATGGACTATGGTAAACCATAATAAAAATAAAATAAATAAAAATAAAAATAAACCGTAGTCATAGTACTAACCCGGGACGGATCGCCAGTTTCTGTTAAGTGCTACACAAAGGCGTTGCACTTCCAAAAATTACACTATACTTATACTACACTATACTACATATATATAGTCGACGGTCACTTGTCACAGTCAAATATAAGTTGCCAATGAATTGGGTACTTTGGTACTAATAATTTCAAATACCCATATCCGATAGCGCGCTGCGAAAGTCGTGTGGCGCCATCTATTTTCAGGATGATAAAAATGACGAAATTCTCTCTCCTAGTCCTATCTATGATGTTTTTTAGTTCCTTATCTAGGTACCTCAAGAGGGATGACTGGCCTAGTTGTGACAACGCATCTAAGTCGATTGGGATTGTTAAGCAACTTTGATCCGAGTTGGTAACTGGATGGGTGACCGTATCTGAAGGTTATTTTCCTTCGTGCATCGGATAAGCGGTTATCGGAATATAATACAAAAAGGAAAGGTGACTGACTGATTGACTGACTAAAACTGATCTATCAACACACAGCTCAAACTATTATACTATTGAGTACTATTGAGGATTGGGCTGAAATTTGGCTTAAAGATTGCTTTTACGACGTAGGTATCAAAGGATAAGAAAGGATTTTCAAAAGTTCAACCTTAAAGAGGGTAATCTAGGGGTTTGAAATTCGAACTTAACGTGAGCGAAGCTGCGGGCAAAAGCTAGTTATCACTAATAATTATCTGACAATAATCGCGACACATTACAGTATCGAAACTACTTTCTTCAAAGGCCCATATTCGATGGAACTCTTTGAACGAGGAATGACATATTTTGCGTTAAACTAATTTAACAATCATTAACTTAAATTTTATTTTAACAGTCGCGTTAAAAGACTGGATTAAAAGATGCATATCTCAAATTTCGTCACTGGCAGGTAAGTGAACCATGGCCGAGTGGTCAAGGCACTCAGGGCACGATTCCCAGAGAGACGCAGGTTCAATACCTGCCGGATCCGAAAATTTTTGATATGTATGTAAGTTTAGAAACTTTCCTCGTGTGTGAAGCACTGTAATAAAATTATTAAAAAAAATATTGTTTCCGACAAGTTTTTAAATATTTATACCAGTGGTTGTTGCCTTGTACTCCTTTCCTCCTGTCGTCACTTTATAATCCATCATGTACACATATAAGTAGCTATAAACAACCGCCTTACCTTTTTACCGCTGCTAGATACCTACCCGTTACGTTCCTCTGCATTTGAACTACAAACACTTACCTGGAAAGAAAAAAAAAAATAATCAATAAACAGGACCATATTGTCTATAACTGTCTGTTATGAACAACGACCTTAAATTAACATAGACGGGCCCTGTCAAACCAAGAATGTGGACTTATTTTACTAAGGCCATCTAGTCTGAAAAGCGGGACAGCGCTATGGCGGGGACAAGGACATGCTTATACAGGTGAGGAGCATGCACCACAAGTTGGACGCCCAACTTTTTTCTATGAAACGGCCCATCTAGTACCTACATATATATCGATGGTTAGGTACCATCCTGCAGGCTAATGATCTAACGCCCACTTGCAGAAACGCCGGGTTATCCTTTTAACCCAGAGTTACCCGCTACTTTGACAGAATTCGTATAAACCTTGTGTGTAAATTTCAAATTCATTCCTGGGTTACCTAACCTGTGGTTAACCCGACGTCTCTGCAAGCGGGCCTAAGGGTGATGTAAGAACAACCTAACACAGACCGCGTACAACTATACTGAACTATGGGAAAGGTATTGGTAAGTCAATGATGGGAATATAAACAGCTCGCACCCTGGGATTGGACTTAAGTAAAACCACGTAGGTACCTAAGAGCTCCAATGAGATTTTTATAAATCCTTAATCCACGAGGATGAAGTCGGAAGAGATTATGTAAATGATAAAAGAGCATGGATTTGACTCACTCCAAGTGAAAGTGTGTCTGTCTGTCAGTCTTTTATCAGGCCATTCTACTTATTGAGATAGCTTGCATCCCGGGGACATATGCAATGCTAAGGTCAGCGGTTAATTATATATCTACACAGTACCTACACATTTGATGTAATCATACTAATATTATAAATGCGAAAGTGTGTTTGTTTGTTGGTTTGTTGGTTTGTTGGTTTGTTTGTTAGTCCTTCAATTTTTGGCCGGGTATAGTTGAGGAGAGTGACGTATGCTACTTTTTATCCCGGAAAATGAAGGAAGTTCCCGTGGGAATCAAAAAAACTTATTCCACGCAGACGAAGTCGCGGTCATCAGCTAGTTGTAAATATTTTTTTTTTCAAAAGAGCAACCACCTAGTTTTTTGCTGGTTTACCTCGGCATTCCGTACCAGTGGTAGATTCAATCGAATAATCAAAATCAAAATCATAATATTATTTTTATTTGAAGCATTATTTAGCTAGTCTCCAATATAATATATTCTAGGATTAATTGGGTGATCCTCTTCAACTGCTCATGGTATTACTATCTCATGTTTATTGTAAACGTTTAACAGTGCTAGTACGTGCTAACTGCTAATAGCAGAAAGCTGTGCAATGTGTGAATCAATGCAAATTGCTGCGTCTGGTGGAATTCGATTATATTCCAATGGTGAAGCACCCACATTTCTATACCTTTAGTACTAGTTTGCGCATCACGTCAACGTTGATAGATTTCGAACATCGAAATACGTCAGATAATTAAAGGATCAAAGTATACCGACTTGTCGCACTAGCTTTTCATCGGTAGCAACATGCTATCGATTTTTTGTACGACTTTTTTTTTAACTTTAACAGCCGATCACGTACTGTGTACGGGCAGTGTCGATCAACTCGGTACGCCGATCACGTACTCCGTACGGCTTTGACTTTCCTATCGTCTGTTTAAATACCACGTGCCCGGTGCGTGAATGGCGTGTAACCCCGGTGTAGAATGACTCTTTATCTACGCACACATGTATGATTCACCGACGGGAGGTGCGGGGTGGAGACAGGACAAGCGATCTTTCACGGCGCGTCGCCAGTGCGCCCACGCCACTAACGTGAGAGTAGTAGAGTAGAGTTTGCAAAGTGTGTGCAGACCTCTTTTCTTAATTTTTTTTCATAAATATTATTTTTTATTACAAATGTTTTTTATTTCATCCCTAAAAATATAAAGAACAATAGTACATATAAAAAAAGAATAATAGACATATCACAGATAGTTTTTATTTTATGAGTCATAGAATATCGGCAAAAAACGCCGGCGTACCAGGGAAAGCCGCCTTTATAACGGTCGGCTGTTAAAGTGTTAATGTGTAGGTGGATTTTAAAAATATACCTACCTACTGTTGGCGATAATTTGCTGATAGCCCATTGAGGAATTCCGCTCTCTGTCTACTACAATTATTATTTTGATGAATAAGTTCGAAGACGGATATGGACGTGTAAATTTCGAAACCACATGGGCCCTTATCAACTTAACAGCTTTTCTTAGTTAGGAAAATATATTAAACATGGAGTCTGTCAACGTTACAAAGTTAAGTAATATCCATTCTCATAATACTCGCACTAAGCCTCAACTTACAATTAATAAATTAATTATGTAAATCGGATATGTTCAGGATGTTCACAGCGATTTTAAGGTTATGTAAAAAATGGAAAAATGGCAAACAAAATTTGGTGAACATTTAATACATATTTTGAATATAAATATACATTATTTTGGTAAGCACGCTTAGGGTCTTAAAAGTATTTTTGATAGTCTTTATATTAATTAATCCCATTTAATATTAAATACCTACATTTTGGGTTATTTGTTATTCTTTAAAATGTGTTGTGCGCTGCTTACGTCATTTAAGACGATACGGGAGGGAGTATGTTTTCTCCGTGTATAATTACAACAGAGAAAATATTTTTGCACCATAAAATCTATGTGTCCGTGCCATGTACCTATGTTTTGCTTTTTTCAATAAATGAATAATTTTAAGAATAATATGGAACCTTCTCAAATTGCAAAAAATGGCTCAGAATTTTCCCTGGTCTGGCCTGGTGGGAGGCTTCGGCCGTGGCTAGTTACCACCCTACCGCTACCTAAGACGTGCCGCCAAGCGATTTAGCGTTCCCGTACGATGCCGTGTAGAAACCGAATAGGGGTATGGGTTTAATTTACTGCCATGCCCCTGACAGGTTAGCCCGCTACCATCTTAGACTGCATCATCACTTACTTCAGGTGAGATCGCAGTCAAGGGCTAACTTGTAGTAGATAAAAAAAAAATTTGAAAAATAAAACGCTAATAGTTCTGCAAGCAGCAGTGAGTCGATATTATAACTACTGCATCGGACGTGTGCCATCTAGCCATGAGTAGGGATATTAATATGTGTTTTATTTTATTCGCCCTAATTAAAACCATCGCACTCAAAAAATTACCATTGACAGAGCCCTCTAGGTACAGTATATACAATTCCAGAATTTTCGTCTAGATGGCGCGACCAGATAATTTAAACCCAAAAAAATACCATTGATAGAGCCCTCTAGGTACAGTAAACAATTCGAGAATGTTCGTCTAGATGGCGCGACCAGATATTTTATATGGACTAAAAATTGGAGCAATCTATCGTAGGGTGCAAGAATGAATAGGCAACCAGGGCCAAACAGTCATGGTAACAAAAGGTTCTGATGTTATCATTTGGTATCTATGAAGTACATAAAGAAAGCTCTAGGTGGCGCTGTTAAAATGTTAGGACGCTGTAAGCAAATATTTTGTTTTCTTGCAAAGGATTTTTTCATGAGATTATTATAAAAATAACTTCGTCCCAATATGATAGTGCCTTTTACTTAAATTTTAAGTTACGACCGGAATAATTTTTCATGTCGTCCTATAAAATTGTTAATGCTACAGGTTCGTAGCTTCGTAGCACTGACCACGAGCAGCGTAGCGGAAGCTAACGTAGCAAAACAAAGCTAATTTATTCATTCTTATCCTTTGAAGCGAATAAGCACGAGATGTTTTTCAGGTTTTCATTCACGGTCGAATTTTTTTGGATAAGATTTCGTAAATTTGCTCATGTACCTAATGCTGACTACGAGGCCAGGCTACGCGCTTTAGAACCACAATAAGTTTACATGATTTTATATCATTTTGTTTCGTAATCCGTGACGGAATAATAAATTCTGGAGTTTTTATATACCTATACCAAAAGTTTTGTTGCATATGTTACAAGAGCTACAATTTTGTTCCGTTTTGTCTTGGGGCCATGGAGTCTTAATGCACTGTTAATTTACACTCATAATAATAAGACCTTTGACCTTGAGGTACAAAGCCCTAGTTGTGACGACATATCTGTCGATTGCGACTGTTAAGCAACGTTGACCCAAGTCGGTAACTGGATAGTTGACCGTTTTTATATTTCTTAAATCGGCCTTATCGTTTCCTCCGTACCCCTGAAAGCAAGTTCAACTGTCGGTACCGGTTGCCATAACTAATATCTGACGAATAGCATTCGATAATACCACCTTTATAAACTAAAAATTAAAATAGTAACTCTTAGTCAAGTCGTATTTAAGCAGAAGGTTATTATCCCCAGATAACTTCATTTATGTGATTAATTTAAGGAGGTCACGACTCAGCAATGAGACAAAAGGGGAAAAACCCCCAGCTGAGTTTGTTGTTCTCAGACCAGGGCGCGTTTGGAATCCTCGGACCTTTAGTTTTAAGATACCGTTATCGATTATCACCATCATCTTCTATATATATATAAATCTCGTGTCACAATGTTTGTCCTCAATGGACTTCTAAACCACTTAACCGATTATAATAAAATTCGCACACCATGTGCAGTTCGATCTAACTTGAGAGATAGGATAGTTTATATTATATAGATTAGGATTATTAGTGCTACCCGTGCGAAGCCGGGGCGGATCGCTAGTCTATATATATATAAATCTCGTGTCACAATGTTTGTCCTCAATGGACTTCTAAACCACTTAACCGATTATAATAAAATTCGCACACCATGTGCAGTTCGATCTAACTTGAGAGATAGGATAGTTTATATTATATAGATTAGGATTATTAGTGCTACCCGTGCGAAGCCGGGGCGGATCGCTAGTGTTTTATAAATTTCGGAGTTCGAAATTGTCACCATAACGTCTTTTACTTTGTAACGTTCAGAAGGTGTACTTTGTAAGTACCTATCTATACTAATATTATAAAGAGGAAAGATTTGTTTGATTGTTTGTTTGTTTGTTTGTAATGGATAAACTCAAAAACTAAACAAACGATTTTAAAAATTGTTTCACCTATAGAAAGCTACATTATCAGCGAGTAACATAGGCTATATTTTATTTTCAAAAAATTAGAGATCCTTACGAAAATTGCAATTATGTGAACCAAGTCGGAAAAAATCCTCTCTTCTGAGAGCTTACGTGGCGTGCGCTGCGTAAATAGTTAAAGTTACACGAAAACAATGTATGGTGGAATTGTTCCTCTCAAAAAGTTCTAAAAAAAGTCCATGATAGCATATATCTATATTTTAAGGTTGACTCACAATAACCATTTTTATAGCTATATTGGGTATAGACTATTAGGACTATTAGTGCTACCCGTGCGAAGCCGGGGCGTATCGCTAGTTTTGAATAAATATGTTTTAATTTTGACTTTCTACAATGCACCTAAATGAATTAATATTGATTGATTGAGAGTAAGCCCTTAAAAATCCTTCGTCCTTGTTGTGTTTTCTCCCAACGGATATTTTTTTTCATTTGAATAAAATGATTGGGAAGATAATAATAATTATTTCTTTGTGTGAAGGTTTGTCAACACGCTTGCGTGTGTTCGTCGGTAATATTAATTACTATTTTGTGATCGTATCATACGTGTGTAACTGCTGTACTCGTTATTACTGGTTTCGAAAATTGGCCTGAGTTTTTGTCATGCTTATCATTATAATTGTAGAACGCTGTAATTGTTTGTTGTACATAAATGTGTCTGATCGTTAAAAAATTATGCATCTATTTTTCAAAAATTCCAATAGTCAATGTTAAATTCGGATATCACTTGCGATAGGTAGGTTGAGGTTGAAATAATTCGTATTGGTCTAAAAGCGTGTTTTTTTTCTTTGAAATTAAAATTATACAGGAAAACAATAGTTTCAGCTTTTAATTGCAATATTGTTGTTTTTTTATCTTTTATCTAATATAATGAGTGCGAATGTGAGTTTTTTGTTTGTTACAATTCCACGGCTCATCTTTTCAACCGATTTTTGATGAAATTTGTTACTAACATAGTTGTGTCCCGGGGAAGGCCATAGGCTACTTTAATCCCGGATAATTCCCGGATCCCGGATAAAAGACAAAAAACCTTAAATCGCGCAGAAGAAGTCTCGGGCTTCGGCTAGTTGAAAATAAAACTATTTTTTATTTTATTCTACTGCTACCTGATCGACAAACGTCCTATCCAAGTTTCAATAAATTGAGTTCACACAAAACAACAACGCGAACAACACAAAAAAATATTCAATTCGGTTCACCAATTTTAAGGTTTCCACTGTGGACCAGCGCTGCAGCCTGCTGTAGCATGATGAGCTGAGCATGCTGAGCTGGAGACCTGTATTTGGTCACACAACTTTGTTGGTATATCTAGTTTGATAGTTTCTTAAACAAATATTGTGATCCAATAAAAACGTTTTCTTTCTTTCTTTCATTTTTTTTTGTACTACGCACGGCCATTGATTTTTGTTAAGATTCTACTACAAGTAATCCCTCGATTACTATCTAGAAGGGTATAAGTGATCATGCAGTCTAAGATGGCAGTGGGCTAACCTGGTAGGGGTATAGCAGCTATATCAAACTAATATAAAATTATATTCCTAATCGGTTTCTACGGGGTATCGTATTGGAGCTATAAATCGGTTTTCAGTTCGTCTTTGCCGATAGAGTGGTAGTAAGCCACAGCCGAAGACTTTCACCAGAACAGACTAGAAACAATTAAAAAAATAATAATTAATATTTTAAGTGCGAAGTTGTATATGTCTTTCGGTAAGTCGCGAAAAGGCTGAAACCGGCAAGCGGCGGAAGTGATCATCTCTCAGACAGAGTTACATGTTTGTTCCGTTTGCCGTGGAGTCTCAGGCTGAGATCTATATAGCGTACTTTGACTTGGCTCAGACTTTACTCAGAGTTAAAACGAGATGGACTTATGTGAGTAACATAAATCTGTCTCGTTTTAACCATGTCTTAAGCCTAAGCAAAGTCAAAGTTCGGTCTATAGATCTTACACTCAGTGCCAATCATTTTTTGCGCAAAGGATCAGCCTGGCTGTCCAGCGCAGTAATGCAGCCAGCTTTCTTGCCACCATCCTACGCGGGAATGGTTTATTTAGTAACTAGCTGATGCCCGCGACTTCGTCCGCGTGGTTTTAGTTTTTTGATTCCCGCGGGAACTCCTTAATTTTCCGAGATAAAAATAGCCTATGTCCTTCCCCGGGATATAACCTACCTCTATACCAAATTTCAGCAAAATCGGTTGAAAAGATGGGCCAGGAAAGCGTAGCAGACAGACAGACAGACAGACAGACACACTTTCGCATTTATAATATTAGTATGGATTAGGTTAAGCTAACTAGCTTTAAGTTCTATTGTATTGTTTTCAATAAATGATGAAGTAAATAAAACAGTTTGAAATGAAAATAAATAATCAATCAATCAATCAATCAATCGTTTATTTGCAAGAAACATTGTACTATTAAGACGACAAACTAATTAAAGAACAAACATAATATGTTTCATCATTGCTGACGTGCAAATTTATAAAGTAGGTACTTAGTCTCTAAATATTATCATCCTATTATATTTTATAACGGTTTGCGTACTCTTGTATGGTATAAATCAAAGTAACACAGTATTTTTCACATGATATACACAAAGGCCCGTAATTCTCTAGGAAAAGCATAACAAGTTCCTGCAAGCCGAACTTTATTCAACTGGCAAACTTTTATTCAATCTCGCCTTGAAATTCAAAGTTACACGGATTGTTTGGACGTCGGTGTGTATTACCAAGTTTACATGCAAGCCGTCGCTTGTCGACGGCCACGCGGTGCCGACAAAGTTTTGGCACGAGGTAGCCATCCTATCAACCCATACCAGACATTCTGCTAACGACTTACGAGTACAGTTTACGTAGAATAAACTAGCCGATGCCCGCGACTTCGTCCACGTGGATTGAGGTTTAGGAACTTCTTTACGCACTCTTGACTTGGGGAGTAAGTTGGTGAATGCGTGACGAGAGCGTTACGAAAAGTGCGAACGGAAGTTGAGAGTATATAAGTTAGTGAAGATAGAAAGAGAGAGAGTTACGTTTCGTACCTGTACTACTGTAGGGGCAAGAGAGAGGTGCGAGCACACATTTTCTTTCTCTCTTTCTCTCATAGCCAGTTACTAAGTTTTACTTCAGTCTGAATCACACTCCTTTTTATTTTGGTACATTCATCCATCCAAACATTCGCATTTGTAATGTTAGTATAGAAGAAAACACGGAATTTATACTCGTAGTTCCTCGTAGACTTTCCGTTGAAATGACGATAGTCATTTCAACGGAAAGTCGTAGAGAATTAACGCCACACGGTTACTACTTTGCTTTTATCCCGGAAAAATATGGAGTTCCCGCGGGAATTAAATATCTTAATCCACGCGTACGAAGTCGCGGCCATCGTCTTATAATCCTTTTTAACCATTAAACGTTAGCCCTTGCCTGCGCTCTCACCTGATAGTAAGTGATGATTCGGTCTAAGATGGTAGCAGGCTAACCTGTTAGGGGCATGGCGGTCATATTAAACCCATACCCCTAATCGTTTTCTATACAGCACCGTACCGGAACGCTAAATCCCTTGGCGGCACGTCTATGCTGGTAGGGAAGTAAAGAGAAAATTTAGAAATTATAAATACACAAATTGACCTTGCTGGGGATCAAACCCGGGACCTCCCGCGGTAAGACAACAGCGCTCAACACTGCGCCAGAGAGATTATAAAAATATAAAAGTACCTATCAATATAGAAGTATTAATAACTGCAAATACCAGATACCATGTCCATTGTGATTTTTAAAATTCTGCGAGCTATCCACATGCCATTTCGTGGACAAATAGAGACCCAATTTTTTTCCACCGACAATGTTTCGGATTCGCTTTGTTGTGTCGGCACGGGCGCATCTCTTCCTGGGGGGTTACTGCCAATGTTTAAAGCAGTATTACTCCAAAATAACAGTTTTATGTCACGTACCTTGACGTCCTGAACATAGCTAGAAACCGCTATAAGCGTCGTATCGTGTGCGCAAGGTGCAGAAATCCTTTGTGGGGTCGAGTGTACACTTTTATAATATGGTTCTCAAAGTGTTTCTGGACTTGCCATTACATAGATTTAAAGACTGTGTTAAACAGCATTTGTTAAGTTGAGGTTATTACACTATCGCTGATTTTATTAATGAAAAAGTTGCATGGAAGCAACCGGCCTCGCATCCAGTGACCCACAAGTCAGTGTAATACTTGTGTGTGTTGTATTGTCTATTTATTGTAACTTCTTATTTTTTAAGAAAAGAGCAACCGCTGAGTTTCTTGCCGGCTCTTCTCAGTAGAATCAGCTTTCCGAACCGGTGGTAGAGTCTTAACGTTTAATTCTAAATCACGAACGTCAACAATATTAAAACAATACTGTTTTAAGCGATAGTAGTACGGCCCCTGCACGCCCGAATTAACAAATCCATCCATTCATTTATTCATTCCGTATCGAGGAATCACCTCATGGTAGCTGAATACTGTATGACGGATGATGAGCATTGCACGTTGAACATTCGTTTGGGAAAAAATGATAAATGATTCAAAATTAAATAATTTCGATTCCTTTCACAGGAAGTTGAAAAACCTGAATTGGATGGAGACACGAAGGTTTTTAATAATATAATATATACTAGCTGATGCTTAAATGAATTGCATCATGAAAATGAATACTAAGGTATGGGATTTTGTATGAAATATTGAATAGTGACGTCATCAAAGTTCGAAGCATTTTTTTTCGATAGTTTAAAATAGTTCACTTTAATCGATAGTTTAAAATAGTTTTTAAAACATAAAACTAACAGGGGACGTGGATATTACGAATTTTGGGAGATCCTCTATTTAATAATCACTAAAAAATCATTTATTTGAATAGTTGTCAAATACCTATTAGAATTATTAGTGATTATACTCGTAATATGGGGCTCTTCAAAACGATAAACAAATTTCTCAAGAACCAGCAACGCATTGGCGATTCCTCTGGTGCTGCAAATGTTCATGGGCGGCGGTAATCACTTACAATCAGGTGTCCCGCCTGTTCGTTTGCTCGCTATATGTATATATTTAAAAAAAATACCCAATTGTCAACAAAAACCCATTGGTACAGATGGTCCAAGATCCCGCGACGATCAGACCTACGTTATTTTATTAAAGCTGAAATTTTTTGTATGTGCGTCTCTAATAGAGGTATAAACGATCCCCGACTATGAAGATTGGATCGCGGTTGCTTTGGAAGGTATCAGGTAAAAAAGGTGGCACCTCAAATTCGTTAAAGTATTAAGCTCCGATTTTTTATATTTTGCTTTGGAATAATATTAGAAACCACGTTGTCCATTGTCAGACACCTAGTACGATTGCAACCCCCTGTCAGACACTCTTAAATTATAAAACAACAGGGTGTATAAAACTTCGATCGTCGCGGGTAATTGCTCTAAGAGTTCCATTCCTGCCGACGCATAATGTGCTGTACCTACTAAGCGTGGAGCATTTTATTGCGATCCATGAAAGGCTCTTCTCCAATACGAGTGTTTGAGCCATTGATGTATGGTTTGAGTGCAATATGAAATGCACTGCGCCGCTTATTGAATACTAGATTATGCCCGCAGCTTCCCGCGGGAATGAAAATATTCACAGATTTCGCAGTCCCCGCGTGAATCGGAGCATTGAAAATGAATACAAAAATTTACGAAAAAAAATATTTTATTTTGAATAACACATTACAAGTTGAATTATAAGAAATTTTTATTGAGATTTAGTTCTCTAAAATTACACAACTTTTAGGGAACTAAATCTTGTGTAATTTGCTGATTCTTAAAAAAATAAAAATCTCTTCAAAATTTTTCAAAAATGTATTAATTGATTTTCAAAATTCCAACTCGAATGCACTTCTCGCCTGCATCCGCATCCTTTAACACCATTACCATGGTAATGGTGTTAAAAGATGGTCATGACGATCGGTCAATAATAATCATAGAAGCTAAGTACATCACTTTTTATATACGGAAATACCTACCCGTTTTTCTTCAATTCCAAATCTAAAGGGACCACCTACAAGTCACAATTATTAACCGATTTTCAAAAAAATTTCGCCATTTTGTAGCTAAACTAATACCCTAGGACCCTTTTTCCGATTTTTACTTAAGTCGGTTTCTTCAAACACCCCAAAAAACCCAACTTTTTTACATTTTTTAAAATTCAAAAAAAAGTTACCAAAATTCAAACTTTCACACGTGTCTCGATAAATTCCTCAACTCTTGGTACTATTCCCATCTCGATCCTCCCAAAATCCTCGGAGCTATGGCCAAAAATACGTCTCAGGCGATTTGCATCTGATAACCATTTTCAATGAAAAAAACTTAAACAGTCGCGGGCATCAGCTAGTTAAATATAAAACGTGATGGTGATAATCAATTACGATATCTTAAAACTAAATCTACGAGGGTCCCTAACGCGCCCTGATGTGAGAAGAGCCCACAATAAACTCAGCTGGGGTTTGCTTGATGTGGTACGTATCTAAGCTACGGATGTGTGTCAAACCCACCAATAGGAGTGCTCGATCTAATATATGAAAACTAAGCGCTCCTATTGGTGGATTTGAATGTAGCTTAGCAACGTACCACATCTCTGGTGGAAATACACCCTAACCCTTTTACTTAACGCTACACTATTAGAGTTTAGCTTTTCCTGTGTATTCCGTTTGATTTTGAGTCTAATAAAGCACTTTTAATTTCAATTTTGAATCAGAAATGAGGAGACTCGTAGGAGAACCGGGGTCACCGACAAAGTTTGAAAAGCTCGCCAAGCTTAAGTGGCAATGGGCGGGGGCAAATACTTAGTTCGAAGAACCGATAGTCAAAGGGGCAGCTGTAGTATTACTGATTCTGTGGTAGGGATCCCAAGGTGCTCGAATGGCGCCCGGAAAGCGCAGCGTTGGCCGCCGAGTAGCTGGGAGCCATTGGCATAAGACTGTATTCTGTGGATGGATCTAAACAGAATACAGTCTTATACCAATGGCTGGTGGTGGATGGATCTCCACAGAATACAGTCTTATGCCAATGGCTGCAGGAGACTAGTCGTCCAGCAGTGAACGTCTATAGGCCGAGACGACGATGACGACGAAAGCACATTCTAGTGTAATTAAGATTGATAGACTTTAGCAGATCTGGTCTTCTTTGACTGCAAATTATCTATACTAATACTAGCTGATGCCCGCGACTCCGTCCGCGTGGGGGTTTGAAATATAGATAGTAGCCGATTCTCATACTTACTGAATATGCGTAAAAAATTTGGTAAAAATCGGTCTAGCCGTTTCGGAGGAGTACGGTAACAAACATTGTTTTTTTTTTTTTTTTTTTTTTTTTTTTTTTTTATTGGTGATAGGCTTGCGCTTGACGACAATCATGCTTAGTGCAAAGCAATGATGAGGTCTAGGTTGGAACGCGCTTGCCTAGAAGATGCCTATTCACTCTTGCCTTGAAGGTACTTAAGTTGTAAGTGGCAGGAAACACGTGCGCTGGGAGGGTGTTCCACACCCTAGCGGTTCGTATCAGAAACGTCGAGCAGAAACGTTTCGTGCGAGCAAATTGAACATCAACCACATAGGGGTGCCAACGCTGACGGTTTCTTGCTGTTCTGTGGTAGAACGGAGAAGGAGGAACAAGGTTGTGAAGTTCCAGAGCACACTCCCCATGGTATATCCTTTGTATATATTGTGACATGGAAATTTTGTATATTAGAGATTATAAAGAGGTAAAGTTTGTGAGTTTGTGAGGTTGTAGAGGGTAATCTCCGGATCTACTGAACCGATTTTGAAAATTCTGGTACCAATAGAAAGCCACATTATTTGTGAGTGTCATAGGCTATTTAATAACCCGAAAAATTAGGGAGTTCCCGTGGGAATTTAAAAAACTTATTTCAAGCGTATGAAGTCGCGGGCATCTGCTAGTAATATATAAATAGATGAGGTCTATGATATTCTAGTAGTCAGCCCCTGAACTATATTATGACAGACGTACATACAGAGACCCGTTCCCTTATTCCTTTATTATTTTGGTATGAAACCCTAAAAAGAAAATCCCTGTGGGCTACGCTCTTAGTGTAGGAGGCAATAAATCCGTGGCCACAACTCGTATCGGAATATTTGGCATGGTTCTAGCTCTAGAGCCACTGCCGTTTTGTTGCACTACAATGCTCTTTGCTCCCCTATTACATCTACGTGAATATTTATTACGTTAATCTATATGTCGCAGCCGGATTGTAGAATCCACCGTATTACAATTTGTATTTTACGATTGAGCGGCGAGTTTTATACATTTTGTTCTGTACATGGGTAGTATTATACTATTTTTAATTTATTTCAGTACTAGATGCCCGCGACTTCGTCCGCGTGGATCAAGGTTTTTTGGTCCCGACTACCACGAAAAAGTCTGTTCACCTTTTTGTGACTTGTATATGAAAGTTAGACATATGGTGTCTGACTTTTTTGTAGGCATTATCAAGATCTACAACTTTTCTCTAGTACTCAATCATATATCCCTCGTCGTTAAGGCAGCGTTCGTAAGAAACGGTTTCGTTCAACCGTTTTTTCTCCGACTTACTTTGCAAATCCGACTACCACGAAAAAGTCTTTTCATTTTTTGGGTTAATATAGCCTATGACACTCACAAATAAAGTGGCTTTCTATTGGTACCAGAATTTTCAAAATCGGTTCAGTAGATCCAGAGATTACCCCCTACAACGTCACAAACTCACAAACTTTACCTCATTTTAATATTAAGTATAGATTGAAAAGCCCGCTTTTTTATACATTGAAAATTTCATCGTAAAACATGTATTGTAAGAACGATCATATTCGTAACTATATGCAAATGAGATGGGCCGCTATGCAAGTCAGCTATTGTTAGATGTACTCAATTTCAACAACTACATTTAAAATTAAATCTAAAACTTCAATTTTAAATTCATTTTTTGATTTAATAAATAAATGTAGCTTTTATTGAAGTGAAAACTGGCCGCGCCTCTTTAGCCGCGTTGAGCACTTTTTGGTAGGGGGTAAACTTGTGGATTCGCGTCACCGACATGCTCGTTACCGACATGCTCGCGAATACTGACATGCTCGCTTTGTTACGAAGACAAAAGGTCTTAAATATAAATATATATAAAACAAATCTTAGCGGATGCCGACGTGATAATTACCCACGACGGGACGGAGAAGGTATTTAACATGTGTTTGCCCTAAGAGGTTGTGCGTTTATAGATAGGGGATGATGCCTATATCCATACTTCCATACTAATATTATAAATGCGAAAGTGTGTCGGTCTGTCTGTCTGTCCGTCTGTCTGTCTGTCTGTCTGTCTGTCTGCTACGCTTTCACGGCCCATCTGTTTAACCGATTTTGCTGAAATTTGGTACAGGGATAGGTTGGATCCCATGGAAGGACATAGGCTACTTTTTATCCCGGAAAATTAAGGAGTTCCCGCGGGAATCGGAAAAGCTTTGTCCACGCGGACGAAGTCGCGGGCATCATCTAGTCAAAAATAAATTATTTCTAACTGATTATTAAATAGAGGGTCTTCCAAAACACCTATAATTCACATCCCCGGTTAGTTTTAAGTTTGATAACCATTTTAAAATATAGATTAAAGAAAAAAAGTGCGTTGAAAGATGACGTCACAACTGTGAATTTTGTACAACTTCCATACTAGAAGTTTGATAAAGAGTTGCTGATTTGATTGAGTTGTCATCATCCCTATTTTATACTGCGATATAGTGCAGGAATATTCGGAATATACTCGTAATATTATGAAACAAGATGCGCTCGGGAGTAAAACTAAGTTATGCGAGTCCCATGAGACGCTCGCATATTTAAAATGCTTTCAATATTGGTACATATATAATATGCATATATAAACAAGAGTGTATCATCTGTCGTGTACATACAATTTTTCGGAAGCTTACTCAGGAATAAAATAGCGAGAATCCTGATTATATTTTAAATTCCGGCTCTTCTCGGTAGAATTTTCTTTCAGTTAAAAAAGTCAGTTTTTGTTTTAGTCAAAACATGATGTAACTTATGAAACACCTGTCTGTATGTAAATGTAAATGTGTGATAATTGGTCGGTTGGTTTGCCCTTCAGTCGCAACAGAGCAATGCATCGAATTTGTTTTTTCCAATTTACCTACAGTTACCTGGAGATCGGCATAGGCTTTTCATCCCGAAGAATCAACATTATACCCCGAAGTTATAAAATCTAAATCAACTTAGACGAAGTCGAGGGCATGTTATAATCTAAATATTACTAAATTAAACAAATTATTTTCAGTCGAAGCTTTTTCACGGAGATGTATTAGTCAATTAAATTAATCGATTCCAAATAATACAGGTACAAAAAATATTATGTCCATTCTGAAATTGTTGTACCTTCCTTCGTCTTATATATAAACACATCAGTTATCACTCAGTGTTTCATGGAACACGGATTCAGTATGGGGTACTTAACTAAATTACTTTAATCATTTTAATGGCTTGTCTCAGAGGCCATACTGCAAGCACTTAAAGCCATATTGTTGACTTTCGTGTTTTAGAATATTAATCCTTATTTTAGGGACGACAAGGTACGTGATATCAAACTGTCATTTTGAGTAATATTGCTTAAGTATTGCTTTATGCGTTGGCAGTATGGCCCCGGAACTATAGGCCAGTTGCACGTCGGGTAGTTAATATTGACGACCTCCCTGGAGGACTGGTGACCGCTATGGTCATATAAGTGGGAGGTCGCGGGTTCGATAACCGGCAGACGCAATTTGGAAATTCATAACGTAAATCGTCGTAATTACGAAGCGATTTGCTCTCCCGTCTCTAATTCGAACCGCTAGAATATGGAATGCCCTTCCGGCTTCCGTTTTCCCCTCCGGCCTCCGACTTTAATATTTGACTGAGCGAAGCGAGATCTCTGAGTCTACTTGAGTGAGTTTGCACTTGTCCTTCTGTCCATCTGTCCCGTCGGTCTGTTAGAGCCTTATAACTTCTGCATTAGTGAACATAATCACTGCAAATTTGAACATAATATATTATTTAATATGTAAACCGATAGCCTCACGCCGAAAATTGCTTAAAAAGTTATAATGAGAGGGCCGCTCATAGCTAAGCGAATCGGAAGTAATTTTTTTTTGTGGCTTTACATAAGCTTATATGGGAATATTCTATATAAGTACCCCACAATAATAATATAATTCTATATAGCAGGTTCTTCATATTTTTTAAATTCTTCCTTCATAAATTGACGAAACCGGGGGCTTCCAAAGTCACTTTCCAAAGACATGTTTTGACAAGGCGCTATCTTAAAAACTCAAAAACGATGCCGTGGGTAATTACCACACCCTGAGGTTAACCCGCTACATTTTTTACCCCATTGGCGCTACTAAAAAGAGGCCTATATCCAACATATCCATATTCCATACTAATATTATAAATGCTACAATATGTCTGTCTTTCTATCTGTCGGTCTGTCTGCTACGCTTTCCCGTCCCATTCTTTCAACCGATTTTGATGAAATTTGGTACAGAGGTAGTTTGGATCCCGAGGAAGGACATAGGCTACTTTTTCAGTGTATAAATGCTGACAATGATTGCCAGTAAAGAAAGAAAGAAAGAAAAAAGAAGAAAGAAAAAACATTTATTACCAAATTGTACCACACCTAACAAACATACCTAAAGAGGTAGATCACCTCTGCATCTCAACGATCTAAACAAAATCTAGAATCTAAACAACAACGATGAGTCGCAGGGATGAACTATATCATGTATGGCACAACCCGAATGGCCAAAACGGCCCAGGCTCAGCATAATGCTCTATGTTCAGTGCAAGCACTAACCATACACCTTCTCGTTCCACAGATTGCTGCAAAGTAACGTAACGTCTATGTTCCAAACTTACCCGCCGCCAGCCACCAGGATCATTTGCATCTTGCCTGAGGTTCGCGCGCCTTCCCCGTAATAATCTTCGCATAACTCCTTAACTCCTGGTTACACAATCACTTGTAATCACTAGCTACATTCACTTATCACACAAGAGAACAAATAGTTGAATTGTCACGGTATTGCGATGTATCGAAAACATAGTGTTGCTTATTTCCATGGTATGTTTTGGTTCGAAAACGTTAAAATTAAGAAGCACTGTGTTCCAGTTTTGTAGAACATTATTTATTTATTTATATGCAACTACGACTAATATACATTTCAATGTTTATTTATAGTTTATACACAAGTATTTTATCATATTCGTTACTACAAGAAAGGAAGAAAAGTTTAAATATAGTCAAGTAAAGTTAGCTAGCGCAGTCTGCGTCTAGGTTGTATAAAAGGACTATATTTGTATTTACATTTTTGAAATTTTTATGGGCAAATAGAGTTTTCCTCATCAGATACACTTACAGCCCTACCATGCCTCAGCCTACCTAATAAGCTCGAAAAATACACTTAGCAGGGCTTGTAAGTTAAATTTACTGCCCTCGTGCTTTTTTTTTGCAGAAATTACTGCCCTCGTGTTATTTTTTTGCAGTTTTTTTTAAATTTATGTAAGGCCACTTTAAATAAAAAGTTTCTTAATAAAAAGTTTTCTTGCAAGAAGGTTCTGATATCGACGTTGTATGTAGAAAACTTAAAAAATAATAACATTTAGATGTGGATTGATGAAATTAATTCATAAAATTAAAAAATGTATTTAATTTAGTTGATTAAAATTGTTCTAAGTTTTATAAATCAAAAAAGTAAAGGCTGAATAGTCCAGGCTGAGCGTTAAGAGCTAGAAACTAGAGCCATAAAGCCAATTAAAAAAAACGCAATTACAGGAACGCGCCATAGAATCTTAAATCTGTACGCTCTATTTTTAAAAGTTTCATTGAGTTTTTCTTATAAATTATTAATTAATATTAGTGGTTTAAGTGATGTGTAATAATAAAATTAAATTTTAGTATTTTAGAAGTGAAAAAAGTCGCGTTATTAATCCCCCAAAAATCTCGAAATAAGTATGAGCGCGAGAAACCATTTTCTAGTGAGTATCTAGTACCTACCTATACGAGTTTTATTTTCAAGTTTTCTCACAAATGTATTGAATAATATTGTGTGATACACGGGCGTTAAAGTTTCTACATAGTCGTGACGATGGTCAGCCCTCGACTGGCGTCATCGGACTGACATTAGTCAACTCGTATGTAAAAACCTACTTACCGCTCTTAAATCACAAACTACCATTTTCTACTTTGAATATTAGATTTGTAATAGCAAAATTACTTTGTAATAAATATTTCTTTTGTTTGATATTTTTCCTTGTACAATTATAGTACGTAATGGCTACATAAGCCATACAATGTTAAGTAGTCGCTACTCATATGAAATGACAAACGTGGCATATTAATATGGTTTTATACTGTAAATAAGTAATGATGCAGGCGGTACAACAAAGCATATAAAGGACTGTTTCCCAGCGTACGTTGCAAATCGATGAACTTAAACAGGCATAATCCGACCCGCTTTGCGAAAAGTTGCGAATACAGTTTTATATGGAATAAAATGTAATTATTTCATTGAAATATAAAAATTATTGAAACATAATTCAATCATCATATTGTGTAGCACAAGTCAACACGACACAACCTCTTGATCACAGGTCTTCACGCTGTCTCTTTTAGTCTAGGAAATGAGGCGGTTCGTTGTTTGGGGACCCCCTCATTAAATCCTCAATCGTTGAAACTTGGCAGGGTTGGCATACATGGTATGAACCAAAACTTATACAAAAATATCCAAAAAAATCCATGCGGAAGTTAGGTATATACCTAAATCTTAATATTTACGACTCCGGTCGTGTCGGATCTACCGTCCTATCGGGCTATGAGAGTAAAGGAACAGAGAGTGCACCTATGTATGCGCACACACTTGTGCACTATAATATCTCCCGCGCAGATGGCGATAGGCCGCCGTGGCCGAAATTCGGCCGGGAGGACATTATTATTAGATATACTACTAAAATGAAGCAAGCAGAGCCACGAAGATGTCTTGATGACAAATCAGAATACTGGATTGAAACTTAATTCGCTCTAATCCGCCAAAGCAGACAAATCTATCTGTCGGATTGAAACGTACGTTGAGAATATTGGAAGATTTGCGTGGTATAGCGTGGTATAGCGGTGCGAATTGCTGGCTTATTGGGCGGCGGATATGGCAAGCTACAAGTGCGAGCTACACGCTGTATAACCACATATTATACCACATAGATATGTCTGCTGTGGCGGATTATAGCGCATTAAGCTTCTTGTTCCTTGAAGTCAGAATAATTTACTCTATTTTACTAAACATTTAAAAAAAAAACTAAACTTTTGCAATGACCCACAACTAAGCGACCACGGCGATCTACGTCATTGTAGATCAGAGGCCCAATGCTTGATCGCTTGTTTTTCCTGCATGGAGGGTGGGTAGTGTATATAGCATGCTGCACGTTTTACACCTAGATTAGTTTGTTTTAGCGGATTATAGAGAACTAGCTGATGCTCGCGACTTCGTCCGCGTGAGTTCGTTCGACCGTTTTTTCTCCGACTTACTTTGCAAATCCGACTACCACGAAAAAGTCTTTTCATTTTTCGGCCTATGACACTCACAAATAATGTGGCTTTATTTTAAAAATTCTGAATAGAATAATTTAGAATTTTTAAAACCGGTTTAGTAGATCCAGGGCTTACCCCCTACAACCTCACAAACTCACAAACTTTACCTCTTTATAATATTACGAAATTTCGTTGCGCCGTTAGCATTTTAAAAAGTGTGGCACTTACAGCAAAATTAATTAAATGACGCTGTTCGCCGACTTCGTATTTCCAGGGCACTATTAACTTCGGATGCGAAGTTTTGGACGCGGCGTTATTTAATAATGGTACTCTTGTTAATTGGCATTTGACCTCTGATATTTGAATTGCAGGCAATCTGAGAGCTCCAGGTCGCCAAAGGCGCAAGTGGTTGGCCGATATAAGGGGTTGCACAGGGCTCAGCTATCCAAGACTAAAAGATGCGGCTCAAAATAGAGAGGATTTTCGCATGATGACCACCAAACTTCATTTTGAAGAAGGCACGCGATGATGATGTTGATGATTTGAATCTGTATGTGTAGTAAGAAAGTACAGTATTTCTGGTGAGAGGCTTTGGTCGTCGCTAGTTACCATCATATCGAAAAGACGTACCACCAAGCGATTAAGCGTTCTAGTACAATGCCGTGTGAATACCGATCAGGGTGTGGGTGTAACATAATTGCTTTTTCTTCTACCTGCCCTTATGCCACGCTAAATATGTGGGGTCAGCACAACATGTCTTCTTCTTCCACTCACTTCTGTTATCCGTCAACGTATTATCCACCCCTTTTACACGGATATCCTCTTTCACACAATCCATTTTAACATAATATTATAAATGCGAAAGTTGGGTGTATGAATGGATGGATGTATGGATGGATGTTTTTTTACTAAATCACGTCCCAACAACTGGACGGATCTGGATGAAATTTGGCACAGGGATAGATTATAGTCTGGAATAACACATATAAGGCATAGGCACTTTTTATCTCTGAAATTTAAAGAGTTCCCGCGGGAACCAAGAAACCTCAATTCACGCGGCCGAAGTCGCGGGCAGTAGCTAGTTTTAACATAACTGCAATACAGAACAGCATCATCACTTAGCAGGTTCCCTTACTACATAGTACAGTACTATTTTTCCCCTGTAAGTAATCTTTTACATGCGATTTCGCATGGTGTTAAGTGATGACGCAGTCTAAGATGTTAGCGGGCTAACTTGTTAGAAATGTTGTCGATAAGTATCCCTTACTACATAGTACAGTTCTATTTTTCCACTACAAGTTAGCTTTTACATGCGATCTCGCATGGTGGTAAGTGATGACACGGTCTAAGATGGTAGCAGGCTAACTTGTTAGATATGTTGTCAAAAAGTATATTAAACCCCTTAATATCATACGGTTTCATAATAATATTAGTATGGATTATTATAATCAGTAATTATATAATCAATGTTTGGCTGAATTTGAACCTACCAAATAATATATTATTGAAGAGCTCTAACAATTAATTGAATTGAATAATTATTCCCGTATCAAAATCTTCATTTGAATGGTAATTTATTTTCGATAGATATAAACCGTTATTACCTGATAAGCGTCCCAGCATAGTGCAAGGTCGCCTCGATGCAAAAATATTATTTCCATTTCAATAAAATATTGTTTTAATTATTCATTCGCTGTTGCCTGTAATAGACCAGGGTAGAAGCCTTTAAAAATAATAAAAAGTGAAAAAAAATAATAGTAGGATGAAACCCATTAGAAAAGGAGGGGAATATTATAAAAATGAAAGGAAAAATAATTTACGGGCGATCTGAGGTCGGGAAGGGGATGGGGGGGGGTTTTAAGGGTAAAAAACGGTCTTTCTCGATTTCCGGCAAAACTAAAAGTCCTATCGAAAAAAGTCAAATGGCAAAGTTGTAGGTAATAAAAAGATCTAAAACTTTTGTATTTACACTTTTTTCACATAACCTCAAAATTTATGTGAAAAATTCAAAAAACCAAGTTTTTGATTTTTTATTTTTATCTTTTACAAATAATTGTTTTTTTTAACGAAATTTGGTGAAAACTTAGCTTTTTATGTCCCAAATACGCTGTAATTTATTTGAGTAAAAATATTGATTTTTTCACCTTATTTTGAATTAATATCGAAAAAGCACCCTAATTTTCAATCGAAAATTCACCCGTCAAAATATCAGCTTTTTTCAAAAAGTTGGTATGTTTTCTGTTCGTTGAAATCTCTACTTTCCGATGGTGAAAAAAAAAATATATGTTACTATAGTAAATCTTCTCAGAAAATGCAAAAATCGAAAATCGAAAACTCGAATTCGAAATTTTTTTTTTAATTATTATAAATCATTTTGAGCTATTTATTAAAATTTACACTTTAATTACTCGAAAAACGTTACATTACATGTTAAATTGATAAAAAAAAAATTGCAAATCAAAATATACTACTATAATTAACAAACAAATAAGTTAATAAAATTAATATTTATGTAATCTAACGTTTTTCGAGTAATTAAAGTGTAAATTTTAATAAATAGCTCAAAATGATTTATAATAATTAAAAAAAAAATTTCGAATTCGAGTTTTCGATTTTCGATTTTTGCATTTTCTGAGAAGATTTACTATAGTAACATATATTTTTTTTTCACCATCGGAAAGTAGAGATTTCAACGAACAGAAAACATACCAACTTTTTGAAAAAAGCCGATATTTTGACGGGTGAATTTTCGATTGAAAATTAGGGTGCTTTTTCGATATTAATTCAAAATAAGGTGAAAAAATCAATATTTTTACTCAAATAAATTACAGCGTATTTGGGACATAAAAAGCTAAGTTTTCACCAAATTTCGTTAAAAAAAAAAATTATTTGTAAAAGATAAAAATAAAAAATCAAAAACTTGGTTTTTTGAATTTTTCACATAAATTTTGAGGTTATGTGAAAAAAGTGTAAATACAAAAGTTTTAGATCTTTTTATTACCTACAACTTTGCCATTTGACTTTTTTCGATAGGACTTTTAGTTTTGCCGGAAATCGAGAAAAACCGTTTTTTACCCTTAAAACCCCCCCCCCATCCCCTTCCCGACCTCAGATCGCCCGTAAATTATTTTTCCTTTCATTTTTATAATATTCCCCTCCTTTTCTAATGGGTTTCATCCTACTATTATTTTTTTTGGTTTTAAAAATTATCGACCCTGGTCTATAAGTTATTTATGAGAGAATAACTTTTCAATTTTTAAATAACATAAATAATAGGGGAATGATGACCCGTGCAAAGAGGGATTAGTACTTTGATAATTCTAAACTTTTAAGGAAACCTTCGAAATAAAGAGATTGTAACTACTAAAATAAAATTCCGATCTAGACTTATCTTACCTAATCCATACTTACTAATATTCTAAATGCGAAAGTGTGTCTGTCTGTCTGTCCGTCTGTCTGTCTGTCTGTCTGCTACGCTTTCACAGCCTACCTGTTTAAACGATCTTGATGAAATTTCCGTACAGGGATAGGTAGTATCCTGGGGAAGGACATAGTATACTTTTAATCCCGGAAAACTAAGGAGTTCCCGCGGGAATCGAAAAAACTTAGTCCACGTGGACGAAGACGCGGGCATCATCTAGTAATATTTTAAAAATTTAAAGTTAGGATGTTTGTTATACTCCTGTTTGGAATGGAGCTAGCTTATAACCTAAATTAACATATTATGGACTGTTTATTACGGAAAAATTAACATCCTTAATCCACGCGAACACACACGACAGTCGCGGGCATCATATAGTTTAAAATAACTATGGCAAAAGCTTTATAGGTTTTTTAGGGTTCCGTACCCAAAGGGTAAAAACGGGACCCTATTACTAAGACACCGCTGTCTGTCTGTCTGTCTGTCTGTCTCCAGACTGTATCTCATAAACCGTGATAGCTAGAAAGCTGAAATTTTCACAAATGATGTATTTCCGTTGTCGATATAACAACAAATACTAAAAATTAAAAAAAATATATATATTAAGGGGGGTCCCCATATAATAAACGTGTTTTTTTCGTATTTTTTTGCTCAATATTAAAAACGGTAACAGGTAGACGCATTGAAATAGAAATAGGTACTAAAATTCTACATCAATGGGTAGACGGTTCAAATTTTCACAGAATATTAACTTGTATATTACCTTTCAAAATAAATAATTAAATATCAATAAAGTAAATATTAAAGGGGGGCTCCCATACAACAAACGTAATTTTTTGATATTAACAATAAACCTCTACAAACAAAGTTAGTTTTGCGGTTCATTTCGTCTTGTTTTTAATACGTCATAAATCGTAAAACTTACTACAGGTTTGTACGGAACCCTCGGTGCGCGAGTCCGACTCGCACTTGGCCGGTTTTTTTATAGTTTTGTATCGGACACATTCAAACAATTTGGCTAAAACCGTTTTGGATTTTTTTTCGATATCGAGCTAAACTAAAATGGCTTGGCATTGGATAGCTACAAAATTAGACCTGTCAATTTAGTTTAAAGATTGTGTACCTGGTCGCCACTGAAGGTAGTTATAGGTACATATTAAATCCGTACCCTCAATCGTTTTTTCTCGGTATCGTAGGTACCGGAACTTTACATCGCGGCTTGCCGGCATATCATTGTCGGTATCTATAAACTATTTTACCTCAGTAGTAATTATAAGTACTACCTGCTATTAATTATTCTTTAATGCTACTTTGTATAACCGCATGATCTAAGTGAAAATAAACAGTGAATTAGTACGAGGACGACAGTTGTTACTGCTTACTTTGTTTGTTTCATTGTGGCTTAACACTAATGTGTCAGACGGTCTCTCGTTTCCAGGATACGGGCAATAAAGACTGGCATTTCCGTACAGGTGAAAAAAGACTGTGGTACAAGGGAGATACGATTCAAATTGCCTTTTCTGTTAGACTGAGCGAAGAAGTCGCCATTACGTCGAGACAGAATGGCGTCACGAGTTCGTTCACGATAAAGGATGCAGAGGGATATGCGTGAGTCTGCCTTCGGATAATATTGGGTATTAAACTTTGATCTGCTTAGGCATTCATGCTGGTTTCATCATTCATTTTATTACTATTCACAACTACGAGTATAATAGATATTCACTGTATGAATATTGTGCTCTATTATAACTAAAAAGAAATCTCCTCATTGCTGAGGGTCGTGACCCCTTTCCATTAATCACGTAATGGTAAGGTTTTCTTGGGATAATAATGGGTGGGTCTCCAGGTCCTTCCGCATATACAAATAGAAATCGGTAGGCTTAAATAACAAGATGGTACTCGCGAATTCGTCCGCGTCAATTTAGTGTTTATTTAATCCTGGAAGAACTCTTAAATTTTCCAGGATAAAGTAGCCTAGTCACTCTCTATGTTTTCCACCATGTCCATGGAAAAATGTACGATGCTTCTTGCTCTATTTCCCCGTAGCAGCATGATTGAAGGACAAACTAATAACTTGAATAAACAGCAAAAAAAACTCTCTTTGGCATACAATACTTCACGACCCTTATTTTCCACTACAATTTAGCTTAGTAAGTGATGATGCATCCTAAGATGGCAGCGGGCTAGCCTTTTAGGGGAATGGTAGTTATATTAAACCCATACCTCTAATTGGTTTTCTACCTACACGGCATCGTACCGGAACGCTAAATCGCTTGGCGGTACGTCTTTGCCGGACTCCATACAGATATTCCAAGACTTCCCTACGGTATGACTATCTGTACAACATAAATGCAACAAATTATGTCGACAGAGATCTATCCGGGAAGTAACATATGCTACGTTTTATCCCGGAAATTTAAGGAGTCCTCGCAGGAATTAAACAAAAGCTAAATCTACGCAGACAAAGTCATGGGCATCATCTAGTTTATAATAGGGGTTCTTTTTTTTATTTTTTATTCACTACAAGTTAGCCCTTGACTGCGATCTCACCTGATGGTAAGTGATGATGCAGTCTAAGATGGTAGCGGGCTAACCTGTTAGGGGTACGGCAGAAATTAAATCCATACCCCTTAAATCGGCCACGGCCGAAGCCTCCCACCAGGCCAGACCAGGGAAAATTCAGAAATTATAAATTCCCAAATTGACCAAGACAACAGCGCTACACACTGCGCCACGGAGGTCGTCAAACAGAAAGTTGAACAGAGAGGACGAACAGAAAGTTGGACGGACATAGTCTAGTTTGTAATATTAGTAAGTAGGTAACAGGAAGTTGGATGATAACACTCGAGACTTTGTAGTAGATATTTCAAAGGAGGTATATCAGTAGCATCGAGTTGGGAACAAAGTAGCAAACCTCCGCAACTGTATTGTATGACTGTTCCCCACATTCCCCCACGAGCACGTGTAAAGGCTTATAACTAAACTTGTTATTTGTTCCGCGCAACTCGAGAGTTCAACTGTCGATATAGTTCAAGCTGGAGCATAAAGGTGCATGCCCACAGCGGCCCATACCAATGAAATTCAGAGATGACTTTATAAAATTATCAGTTATCAAATTAGTCCACATGCACCTTTACAGCTGGTTACTAGCTAGAGGCACGGGGGTGAAACGCAGCCGATTTCCTAACACTGAGCTAGTTTATACTAAGAATAGGAATGATGACAACTCAATCAAATCAGCAACTCTTTATCAAACTTAAAAACGCACTTCTAGTATGGAAGTTGAATGAAATTCACAGTTGTGACGTCATCAAATTTCAACGCACTTTTTTTCTATAATCTATATTTTAAAATGGTTATTAAACTTAAAACTAACCGAGGATGTGAATTTTAGGTCTTTTGGACCTTTATTTAATAATCAGTTAGAATTTATTTATTTTTGTTAAAGGCATCATCCCTATTACTTTTCATTAGAACCCAATACTAAACTATAGCCCGACCTGGGAATTGAACCCAGGATCTTGCCTCTGCAGTCAAATGCTAACCACTACACCAACGAGGCAATGCACAAGACAGGTGGAGAGTGCACAAAGAACCGACCCGAGAGGTCAAATAGAGGAGGAGAGGAAACGACGTTTTGTCCTGTTGAGCTAGTCTCTGCGGCTCCAGACTCTTCTTTGACCTTAGAGTTCAGATGAAACAACAATCCAATGCGACCGGAAACAGATCAGGAGCCCAGTGGGAGATTTTCTATCTATTGGATCGCTTTATGCGTCGGACACGAAACTAGCGACGGCCGAGTGACGGCGACAGCGGGGCGATGTGGTCCGAGAGCTGGCGACGAACTTCGGGAAGCTCCTTTAAGGCAAGCTGAAATTGTGAATAAATATAATTTCGTCCCTTAGCGAATTCAGTCTTGCCAGTCTGGTAGAGCGTTTACGGTGATTTCGCTGCTGCGCAGCATATAACATTTGCAAAAATAAATCCAAAAAAACATTAATTTGGCAACTTGATTTTTTTATCTTTAAATTTAATACTTATAGAATTCGAAAAAAACCACACGTTTTTCGACCTCTTCAAAATTCTTCCCGAAATTCGTCGCCAGCTCTGCGCCCCGCTGCCGTCGTTGCCCCGCTACCGCTAATTTCGTGCGCGTACACTTAAAAGTTAAGATTTGCATGGAATTGTTCACCGCTTGAGGACAGATATTATAACAATATACGGCGTTTGTACAATTCCATACAAATGTCAGTTAACTTAGGTTCGCAGATGTAGGTCATCCATCGGTGTAGGGGCAGCGCTCAAAACTGGGGTAATTAATGGCTTTACAAGCGACATTCCCGAATCACGGGTATGTAACTCCGCCAACTTTCAACTCCGGAGTTCTACTGTGAATTTGACTATACACTCTTGTTGGAAACCAAACCCCCATTAAAAGTTTGATAATCGCTTATGCCCACTTAAAAGTTGAATTTGGTGAGACGGAGAAAATTATGTATCTAAGTATTGTACGCGCCCGCGATTACGACCGCGTGGGTGGTGTTAGGTATTCGAAAATCTCGTGGGATTTGTCTTTGATTTTACCAAATTACGTTAAAGTCGATTTAACAAACTTTTAAATTAACAATACTAGTAGCTTACTATAATTGACCGAGCGAAGTTTACTTGAGTGAATTGGCACTATTCCGTCCATCCGTCCATCCGTCCGTCCGTCCCTCTGTCCGTCCGTCTGTCAGAGCCTTATAACTTCTGAATTACTGAACGTAATTACTTCAAATTTAAATATAATATGTAAACTAATGGCCTCCAGCCGAATATGGTTTAAGAAGTTATAAAAACCTTTATTTCAGGCTCTCATAGAAGCGAATGCGAAGTAAAATATTTTTTATAGCGGTACATAAGGTTGCGGTATATCATTTTAAAGATAATTATGAATAGAGTCCAAAAATATACTTTTTTTAATTTTTCCCCTAAAATTGAGGAAATGGGGGGCTTTCAAAGTGGAGATTTTCTAACGTCCTAAGTTGACCTCAGAACTCTCAATTTTCTGAACTCTCAAGCCTGAAACTTGATCAATTAATTGAATTATATCCTGTACTTGAACAACAAATACTAAAATAAGATAAATATTATAAGGAACCGAAATTATTTAATTTTAAATGAGCTTCAGTACTTTTAACAGAACTTCACAATGATGTCAATAGTGCTCTGTGATACCGCGAGGTCTCAGTTCGGGGCGAACCACTAGTATGTGTCATGTGTGTAGTATGTGCCAAAAACGACGTAATACAGAGCTGGCCACTATCATCACCATTCCCAAATAGATACAACGCTTGCTATGTGAAGCTGTCATTGATGTAGAATTTTAGTACCTAGCTGTATTTACGTGAAGCGGTGAAATGACAGCCGTTATCCGTTTAAATAGTCACTCGGCTTCTTGCACGGGGTCACGGGTTCGATCCCCGAGCACGCACCTCCAACATTTCGAAATTATGTGCGTTTTTTAAAAGAAATTAAATATCATGTTTCAAACGGTGAAGGAAACATCGTGAGGAAACCAGCACGCCCGAGAGCTCTTATGTTCTCGAAGGCGTGTGAAGTCTGCCAATCCTTTTATGGCCAGCGTGGTAGACTATGGCCAAATGCTTCTAATTCCGAGAGGAGATTCGTGCTCAGTGTGTGCCGGCAATGGGTTGTAATGACGACTAATACTATAAATGCAAAACTGTGTCTATCTGTCTGCCTGTTATGCGTTCACGGCTCACCTGTTGAACTTATTTTGACGAGAATAGATATAGGTATAGCATCCCAAAGAAAGAGACATAGGCTAAATTTTCAAATTAGCCTACGTTTTTTTCTTCCTTACTTATTTTAATCAATGAGTTCCCACGGATTTTGCGAAAACCTAAATCCACGCGAACGAAGTCTCTTGCATCATTTGTAGTCGATAAGCAATCATAATATATTAATTATGTACCTACCTCTGTATGTCAGCCACAACAACGTCGCTCCACACGGCCCATTAACGTCCCACTGTTCTGTGAGGCACAGGCCTCCACTCTCATAGGAGAGAGGGAATAAGAGCTTAGACCCACCACGCTGCTCCAATGCGGGTTGGCGGGCTTTAACGACTATTATCGGCTTAACGTGCTCTCCGAGGCACTGGGATGAAACACCGCCAACTGTCTAACTCCGGGCTAGAACTGAGAATTTCTAGTCGGAAAAAACCCAATACTTAAGTATGGCCCGACCCGGGACTCGAACCCGGGACCTCGTCAACCGCAGTCAAACATGCTAACCACTAGACCAACAAGGCAGTCCTATCGAAAATCCAGTTAAAAATGGAAAAAGATTAGCGGTCGATAGAAATTCAAATTACAAAAATATTTTAAAGCTATTTGCATCGCAAGAGTGCTTGAACCTCTGTGATGAAAACGAAAAAACGAAAAGCCTTGGAGCTATTTTACCTTAAGGCAAGTGTTACGATTGGTACTTGAAATATATAAAATCCTCTCGAGCAGAGCAAAGGAAAGCACTTCCACTTTATATGTTTCTTGCCAGTTTTAATCTACGTCGCTTCAGAGAGACTGACTAATAGAGTAAATCCAAAGTAAAATCTCTAGAATGAATATTTTGCAATGCAATGTTTTAGTATTAGCGTTCCGTAGTCAACAAGGAACCCTTATAGGTTCACCATGTACTGTCATTCTGTCTGTCTGTCCATGTCGGCGGCTTAGCTCATAGGCTTAGTACTAGCAAGCTGAAATTTGGCATGGGTATACATATTATTCACGCTGACAAAGCGAAAAAATGTTTTTTAGGGTGCACATAGAGTAGGGATGACGTTGTTTCGTCTATTTCGTACAAATAACCGCTTACTATTTAAATAAAAGTTACTATTTAAATACTTTGGTGGGGTGTCGTTAGATAGGTAGTCAAAGATATTGCTTTAAAGTGCAAAAAATATACAGATTTAAAGTGCAAATATTATTAGTCAAGTTTCCCATTCCCCCCCCCCCCCCCCCGTCCCCCCTCTGACAGCTTAACGGTTGTTTTGGGGTATGTGAAAAAAATCATGGGGCTAGTATATAATATAACGAAGTTAAAAGGAAAACTCTCACAGCTAAGTAGGCTTTATAAGTTAATGAGTAATAGACGACATATCTATAGTATTATTATAATGCAGGTCATCGACATGCTTTAGAATATCCAACATATGCCGTCCAGTTACAAATACCTACTGGTAAAATAGCTCGTATTTGTATGTATGTAACTAGTATACTAGTATACATGAAACAATTCTAAGCTTATGTGGACTCGGCTCTCTTATTAAAAGTCTTTGAAGACAGCTTCTAGAATATTGCATTTACTCGTGTTATGTTCCTATTTACGAGTGTTACTATTTCTGAACCTAACTCTGAGTATAATACTTCTCTGGTATAATGCCTATCTTAGAAACAGTATTAATTCCTATTTATCTACAAAAATAGACTACAAAGACGTTTTTTTAACGCCACTGGTTAACCCTTGACTGCAATCTCAACTGACGGTAATTGACGAGATGCAGTCTAAGATGGTAGCGGGCTATGGCAGTTATATTAAACTCACACACCCTAATCGGTTTCTACACGTCATCGTACCGGAATTACACGTATGTAATTTCCGGTAATACCGAAATTTTGCGGCGCTAGGTAGGGTGGTAAGCCCACCAGGCCAGAACAGAGAATTATAAATTATAAATTCCGGAATTGACCCTGCCGGGGATCGAAAACAGGACCTCACACTTCTCCCCTACGAGGCCTTCAGGGGTCTAAATAGTATATTTTCTTTTTTCCCACGATATACTACTATGATTTCACGCTAAATCTGTGCTACCATTGCTTGACAAAATCTGGTACAGAGATACCTACGGAAAGACCAATTATGTGCAGCTTTATATTCCTTTGGAAACTCTTTGTCTCTGTGGACGAAGTCACAAGTATAATCTAGTATATAGTAATGAGTCTACCTATTTACCTTTGTACCCTGTCTACAGAGGATTACGTAGGACATAGGATCATAGAAGAAAAATAAAACCTAAAAGGTAAGGTCAGTTCCAAATCGATATACTGATGAGATACCTACCCTCTGGTTATAACAATACATGTTGTAAGCTTTTGGATAATATTTTTTTGCGTGATAAAATTACCAAAAGATACGAGTACTTCAAGGATGGTAATAGCCAAGTGGTTGAGACGTTTGATCGTTTACGAGGGGGTGGAGGTTTGATTCTTGGGCGCACACTTCTAACTTTTCTGAGTTACGTACGCTTTAGCAATTTGACGACTTACGTGGCGCAGGGTTGAGCGCTGTTGTCCTAACGTGCGGAGGTTCCGGGTTCAATCCCCGGAAGGGTCAATTTGGGAATTTAATTTGGGAAATTAGGGCTTCGGCCGTGGCTAGTTACCACCTTACCGGCAAAGACGTGCCGCCAAGCGATTTAGCGTTCTGGTACGATGCCGTGTAGAAACCGATAGGGGTATGGGTTTAATATAACTGCTATGCCCCTAACAGGTTAGCCCGCTACCATCTTAGACTGCATCATCACTTACCATCAGGTGAGATCGCAGTCAAGGGCTAACTTGTAGTGGATAAAAAAAAATTGAATGTCACTTGCAAGAAGCGTCACGCCCGAAAGTACTTTACATTAGGTTCTCAAACGTGTTTGAATCTGCCAATCCGCACTTGGTTGGCGTAGTGGACTATGGCCAAACCCTTCTCAGTCAGAGAGGAGACTTGTGGCAATGGGTTGAAGTGATAATATAATGATAAAAAAAAAGTTTATTTCTCTTACAACATTATTTTTACACCTAATTAAGGTTGGATTGGAGCCTTCTTTTAAGAGTTAAATTACTCCTGTGGCAGAATGAAAGATGATCTCGTGGAATATAGACAAGCCGAAGTCGCGGGTCATCTAATGTCCTAATATAGTCCCACCTGGTATTATTGAATTTGAATTGAAATTGAAATTGAAATTATTAAACATTATATTACTTTACCCCTAATTATACCGTGTTATTCAGTGTAGCATTCATTAAAAATACTAAACCAAATGTCAGTGGTCTTTTTCATTTACCACTTGACCCGTTTGTTGAAGTGGGCACGGCATTCAAATCCGCGGTTACAGCGTGCTCTGTTCTGACAGACTTACAAACATTAAAATGAACTAGTTGTTCGCCCCGAACTGAGACCTCGCGGTATCACAGAGCGCCATCTATTGACATCATTGTGAAGTTCTGTTAAAAGTACTGAAGCTCATTAAAAATAAAATAATTTCCTTATTATATTTATCTAATTTTAGTATTTGTTGTTCAAGTACAGGATATAATTCAAATAATTGATCAAGTTTCAGGCTCAGCCTTTCAGAAAATTAAGAGTTCTGAGGTCAACTTTGGACGTTAGAAAATCGCCAATTTGAAAGCCCCCCATTTCGTCAATTTTAAGGGAAAAATTAAAAAAAAATATTTTTGGACTCTATTCCTAATTATCTTTAAAATGATATACCGCCACCCTATGTAACGCTATAAAAAATATTTTACTTCGCATTCGCTTCTATAAGAGCCCCTGAAATAAAGATTTTTATAACTTTTTAAGCCATATTCGGCGGGAACCCATCGGTTTACATATTATATTTAAATTTGAAGTAATTACGTTCAGTAATTCAGAAGTTATAAGGCTCTGACAGACGGACGGACGGACGGACGGACAAGTGCAAATTCACTCAAGTAGACTCAGAGACCTTCGCTATTCCACTGCAAGTTAGCCCTTGACTGCGATCTCACCTGATGGTAAGTGACGATGCAGTCTAAGATAGTAGCTGGCTAACCTGTTAGGGGTATGGCAGTTATATTAAAACCATACCCCAAGTCGGTTTCTACACGGCATCGCACCGGAACGCTAAATCGCTTGGCGGTACGTCTTTGCCGGTAGGGTGGTAACTAGCCACGGCCGAAGCCTCCCACCAGAGCAGACCAGACCAAATTCAGAAATTATAAATTCCCAAATTGACCCTGCCGGCGATCGAACCCAGGACCCCCCACTTATAAGACCACAGCGCCCACTACTGTGCCAGAGAGGTCATCGATATTCGGACTGCTGGTCGAAGAAGTCGTTTTGCTGCAAGTGTTACAATAGTGCAAGTGACGTGCAAGTGACTCGTCCGTGCCGAGTTCTGTAAGGTGTACAACATAATAGCGAGTTTCACATTAATAAGATGTTTAATATGAAAGTGACCCTAGAGTACTCGTAGCAAAGTTTTACGGGGATTAACTAAGGAAGACGTCATGCACCATATTATTATTATCTAGTAGATGCTCGCGACTTCGTCCGCGTGGATTAAGGATTTGAAGTGAAAACTTCTTTAGCCGCGTTGAGCACTTTTTGGTAGGGGGTAAACTTGTAGATTCGCGTCACCGACACCGTCACCGTCATTCGCGTTGTTACGAAGACAAAAGGTCTTAAATATAATACATTCGTAATTAAACTTTAATGCCTTAGTTTTAAGATTTATATTTTAATTTTTTTTTTTAATTTTTTTTTCGAATAATAATACTAAAACTCTAAATTTTATGTATTCACTTCTATCGGCATTCCCTGTGACTGCCATTTTTTTTATTCCAGCGGGAACTCCTCAATTTTCCGGAATAAAAAGTAGCCTATGTCCTATGTATAGGGCCGTTAAAGTCAGTCAGTCAGCAGACAGAAAGTTACGCTTTCGCATTTATAATATTAATATGGATACGATACTTTATCGAGGTGCGCGCTTCTCCATACAAGCGTATTATAATAATTCTGATTATTCCAGTATATAATATTTAGGCCGGATAAAACGCGGGAGGGCTGGATAAGTCGAACCTAATGGGCAAGAAACTCGACAGCAGTTTTTAGGGTTCCGTAGCCAAATTTGGCAAAAACGGAACCCTTATAGATTCGTCATGTCTGTCTGTCTGTCTGTCTGTCCGTCCATATGTCACAGCCACTTTTTTCCGAAACTATAAGAACTATACTGTTGAAACTTGGTAAGTAGATGTATTCTGTGAACCGCATTAAGATTTTCACACAAAAATAGAAAAAAAAACAATAAATTTTGGGGGTCCCCATACTTAGAACTGAAACTCTAAAATTTTTTTTTCATCAAACCCATACGTGTGGGGTATCTATGGATAGGTCTTCAAAAATGATATTGAGGTTTCTAATATCATTTTTTTCTGAACTGAATAGTTTGCGCGGGAGACACTTCCAAAGTGGTAAAATGTTGGTCCCCCCCCCGTAACTTCTAAAATAAGAGAATGATAAAACTAAAAAAAATATATGATGTACATTACCATGCAAACTTCCACCGAAAATTGGTTTGAACGAGATCTAGTAAGTAGTTATTTTTTAATAATTTAAAACTTACTACAGGTTTGTACGGAACCCTCGGTGCGCGAGTCCGACTCGCACTTGGCCGGTTTTTTTTTTACACGACTGTCCAAGAAAAATAGTGTTATCTTTTCAGGGTTCATGTATGTACGTTCTCGCGCGAGTTGAATGCAGAGTAAATGAATGTGTCACCAAACATTTACTCTGCATTCAACTCGTGCATGAACTACATATATATATATATATATATATATATATATATATATATATATATATATATATATATATGCATGTTTGAATGTATGAGAGTTTCTATAAACCACCATAACTTCTTAATAATCTATACTAATAATATTATAAAGAGGTAAAGTTTGTGAGTTTGTGACGTTGTAAGGGGAATTCAAAATTCAAAAAAATTCAAAAGTTTTTTATTCAAATAGACTTTTTACAAGTGCTTATGAATAGTCGAATGAATCTACCACTGGTTCGGAATGCCATTCCTACCGAGAAGAACCAGCAAGAAACTCGGCGGTTGCTCTTTTGAAAAAAATAAATAAATTAAATTACAATTTCATTAATTTGTAATTACATACGTAACCGCTGTCCTTAGCATTGCTGGAGCGATTCAATTCCATGCTCCTTTGTCATTTACGTAATCTTCAACAGTATAATAAGCTTTTTTCAGAAGCATACTTTTAATGGACTTTTTAAACTTGTGTAAAGGCAAGTTTAAAATAGGTTGTGGAATTTTGTTATAGAATAGAATGCTGATTCCCACGAACGACCTTCGGACTTTCTTGAGGCGGAGCGATGGAGTCACGAGCCTATGGCGGTTTCTAGTTGGCCTATCGTGCAAATCGCATATTCTTTTGTAATTCTGAATATGCTGTTTTACAAAGATTAAATTACTGTAAATATATTGCGAAGCTACTGTAAGAATACCTATTTCCTTGAATTTCTCTCTAAGGGATTCACGTGGTTTTAAATTATATATTGCACGTACTGCCCTTTTTTGTAATACAAAAATTTTTTGAATATCTGCCGCTTTACCCCACAGCAAGATTCCATAAGACATAATACTATGAAAATAAGCAAAATATACAATCTTTGCAGTTTCAACGTCTGTTAACTGCCGAATCTTTCTGACAGCGTAAGCAGCAGAACTGAGTTTACCAGCTAGATTTGATATATGGGTGCCCCATTGAAGCTTAGCATCTAAGGTCACTCCCAAGAACACGGCGGCCTCTTCTATTTTTAACATATCATTGTTTACCACTAGATTAATGTTACGTGTATTCTTGGTATTGGGCAGTGCGAACTCAATACACTTAGTTTTTTTTGCATTTAAAAGTAAGTTGTTTACAGTAAACCAGTGAGTGACCTGAGAAATGGCACTATTTACGTCGTCAAAATCTTCCTTATTTCTATCGACTTTAAAAATTAAAGACGTATCATCAGCAAATAGCACAATATCGCAAGTATCCTGGACGAAATATGGTAAATCATTTATATATACCAAGAACATGAAGGGACCCAGAATAGAGCCTTGAGGGACACCCATTAACGAGGCTGATCCGGATGATTTCACATCATTTACGCATACCGTCTGAATACGGTCACTAAGATATGACGCAATGAGGTTAAGTGCAGTGTCTTTGATTCCATAGTGGCTTAATTTGGTCAACAGTGTCTCATGCTCAACACAGTCGAATGCCTTAGACAAATCACAGAAAATACCAATAGCATTCTGTGAGTTCTCCCAGGCATCAAATATATGTTTTAACAGCGCCGCGCCCGCATCGACTGTTGATCGACCTCCGGATCTACTGAACCGATTATGAAAATTCTGGTACCAATAGAAAGCCACATTATTTGTGAGTGTTAGAGGCTATATATTAACCCGAAAAATTAAAATACTTTCTCGTGGTAGTCAGATTTGAAAAGTAAGTCGGAGAAAAAACGGTCGAACGAAAACGTTTCTTACGAACGCTGCCTTAACGATGAGGGATATATGATTGAGTTCTAGAGAAAAGTTGTAGAGCTTGAAAATGCCTACAAAAAAGTCAGCGACAGCATATTATGTTTAACTTTCATATTTAAGTCACAAAGATGAAGACTTTTTCGTGGTAGTCGGAACCAAAAAACCTCGATCCACGCCGACGAAGTCGTGGGCATTAGCTAACTTAATAATATACAGCTATAAATATTACAGACAAGCGTTATCCATTTCAGTACATAAAACTTCCGGCTAACGGAAATGGTAAAAAAAAACTCATTTCACATGTTACAGGTGCTATTTTTGTTTTTTTCCTGGTGCACAGATAGTCAATAGTCGAAAATAGGACTAGGCATCAACTCGCAGACAACATTGAGTAACTTCCGGCTAATGGAAATGGTAAAAAAAAACTCATTTCACATGTTACAGGTGCTATTTTTGTTTTTTTCCTTGTGCACAGATAGTCAATAGTCGAAAATAGAACTAGGCATCAACTCACAGACAACATTGAGTATTCCGCCTTTCCCAAAAGGATGCAACACGAGCCCTAACAATACAATAATAGAAACCGGGCATTCTCGCTTCGGCAAACATAGTAGAGACCTGCACATACTCGTATGTGGGTGTATGTACCGCATCGTTAGAATCCCTACATCATAATATTATTATCGTCCCGAGTGATACTAGCTATAGACGGAGAGCTGGCGACGAATTTCAGGAAGATCCTTTTGGCAAGCTGAAATTGTGAAAAAATATAATTTCGTCAATTGGCGAATCCGCTCCTGCCAGTCTGGTAGAGCCCGAGGATTTCTCCGAAGTTTTTAATCGGATTATGACCATTCGTTTTTTATTGGCTTACGTTTACTTCAACTAAGGGAACAGCTCGAGTTTCATCAAAATCGATTCTTTTTTTTTTTTTTTATCCACTACAATTCAAACAAGATATGGACTGTTAAGCGTGTGGTGAAGTAGGTTTAACTTTCAATCAATTAGATTAGCTTTCGATCCCTCGTCTCGCCCTCATAGCTTTAAGATACCGTAACTGACTATCACCATCATGTTTTATAAGTAAGTAATTGTCAACATGAATAAGTGTACCTACAGTGTACCTATATTGAATATATGAATTGAATTGAATTAAATTATCGCTTGTATAATTTTGTTAATTAATTATAGGTTGTTTAACATTTTAAGCATTTTAAGTGTTGAAGGGTCATAATTTGGAAGAGCGCGTGGTAAATAAGATGGCGCATCGGAAGTAACATACGTTTTCCCCTGTGCCTACGGAGCACTAAAAACTTAATTAACTGAGTCCAAGACACAAGCGGCCGTACGGAGCCAATAATTAAAAGAACCGGCACTGGAGTCTGGAACCGATCACAAATAAATGGACCAGTGCACGAGAGCATTGTCTTTGTCCAATCAATCTGCGCCGGTCTTTGTACGTGCTTGGTCCGCACTGATACAAATCTAATTCGACGTCACATGCACGATCCAATCTCTGTTTAACGATAGACGGATACGGGCATATCATGCAACTAGCTGATGCCCACGACTTCGTTCGCGTGGAATAAGTTCTTTAATCCCGGGAACTCCTTAATGTTCCGGGATAAAAAGGAACCCATGTCGCTCTCCACGTCCTCAACTATACCCATGCAAAAAAATCAACGTCATCCGCTGCTTTGTTGCTAAAGCCTGCGCAAGTGCATTACTCTCATAGGTAGTCTGATGGGACGGCAACTCGACACAACCAGCTAGAGATCAGGTGTAGTCTGCAGGTCCTGTAAGTTGATGGTTTTACATGCTCTCTAAGGTAGGGGTTTGAAACACCGCCAACCTAACTCCGGGCTAGAACACAGCAGAAAACTTCTTGACAGATAAATCTTAACATATAAATAATAAAAATGTACTGACTCCTCACTAACTGACTTAACAACGTCTAGTTCAAACACTTAGACCGAAGAAAGCAACAATATAGAAAAATAAACAAGGAATAAGGCAGAATTTTTCGAAATTCCCACGGGGGCGATGCAATGCCGCGGGCCGTCGCAGTTTCATCCAACCCAAGAATCATAGACGGGCACGGCACGGGATTTTTCCCACGACTAACCGTAATATAACTTAATAGTATGGAAATAAACTTTAAATTTAATTTTTTTTTGTCCAAATATTAAATTTTATTTCTATTCGTCGCATGAAAATCCTGTCTATGGGCGCAAGTCCTAAGTTGTGATTTCAAGAACCATAATAACAACTAACTCTCGGACTTACCATCAAACACCCCGTGGCTCTCTCCTCAATAGCGTCAGGATGACGTGTCGATATATTATACTAGTATGTTGCTTGTATAATATTACGATGCATGCATGAATCATGATTGACGATCCTCGCAAGTAAAGTTCAATGATGTAAGATTTTTTTCCTCCAGGCAACATGAAAGCTTATTTTACTTTTATAGGTTTGATGATTTACAAATGTTGTATCAAATTTTGTAAGCATCAGGAATTATTTAACTCGATTATTATTCAATTTGAGATCTGGTGACAGAAGGGCTGGCTCATTTTTTGCGCAAAGGATCAGCCTGGCTGTCCAGCGCGGAATTGCAGCCAGCATTCTCGCCACCATTCCACGCGGGCATGATTTATATAGTAATAAGGTTAGGCTAGCTAGCTTTAATTTCTATTGTATTGTTTTCAATACATTAATTGTATTATCATCAATATCACAAAACTTTGCCGATTCACTAGTAACTCCGCACGAGTCTCCTCACAATAAAAATCTCCCAGGCCACAGTCTTCCACACTGACCAGCCCGAAGATGGATTATCCCGGAAAATCCGAGAGCCATCCCATGAGATTTTAAGACCCAAAATCAAACCAGACGAAGTCACGTGAATCATCTAGTTTTCGATAAAATGTTCGCTCTATTTTTTATACAGCATTCAATATACGTTTCCGTTATAATATTTAATTAAAATTTTCAACATCAGCAGCTGCTCTAATAACAAATTAATCTTTCGCGAAAGGTTTTATTATTGAATAGCTTTTTCATTTCAAGCGTTCCACGAAATAACATTATAACCCTATTAACTATCATGCAGTACCTGGATAATATTTAATGCACTTCGATAATAATAGACTGTGGCTTTGTTGCATCAATATATTTTGATGGACATGTGACCTACAAATATGGCGCTAACGAACGAATGAAGCATAAAATTCATACATGAGTGTTGAATTTTAAAGCACGTAGTTTACGATATTCAACGGTTTGAATCAGGCGGCCCTATGGCTGCTCTAGCACAGCCTACGGAGAAGGGAGAATTGAGAAAGCCCGCTTTCTGTGAACTTCCGAAAAATTTCTTTTCCGAACTGGTGGTAGAGTCCAACTATTCTTACTAGTACTTGCTATAAGTTGCTCTTACTGATTACTAATTATTGTACTGCGACCGACAAGTAACTCAGCAGTCGCTCTTTTCAGTATAGCTTTTTTTTTTTTTTTTTTTTTTTTTTATTTATTTTTTATTGTGAGATAGGCTTGCGCTTGACGACAATCATGCTTAGTGCAAAGCAATGATGAGGTCTAGGTTGGAGCGCGCTTGCCTAGAAGGTGCCTATTCACTCTTGCCTTGAAGGTACCTAAGTTATACTTGGCAGGAAACACGTGCGCTGGGAGAGTGTTCCACACTCTAGCGGTTCGGATCAGAAACGTCGAGCAAAAACGTTTCGTGCGGGCAGATTGAACCTCAACCACATAAGGATGCCAACGCTGACGGTTTCTCGCTGTTCTGTGGTAGAACGGAGAAGGAGGAACAAGGTTGTGAAGTTCCTGAGCACACTCTCCATGGTATATCCGGTAAAAAACCGATAAGCAGGCGACACTGCGTCGGTGTTGTAGACTGAGCAATTTCGCCTGCGTAAGTGATTGATCGCCAATTATCCTTCGGGCCCGGCGATCTATCGAGTCTAATGTGTCGAGTTGGTACTTGGCGGATCCGTCCCAAAGGTGGCAGCAATACTCCATGCCAGATCTGACTTGTGCCTGATAGAGAACGAGGCGCTGTTTTGGCGTGAAGTATCGCTTCACCTTGTTCAGGATGCCAAGTTTTTTGGCAGCTGTTTTAGCCTTTGACTCGATACATTTCCCGAAATTGAGGTTGGGAGAGATGTCAATTCCCAAGAGCTCAATGTGGTCACTTATCGGTACGGATATACCCTGGAAAGTAGGAGCCAAGGTGAAAGGGCTCCTCTTAGCGGTGAATAAACACGCTTGTGTTTTGGTGGCGTTAAACTGGACTAGATTGGCGTCACCCCATTCGGACACCTCCTTAAGAGTCAAGTTAACGCGAGCTTTTATTTAAAGTTTGTGTGTTTGTCAACTCTTGCAACTGAATTTTAAAACAGCTATTCCCAACCGATTGAGCTGAAATGCTAATTTGGATGACAATGTACCTATTGGTCAGCGAAGTGACGTCACAACATAGGTAATAGGTGACGTCCCTCTAAATCCAATATGGCGGACTCCCAAAGCGGCGGACTAGTTATTTATTATGCACCTCCATGATATGGGTACCAATTAAAAAGGTTTGCCGAGAATAATACTCTGTGGTATTGCTTTGCGCGCCAACTATTATTTCCGAACCTTTATCATGTAGTGCGACCCTATAGGATTATAATAAGTTCAAAATGTTTTTATAGATAAGACTAGGTTAGTGCAAAATTGATTGTAATCTGTTTTGGTTGCCAAATAAATAAAATAAAATAAATACGAAAAATAAAATAACACTAACTATAAATTCAATATGGCGGACGGTAAAGTCATGTTTTTAAAAAGGTGTCATAATTATTTAAGACCGATTAAATGTTATATTTTAGAAGACTAGATGATTCCCGCGACTTCGCCCGCGTGGATTAAGTATTTTGTACTCCCGCGGAACCCCCTTAAATTGGCGGGATGAAAAGTAGCCTATGTCTTTCACCGGAACCCCAGTATCAACTGTTATTAAAATCGGTTAAACAAATGATCCATGAAAGTGTAGCAGACAGACAGAAAGACAGAGACACTTTCGCATTTATAATATTAAGAATGGATAGAGAAGGTTGATGTGCCGAAGCTCATTAAAACGTAAGCTTGAAAGGACCGCGAAGTGGCGTGGGACTGGCATTCGTGGAAGTGACAACGTAAGGTACGTTGTTAGTGAAGCGACACTAAGAACTAACTCTAGTTGAGTTGGTTCTTAGTGTCGCTTCACTAAAAGGTAACTAACAACTCGAGTACCTCTTCGCGAAAAACGTAGGTAAGTATGAAAATTATGGACCATTCTTCCGTAAACCTTTTAACCACTCTTAGGTACGATATGAAAACAAAAACAGGGCAGGCAAAACCGAAAGCTTTGTCATTTTAGTTAGTCACGCGTTTTTAAAGGAGACGAATCACACATGGCCGCATTAAATCGTACGAGTGTGAGTGCGTGAGCGTTACACAGGGTGCGTTGGGTCAGTTTTTAGGCTTGATCGGCTAAAATGTTACTTCAGACCGAATTTACCGCCATGGGTAAATTTCTGGAGGAATATTAAGATTATAAGAGTGGGATTCGTGGGCTCAAATATAGGAGAGGTACAAGCTCTATTCCCCTACTCCCGTAGTCGATGGGATAGCAATCCGAAACGACCAGAAATAAATCCAGTAAATATGAAATATGGGACTGTACACGTTGCCAAGGAAACGGTTCAACCATAGCAAAGATTGAGGAAAAGTTTGAATATTTTTTGAAACAATTATTTGATTTACACATACGCCTTCCTAAAATTTTTATTTTACGACATTAAATAATAAAATATTATTTTTTTGTTTTTTTGTAATACATTTTGAAGCTTCTGTGTTAGAATACCTTAAAATAAGCAATAAAACCTGTAAAAGAAAGCCTGCTTAAGCAAATCACAACAATTGAGATCGTAAAAATAATAATTGATGCAGCTTTGACATAAGAGCGCTCCCGGAATTAAATAAAGATAAGTTTATGAACTCCAGACGGATGAATGTGTATAGTACCATTCGACCCTGAGCATGCTCATCGAACTCTACTTTAGTGGCTGCCTTCGCCATATTGTGTCTCCGAGGAAGCCGCCCGCAATAAAACGCTATCAGAAACATGCAACGTGGAAAAATATGTTTTTCCGCCGCCTGAGACAGACTAGAATCGAATTGTTTTTTTTTACTTTTTCAATAAAAGTGTAAAAGTTTAATCTTTTCCTTTTTAAGCAAAAGTTCAATTTCTAACTTTCTTGACTTGAAAAATGACGGATTTTCATACAAAGTTTGCGCTCTATTTTATCCTACTTAGTTGAAATTTTCAAAATTGTGACATTCGTGTTTGATTTTCATGTTTCACAATATCAATACAAATGAATAAATTGTATTGCAGCTGAAAATCAGAATGAGCATTTATTTATTACATGTCAAAATTCAAAATTCAAAAGTCTTTTATTCAAAAAGACTTTTTACAAGTGCTTATGAATATTCGAATGAATTTACCACTGGTTCGGAATGCCGTATGTATAAGTTAGATAGGATGGTTCATGTTACAATAGGTAAAATAGGACAAGACATATTATGAAAACCATAATATCAAGCAAAAATGGTTCCTCTAATTGCGACTAAAATGGTTGCTAAAATTCACTTTGATGATACCAAGTCTATAACTGTCGATCAAATCGGTCGCGGTTAGGGTAACTAGACGTCGAGGTTTAAGTGGACGTGTCAGGATTTTAAGCTCTATCCTTTATGTAGATTTTTATTAAATTACAAGTTAGACTGAGCATGGCAGAATTTCTGTATTCAATTGAGTGGAAAGGTCGATCGAGAATGAGAATTAAATGACATAAATCAGTATTATCGAGAGTGGTCTGAGCATAATAGCCTGCTGGCTAGATTGACTGCTGCTGTAAGGTTTTAGCTGGTATACAGGCGATGCAGCAATAGTTCGCACAAGTTTCGTTTAGCAAGTGATAGTTTTTACGTAATAAAGAATAGACGTTAAACGTTTTATAGCGTAATTGATTACCTTTGTGAGTCTCTAAGACATAAATCGTACGAAAAAGCAAAAAATATTCGGCTGTTCTCCACTAGGTACCTATATTATAAGCGTTGGCTCTTATGCTAGAATAAAAAAAAATTGCAGTCATAGGGACTGCCGATAAAAGTGAAAACGAATATTTAATTGTTTTTAATTAAAAAAATAATAATATTTAAAATATAAACCTTAAAACTAAGACATTAAAGTTAAATTACGAATGTAGTATATTTATATTTAAGACCTTTTGTCTTCGTAACAACGCGAGCCCGGTGTTCGCGAGCATGTCGGTGTTCACGAGCATGTCGGAGCGAGCATGTCGGCGATGGTGACGCGAATCCACAAGTTTACCCCCTACCAAAAAGTGCTCAACACGGCTAAAGAAGTTTTCACTTAAAAAATTCAAAACAAAAAAATAACACAAGAGATTCGGCTACTAAAACAAGATGTTATTATCTTTTAGTAGAAATGAATCATTTTGTCAGGATTCATTAGTTCCAGTTAGTCTGCTGGTCACCCTTGCGGTTATTTTAATATGACCACTGACCAGACCACAACCATACACAACCGTTTAGTTATTTACAACTGGGGCCGTTGTTGCATCGACTCGTGCATGCCTAAATAGTCAAAATTGAAGTGTCTGTGGGTGATTTAGAAATAGCTCCTTTCTATTTTTGTGGTTATTTACAGGTGCTCAGAACCGAACACACATTTGTATCTATCTGTATATCTGTGAATGAATGTGAATTCCACAATCTATTTTAAACTTACCTTTACACAAGTTTAAGAAATCCATTAAAAGTATGCTTTTGAAAAAAGCTTATTATACTGTTGAAGATTACGTAAATGACAAAAGAGCATTTGACTCGCTCCAGCAACGCTAAGAACAGCGGTTACTTATGTATAGTATACACTAGCTGATGCCCGCGACTTCGTCCGCGAGGATTAAAGTTTTTTGGTTCCCGCGAGAACTCCTTAGTTTTCCGGGATAAAAAGTAGCCTATGTGTTATTCCAGACTATAATCTATCTCTGTGCCAAATTTCATCCAGATCCGTTCAGCCGTTCTAGCGTGATTGAGTAACAAACATCCATACATCCATACATCCATACATCCATACATCCATCCAAACTTTCGCATTTATAATATTTATTTGATTAATGAAATTGTAAATGATTTTTTTTTCAAAAGAGCAACCGCCGGGTTTCTTGCTGGTTCTTCTCGGTAGGAATGGCACTCCGAACCAGTGGTAGATTCATTCGACGATTCGAAAGCACTTGTAAAAGTTTAGTTCAATAAAAACCATTTGAATTTGAATTTTTTTTTTGAATGTGTAGGCTCAATCAGAGGGACATAATTGGTCCAAGATCCCGCGACGATCAGACCTTCGTTATTTTATTAAAGCTGAAATTTCTCTATATATGTCTCTAATAGAGGTATAAACGATCTCCGACTATGTAGGTAGTTTGGATCGCGGTTGCTTTGGAATTAATATTTTTCTTTGCAACCCACGTTGTTCATTGTCAGACACTTAGTACGATTGCAAACCCCTGTCAGACACTCTTAAATTATAAAGCAACAGGGTGTCTGACGGTTGGTTGCAATCGTACTAAGTGTCTGACTAAGGGGATCGTTTATACCTCTATTAGAGCCATACATAGAAAAACTTTCAGTTTCAATAACATAACGAAGGTCTGATCGTCGCGGGATCTTTCTCTAAATGCATTTATCATATTACTAGCTCCCTTGCAAAAAATAAGAGATGCGTCTCTTACTTTCATTTATTCTAATTAGGTACACTGAACACTGTTTGAACGTCAAATAATAGTATAAAATGCACAGATAAAATGTGATGGTGATAATCAATTACGGTACCTTAAAACTAAAGCTACGAGGACAGGTTTCCAAACGCGCCCTGATCTAAGAAGTGCCCACAACAAACTCAGCCGGGCTTAAGCAATTAAATAAATAAAATTAATGATTTATTTTATTTATTGTAATACATTGTTGCATTTTAGATTAGACTTAAAAAGAAAATAAATAAATAAACTAAGAAAAGGACTAGCAACAACACAATTGGTCGCAAACTTGCAAATATAACTTGTTCTAACGGTGAATGTATTAAAACATCGTAAGAATACAGTGCCCTGCACGCCCAAGAGGTCTTCATATCGATGTGAAGTCTACCAATCTGCACTTGGCCAGCGAGGTGGACTATGGCCATACCCTCCTAATTCTTCTAGAGGAGACTCTGGACTAGTGGGCTGGCAGTGGGTTGAAACGATGATGATAACGAACCTACTTTTGAAAACTACTAATTTGTTAGTAGGTAGTAGTTTTGGTCCACCCACCACCACCACCACTACAGCCCATTAACGTTCCACTGCTGGGCACAGGCCTCCACTCTCATAGGAGAGAGGGAATTAGAGCATAGACCCACCGCGCTGCTCCAATGCGGGTTGGCGGGTTTTAAAGACTATTATCATTCTAGTGATAATAACCGGGACCGACGGCTTAACGTGCTCTCCGAGGCACGGGGGTGAAACACCGCCAACTTCCTATCCCCGGGATAGTACTGAGAATTTCTAGTCAGAAAAACCCAATACTCAATAATGGCCCGACCCGGGACTCGAGCTCGGGACCTCGTCGGCCGCAGTCGAATATACCAACCACTAGACCAACGCGGCAGTCAACGGAGTAGAAAATGTCGTCGAGTGCAAAGGCGCCAAGAGGTTTACGTAACGGGTTCCGTGTAGCTTCACTTACTTAATGGAAAACCCATTTAATTTGTCAAGGCACCATTTCGCTGATTTGCTCCGGATGACATCGCGAAGACGATGACGTCTCAATAAGATGTACCTACTATGCTTAGTATCAAATAGATTCGCCATGTATTTACAACTACTTGGTACCCCGGACTTCGTCCGCATGGATTACAGTTTTTTTTAATTCCCGTGGGAACTCTTTGATAGATAGATAAATTCTTTGATTTTCCGGGATCAAAAGGATCCTATGACCATCTCTAGGATGCAACCTATATCTGTGCCCGAATGTTATTAATAGCTTTAATATAGGAATTGAGAATTGAGTACGTTTTTTAGGGTTCCGTACCCAAAGGGTAAAAACGGGACCCTATTACTAAGACTCCGCTGTCTGTCTGTATGTCTGTCTCCAGGCTGTATCTCATAAACCGTGATAGCTAGAAAGCTGAAATTTTCACAAATGATGTATTTCCGTTGCCGCTATAACAACAAATACTAAAAATTAAAAAAATATATATATTAAGGGGGGTCCCCATACAATAAACCTGTTTTTTTCGTATTTTTTTGCTCAATATTAAAAACGGTAACAGGTAGACGGTTCAAATTTTCACAGAATATTAACTAGTATATTACCTTTCAAAATAAATAATTAAATATCAATAAAGTAAATATTAAAGGGGGGCTACCATACAACAAACGTAATTTTTTGATATTAACAATAAACCTCTACAAACAAAGTTAGTTTTGCGGTTCATTTCGTCTTGTTTTTAATACGTCATAAATTGTAAAACTTACTACAGGTTTGTACGGAACCCTCGGTGCGCGAGTCCGACTCGCACTTGGCGATTTTTTATTACATTTACCTATTACTTGTGTATATGTGTGGCATAGCCCACAAAGCTTCAACGTAGTGGACCATGGCATAGACCCTTCTTATTCTGAGAGGGGGATTCGTGCTCAGCAGTGAGCTGGCAAATGGTCTGATTATGGTTATTGTTTGGATGGTTGTCCTCTTCCAGCTTTATAATAACGCGCGGTCTTACTTTATGTACTAAAACCTTTGCTCAATACGGTACAAAATATACTTTAACTATAGATTAATAATATTAGCAAAGCAATCTCTACCTTCGTCGAAGCTAATTTTCACTGAAAGCCTGCCTGCCTGAAGATTACTTTTCACTCTTGGTTTGATGGGGATACCTATATAGTTATTACTGTAGGTGACGGGTAGTTTCATTATTGAACAGAAGAGAATGCTTTGTACATGCCGTACCTATAAGCCAAACTAATTACTTTCTTTACACGATGTTAGGATCACGGAATACCCCTGGGAGTTAAAAATTCACCCTTATTTCTTGTCTACATTATAAAGGGAGCTTCTGCGCAAAATTTCAGCTTTCTAGGTCCAAGATTTTGAGCTGGGAGTTTTCGGTCTAACACCGACAAATTCCCACCTTCCAGGAGATCCAGAAACTTTTTTGGCTTTACCCGAGATTCTAACTCATGACTCACAGCCATACAAGCTAGCCGAGACCGAAGAGGCACTCAAAGACAATATTTTTAAACCTGGCTGAGTTTGTTGTGGGCTCTTCTCAGACCAGGGCGCGTTTGGAACCCTCGTAGCTTTAGTTTTAAGCGCCGTAATTGATTATCACCATCATGTTTTTTTTTTAGGTTTCGGACGTCTATAAGTGTACCTAAATTGTAAGAATAAATATTGAATTGAATTGAATAAAACGGTGTACAGTTGACACAATTTCCAATTTAATTAAATTGAAGCATTAGCGTTATGGATATCAACCGGGTGTAAGTAATTTATTTCCCGTACGTAAAAACAGTCGTCTAGACAGCAATTACGTATATAATAGACGCAAATGTGTAACTCGCTATGTACCTGGCAGTGTCATTTTGTTTGTAACATGAATAAAAATCAATGGTCCTTCGCATGAGCACGTTTTTAACACGTTTCATTTCCATACAGTCACGGGTCACAGCTCCAAAATTGCACTGACAATCGTAATTAATAGTCAATACCCAATTTATTTATAACATGTAGGACATACAAGTGTCTCTTATGTTACGTCATACGTGTTGATTCTACCACCGGTTCTGAGAAAAGATTATACTGAGAAGAGCCAGTAATTTTGGAAATCCCTATTGCCTATGCTCTGCTGGACCTATGTCCATCTGCATCTGTGTCGAAGACGACAATATTATCTTCAATAAGTAGATATAATACCTTTTCGAGAGCGTGCCACCAAACACGGTCCTCCGTTTTCCTCATCCACGGCACGCTCTCGAAAAGGTCTATGTCCAGCAGTGGATGCATACAGGATGATGGACGGATGGATGGAAGTAGAGTTACATACAGCAATATAGACCATTTTGGTGCGGTTTGAAATAACTTTGCATCTACAATTTTACCAGATCGACATGCAGCGATAAATAAACACCAACAATATTATAATAACTAGCTGAGTGCAAGTTTCTTGACGGTTCTATTCAGCAGAAATTCATTTCCGATCCGGAGATAGTCTTAGCTTGCCATAAGCAACGATGTCGATGCTTATGACAAGCGAAGTATGCCAAGTAACTAAAATGCGCTATGCAATGGTTAAAAGTACGATAAATTTTCCCACGTCCTTAGAATATTATACCCTAACTAGAGGATGCTCGCAACTTCGTTCGCGTGGCATAAGTTTTTTTAATTCGCACAGGCACTCCTTAATTTTCCGGGATAAATCCTATATCACTCTCCAGGTCCTCAACTATACCCATGCAAAAAATCACGTTGAGCCGTTGCTCTGTTGCGGCGTGATTGAAGGACAAACTCTCTTTTTAACGTCCATGGGGATAAAATTTTCAAAAACTGTGAAACACGTATTTCATTATTTTAAACCAGTAGCCCAAATACCAACTTTCATGGTTATAACTTGAAAAATGAAGGACTTTCATACAAACTTTCAACCCCTATTTAACGCCTTTGGGGAAAGAATTTTTAAAAACTGTGAAACACGTATTTCTTTATTTTAAACCAGAAGCTCAAATACCTAGTTTCATGCATATAATTTGAGAAATGACAGACTTTCATACAAACTTTCACCCCCTATTTCACCCCCTATTTTATTTTATTTATTTAGTGGAATTTTGAAAAATCCTTCCTAGTGAGAGCTTACGTCACAAAAGGAACCTACTGTCAAAATTTCAAGTTTCTAACCCCAGCGGTTTAGGCTGTGCGTTGATATATAAGTCAGTCAGTCAGTCAGTCAGGACTTTGAATTTTATATATATAGATAACCTATAATTCTATTTACCTACTTAATTAGTTCTAACTATTTCTTTGCAACGCAACTTTGCGTGGCGATTTCAAATCAAAAAGGGAGCATAATGTAAAATCCATACTAATATTATAAATGCGAAAGTGTGTCTTGCAAGTGAGATGTGAGATGAAATTGACAGGTTGCATTCCGGGGAGTGACATAGGCTATTTTTTATCCCGGAAAATTAAGGAGTTGAATTTTGATCTCTCCGAGACAACCACATCGCTAACTAACACTTACTTGATTAATATTCAAACTTGAAACTGAAGAATTGAAGAATTGAAGTTTTCAACATCTCAAAGAACCTATAACCACTTTCTTAACCAACGTTGATAGATTTACAGTGATACTGCTTTTAGTTTCACTGCGACCATTTACGATTACTCGTCATTATCGTCATCGCGATGCATTTTTAACTTTTACGATTATTCGAATCGCTCAAGTTCGCGTACGGTTTTTTCGCGGGAAATACCGTCGCCTGTTCACGCGTGCTTTATTCCCGGAGAGCATTTGTTTACTGGCGTATAGGTGGTGGATGAGTCGCTGTAACATGGTAACTACCAAGTCACGCAAGCGCGGTAACTATACCACCGTCGAACATTCCATGGAGGGCTAAACTCCTATAAAATTTAATTAATTTGGCGCTTCTACACATCAGCTGTTATATAACAAACGAACTGACTCATCTTAGATTGCTTGGAAGGAGTTTATTGAAATCCTTTCATAGAGACCTGCAGAATGAAACTTCGTCAAAATATCAAGTCTCTATACACGGGATTTAGAGCTGAACTTTAATGAAACGAGAACTTGCTCAAGATGTTATTTTAGCTAATTATTGCAAACTTGAAAATAATAATAATAATAACTAAGAAAACAACTGCCATGCCCCCATCTGGTTAGCCCGCCACCATCTTAGACTGCATCATCACTTACCACTAGATGAAATTGAAGTCAAAGTCTCACTTGTAGTGAAATTAATTAATTTTTGCATTCCTTTGGTATAGAGATATGATGCGTCCCGGAAGGAGTTCACGCGAACATTATAAAACTTTGGTAATCTACACGGACGAAGTCACGAAAATCTAAATATATAAAAGGAAACCGTGACTGACTGACATACTGACTGATCTATCAACGCACAGCTCGAACTAAAAGACGAATTGGGCTGAAATTTGGCATACAGATTTGAAATTTGTATGAAAATCGAACTTAATCGAAGCTGCGGGCAAAACCTAGTCTATATAATAAGTAAATTAAAAAAAAAAATGATTTTAGTTTAGAGGTAGAAGTTATTTCCCTTATCCCTGTTCTGTCATATCGATTACCAGTTAAAACATATCATACTAATATTATAAATACGAAAGTGTGTTTGTTTGTTGGTTTGTCCTTCAATCACACCGCAACGGAGCAACGGATCGACGTGATTTTTGGCATGGGTACAGTTGAGAACCTGGAGAGTGACATAGGCTACTTTTTAACCCGTATAATTAAAGAGTTCCCCCCGGAATCAAAAAAACTTAAACCACGCGGACGAAGTCGCGGGCATCAGTTGTTGATATTAACAACAGCAAAAATGTTTGAGAAGTAATAAAAATATTTATTATTTACGGCTATGTTATATCATTAATAAATACAAATAAACACCGGCCACATTCCGTAGATGGCTCATATTGGGTTTGAGACTAAACGTTTTGTCATATTGTTCATGTTTGGTTCAACACGTGACACGTACGAGTACCTACGGGAAGACAAGACTGCACGATTTCATACTATGCATTGCACTAAAAGGGAATCCTGTAATACGATGCTTTTTATGTGAGTACCTTTATAATTTTAATTTTTTTTTATCCACTACAAGTTAGCCCTTGACTGCGATCTTACCTGATGGTAAGTGATGATGCAGTCTAAGATGGTAGCGGGCTAACCTTTAAGGAGCATGGCAGTTATATTAAACCCATACCTCTATTCGGTTTCTACACGGCATCGTACCGGAACGCTAAATCGCTTGGCGGCACGTCTTTGCCGGTATTGTGGTAACTAGCCACAGCCGAAGCCTCCCACCAGGCCAGACTAGGGAAAATTCAGAAAATATAAATTCCTAAATTGACCCTGCCGGGGATCGAACCCCGCTCGTTAAGACAACAGCGCTCAACACTGCGCCACGGAGGTCATCAAAAGAATTACAAATTATTTCCCACAGCTATATACACACTGTCAAGTGAAATGCACGAGTACCTCGAAATGCCTACGATTAGAGAAGAAATACATAGTAATGCTAGAAAACATACGTCCAGGCTTGAATTCCATGAGAATAGTCTGGCAGTATCACTTACCACGTGCAGCATGTCGATCTTTTTAGTCTATTGATACTCAATAGACTAAAAAGATCGACAGTTGAAGAACTGTCCCGTGGACAAAAAAGCCAGCGAAAGCTTAATGAGAAGAGTTTCTCGAAGGAGTGACCTTCTCCCAATACTCGACGCACTCAAAAGCATCTGCTTATAGTTAAAACCTAAACTGATTGCAGATAAAGTACAAATAAAAAATAAAAAAAAATACACACTGTCCATATGTTTGTAACGTGGTCACGAGCCGGCGGGGTCACTGGTTGGAGACCACGTACATAGGGGATCAGGGATTCCTCGACAATCAAACACGGATGACTTTGAACTTGGCCTGTGGCCTTTATTTCCTATAATACTAGAACACTAAAATACAATCTACCTCTTATATCTACACACTGACCGGACGGCTCCGAAGGAGCCGGCTGAAAGAACACTAATACTTATCTAAATCACTCGCGGGTTTAAATCGGCCGTCGACGGGAGGCCTTACGGACCGTACACGCGTGAGGCGCGTGCGCGGGAGGGAGAAGCGCGGGGGGATGCGAAGGTTTCGGCGGTGCTGGGCAACTCCGGCTCAAAGCCCTGATATGACCAACACCTCCAGCGCCCTCCTGTGACTATTGCCGCCGTCGTACCCGAATTACCACGAGACGACGTCGTGAAGCGACAATAGGCACAGGCGAACTACCGGCGGACGCCGGCCGGGTGCGTTATATAGGCCGGCGTGTGGGGATTTGCGGTGGGGACCGGCGTGTGCGCTGCTGCTCGCTGATTGGTCGGTTTCCCTCACGCCATCCTCGTACGATGCGGCGCGACGGGCTTCTAGAATGTTCTCGCGTGTTTGTGCGCTGAGTCATGCGTGCGTCGGACTTGGTAGGTACTGTGACAGCTTCGTCACATTCCCCTCCCGCCAGAGAAGATTTTTACCTGTAAAAATCACCGCATTAGTCACTGTTGGCAACAAGAGATCCCTGACTCCTAGGATCTTACCACAACATTTTTATTAATTCTAGGTATTGAACTTTTTTATGTCCTTTATGTGTGCCGTACATACTTTTCCTCCTTGATTTGCTTTTAACAAGAATATTACCGGGGATTTTTGATCGATTACTGTGAATGGGCCTGAAAATTTTGGCGCTAGCTTCGCACAGAATTGTTTATTCGCGTTTGATAGTGGATAATCCCGTTTTAGTACCAGATCTTGGATTTTGGGAGCCCACTCGCGTCTCGTTTTGTCGAAGTACTTCTTTTGCAGGTTCGATGCTTGACTCTGGTGATTTTTGACTATCTCATAAATTTCTTGTAATTTTTGTTTTTCTTTTAATGCCGGTGTGGGGAATTGGTTTTCGTCGTGGACGTTCCTTAGTTCCCTACCAAACAAAAGAAAGGCCGGAGAGTACTTCGTGGATTCCTGGATGGACGTGTTTAGTGCGAAATTAAATTCATTTAGGTATTCGTCCCATTTTTTGTGGTTTTTCTCGATGAATGACGCTATCATTGTTTCGAGTGTTCTGTTTACCCGTTCGGTTGGGTTGCATTGTGGCGTGTATGGCGCGGTTAGTCTTTGCTGTATGCCATACCGTTTTAGGGTTTCCTGGAATTGTTTACTAACGAAAATTCTTGCGTTGTCACTTAGTAACGTTTTCATTCCCCCGTATCTCATGATTAATTCTTTTAGAGCGTTTGTGACGGCGGTTGCGGTTGCGGTTCTTAGTGGTTTTATTTCTGACCATTTGGTGAATTTATCGTGAAATACGATGATCCACTGGAATCCTTTTGATGTTCGCGGGAGAGGTCCTATGAGGTCCGTGGTGACGATTTGCCATGGTTCTTCTGCGTTATTGATGTGCATTAAACCTGATTTTTTTTCTTGTGTAGACTTATGTTTTTGACATTTTTCGCACCGGTTGACGTATTTTGACACGTCCCTGAATATTCCTGGCCAATAATATCGCGTTGCGATTTTGTTAAATGTTTTTGAGGTTCCTAAATGACCTGCGTCAGGTTCGTTGTGATTCTGGTTTAATATTTTGTCCTTGTCCTCTTTTCTGACACATAATTTCCATTCTGTGGATGGGTCTAGTTTTCCTCCATAACGTGGGTTGACTAGTCTTCTGTACAATTTTCCCTCGCGTATACAGTAGTCGGTGTCTAGTTCTGGTTGTTTGGTTACACTGCTGTATTTTTTTGAGTACCAGTCATTTTCCTCCACTGTCGTAGTACATAGTGTGTTCCTTGACAGTTCGTCCGCGACTACGTTTTGTTTTACTGGTTTTGTATGTTTTAATTTTACGATGTGTTTGACCCTCATATTCCCTTTTGGGCATTCTTCGGCTTTTTTGAATTCCTCTTCCAGAGTGGTTTTCAATGTTGCCCTTTGTTCTACGGATATGGTTTCCTCGTTGTTTGTAGTCTCTTTTTGTTTTTCGGTGTCCGTTTGTTCGCATGCTGTCTCTGTGCATTTGACAGTGATTCCTATTCTTGACAGCAGGTCCATACCCATTATCATTATGGTTGTGAATGGCAGGTAAATGAATTGATGCGTTAGCTTCCTCCCGTTTATTTCCAGATTGAGGTTTATGGCTGTGTTTGTCTGTATCCTCGAGCCATCTGCCAGTTTAATTGTGGTTTCTTTTCGTATTCTGACATTGTTGTGCTCTTTTATTTGGTCCACGATGTCCTTGTTAATGTAAGAGTTCGTTGAACCTGTGTCTATGAGGGCTCTGAATGGTTTTCCGTGTATTTTTACCTCGGCAAATATTCTGTTATCTTTTTCCATCTGTGATTTTGCTGTATATGCTTGCTTCGTTTTAATAGGATTCTTGTTTCCATTACAACAGTCCCTCGTGAGCTTTCCGAGTAGGCCACATCGGCTGCAGAAGATGACTTGTTTGCTTCGACATTCTTTGGCCGAGTGGTTTTTCTTTCCGCACTTCCAACAGCAGGATTCTGGGTCGTAGTGCGTGCTTACTGGTTTTCTCTCAGTTTTGTTTTCCTCCGTTTTCCAGTTTTCCTGTTTGTTCCATGGTCGGCCTGTTTGGTTTTCTTTATGTTGGTAAATTGGTTTTTTGTAGGTGTCTTTGCTTCGATCTATGTTTATCTTCTCGTAGTCACCTGCCAATTGAATGAGTTCCGACACTGTTTTGAAATCTTTCCTTTTTATGTAATAATGATAGTTATATCTCATATTATCGTATATTCTGTCTAGTTGTTCTTCTGTTGTTAGTTTTCTATATCTTCTCATTAGTGTTTGTATTTCGGTTAGATATGGTACAAAGTTTTCTCTGTCTTTTTGACGTCTGTTTATGATTGATTCTAAAAGGTTTTTCTCGTAATTTCTGGGATAGTAGAACAACTTGAAGTTCTCTGTGAAGTCCTCCCATGTTTTCCATTGTGGACTATTGTTTCTATACCACAGCGATGCTGTTCCGTTGAGGCATCTCGGTATCACTTGTATAATTCTGTCTTTGTTGACATTCAGTGTGTCCGCTAGTTCCTCTATTCTCTCCAGGAATTCCACAGCATCCCCGGTGGTGTCGAATTGAATTTTCCAGCGGGATACGGCCTTGTCGAATTCATTTATATTGTTTTCCTTCCCCTTGATATTCTCCTGGTCCATTTCGTCTTCGTTTTTCACTAATTGCGATAGTTGTTTTCGTAGTTCTTCTACTGTGTTTGTCTGCGATACTTCAATTTCCCTTTTTTCGAGTTCTTCGATTAATTTTTGTTTACTTAACGCGTATATCCAGGCTGTTGGCATTTTATTTTATTCTGCTCCCGACTTTTGAATCTAATTATGAGTCTCGGCTTATTAAGTGGTATTTGTAGTTATTTATTTACTTATAACTATATAACTGCGGTTACGGGGTCTAATTAGACGCTTGCGGCTTATTTTTATTTTTCTATACTATATCTCTATACTGCTTAGTTACAGGTTACTAATGATTTATTTATTTATATTAACTACGGATTTCCTACGGTTTTTCTTTATATTAATTGTCTATGATACGGTTATTTACTTAATGGTACTTAAGATTTTCGGTCCACCCTAAGTGGTTTTTTTTTTCTTTCGCGGTTCCCCTTGTTTTTCCCTCGGTTTCTGTGTGAGTGTTCTTTATTTAGTAATTCTGGTAACGGTTTTCGGTCGGATGCCTGTTCTAAAATCTATCGACCCGAATTTCCACGAGTCGACTGATTTAGAGTTGGCATGCGGTTCGCGAATGTAATTTTTCGCGTGTTTTTAATAATGAGTGTTTTCGTTCCGATGCTTGTTTTTATATCTATCAACCCGAATTTCCACGAGTCGACTGATTGAAAATAAGCATGCGATTCGCGATGATAGCTTCCCTTACTTTGCTTTTTTTTTTGTATGTGTGTGTGTGTGTGATTTTAGTTGTATAGTGTGGTATTTCGTTGTATGTTTATTCTTGAATCTATCAACCCGAATTACCACGAGTCGACTGATTTAGAATTAACATGCAATTTCGCGTTTTTTATACTGTTTTACTTTTCTAGTTCTTACTGTTCCCGTTCAGATAGTTGTTCTTCCAATCAACCCGGAGTTCCACGAGTCGACTTTACAGAAAGAACTTGTATCTGTTATTATTTAAAAGAGAAAAACGGAAAAAAATAAAAAAGACGGTATTTACGGAAAAAGTTTCTTACTTACTGTTTGAGTTGTGAGTTTTCCTATCCCCTTTTTTTTTTTGTCTTTTTACGACTGAGCGGATGGTCTTCCCCGTGGTTTGGCGGGGTGTACCACTTTAACGGACGCGACGCAGACGGCGGACGGACGGATGAACGGTTTTATTTTTTTCCCCGACGCGAACCCGGGACAGCCGGGTGGGTTTTTCGGTTGGGCGCCAATGTAACGTGGTCACGAGCCGGCGGGGTCACTGGTTGGAGACCACGTACATAGGGGATCAGGGATTCCTCGACAATCAAACACGGATGACTTTGAACTTGGCCTGTGGCCTTTATTTCCTATAATACTAGAACACTAAAATACAATCTACCTCTTATATCTACACACTGACCGGACGGCTCCGAAGGAGCCGGCTGAAAGAACACTAATACTTATCTAAATCACTCGCGGGTTTAAATCGGCCGTCGACGGGAGGCCTTACGGACCGTACACGCGTGAGGCGCGTGCGCGGGAGGGAGAAGCGCGGGGGGATGCGAAGGTTTCGGCGGTGCTGGGCAACTCCGGCTCAAAGCCCTGATATGACCAACACCTCCAGCGCCCTCCTGTGACTATTGCCGCCGTCGTACCCGAATTACCACGAGACGACGTCGTGAAGCGACAATAGGCACAGGCGAACTACCGGCGGACGCCGGCCGGGTGCGTTATATAGGCCGGCGTGTGGGGATTTGCGGTGGGGACCGGCGTGTGCGCTGCTGCTCGCTGATTGGTCGGTTTCCCTCACGCCATCCTCGTACGATGCGGCGCGACGGGCTTCTAGAATGTTCTCGCGTGTTTGTGCGCTGAGTCATGCGTGCGTCGGACTTGGTAGGTACTGTGACAGCTTCGTCACATGTTTCATTATATTTAACTGCCTCCTTGGTCTAGTGGTTGGCATGTTCGATTGCGGCCGACGAGGTCCCGGGTTCGAGTCCCGGGTCGGGCCATAATTGAGTATTGGGTTTTTCTAATTAGAAATTCTCAGTCCTAGCCCGGAGTTAGGAAGTTGGCGGTGTTTCACCCCCGTGCCTCGGAGAGCACGCGTTAAGCCGTCGGTCCCGGTTATTATCACTAACATGTAGTCGTTAGTCAATAGTCGTTAAAGCCCGCCAACCCGCATTGGAGCAGCGTGGTGGGACTAAGCTCTAATTCCCTCTCTCCTATGAGAGTGGAGGCCTGTGCCCAGCAGTGGGACGTCAATGGGCTGTAGTGGAATATGTTTCAGGTTGTTGCTATCCACGCTGTGGAGGCCCTCGAGCGGTTTCTGGGACGTGGGCACAACGACGCCGGGCCCAAAGCGCGAGGACACGGGGCCGAGGACTAGTTACTTCCGGTGGCAGCGCACGGAGTTCACGACCATCGCCTTCTGGTTCCCGCACTTCGACTGGCACGATATCGCGAACCGGCGCGCCTTGTGCGTCGTCGCAGGGATATCCCTCGGTTCGTGATCCTCATCACCACTACAGCCCGTTAACGTCCCACTGCTGGGGCCTGGGCAAAGGCTTCTACTCTCATAGGAGAGAGGGAATTAGAGCTTAAACCACCACGCTGCTCCACGGGTTGACGGGCTTTAATGACTAATATCATGTTAGAGATAATAACCGGGACCGACCGCTTAACGTGCTCTCCGAGGCACAGGGGTGAAACACCGCCAACTTCCTAACTCCAGTTCATGTCATGTCAGTAAAGCTCCAGACTTGTTATAGCCCGAACCGGGATTCGAACCCGGACCTCGTCGGCCGCAGTCGAAAATGCCAACCACTAGACCAAAAAGGCAGTTAGAGAAAATTCAGAAATTATAAATTCCCAAAATAACTCTGCCGGGACCCGAACCCGGAACCTCCCACTATGGGACAGCGCTCATCACTGCGCCAGGCAAGTCATCAAAATATCGTTGTTCCATTTTGCCGTAGCGCGTCTACGCTTACTGCGCTACAACTTTCCAGCCATTCGTCAATTAATTTGTATATGTAAAATTGCTTCGAACTCAGTTCATAAGGGCGGAAACACACTACGAACCGAGCAGGGCAAAAAAGAGCGCGTCATCAACTTGGTGCACTTTTTGGTGGGGAGGGGGGGGGGGGGGGGGGTAAACTTGTGGGTTCGCGTTACCGAATTAGCGTCACCGACATGCTCGCGAACACCGACATGCTCGCGTTTTTACGAAGACAAAAGGTCTTATATATAAATATATACTTCATTCGTAATTAAACTTTAATGCCTTAGTTTGAAGGTTTATATATATATATTTTTTTTTAATATTCGTTTTCACTTTTATCATTTTTTATCCTATGAATCTATTCACGCAGAAGTTTTGTCTCGTCCAGAGCCTTAGTGGGTTCTTGCTCTAAAAAGTTAGGTACGAACACTTCGCACAACATTTTAATAGAATAATATAGTTACGTAAGATGTTATCTAAAGTAGTTTGACGTAAAGCTTCGGGTCTCTTCTCTTAAAGAGAGCGCTTCAGGCCAAAGTCTACCATGCTAACTAAGCACGAATTGGCAGACTTCAAACGCCTTTGAGAAAATTATGGCGGGCTCTCAGGCATGCTGGCTTCCTTGAGATGTTTACCTTGTTACAGCTTGTAAAGCACATAACTTCAGAAATACTTCAATCGGCAAAGCAGTGCATAAAGGCACGGAATAAGTAATTGTACAGTTAAAGGCAGAATCCATATTCATATTATCCACCCTAATTCATACCAATATTATAAACTAGCTGATGCCCGCGACTTCGTCCGCGTGGATTGAGGTTTTTCGGTTCCCGCGGGAACTCTTTAATTTTCCGGGATAAAAAGTAGCCTATGTGTTATTCCAGACTATAATCTATCTCTGTGCCAAATTTCATCCAGATCCGTTCAGCCATTGGAGCGTGATTGGGTAACAAACATCCATACATCCATACATCCACACATCCATACATCCATACATCCATACATCCATACATCCATCCAAACTTTCGCATTTATAATATTTATTTGATCCATACCAATATTATAAATGCGAAAGTGTGTCTTTCTGTCTGCTACGCTTTCACGACCCATCTTTTCAACCGATTTTGATGAAACTTAGTACAGGGAGAGTTCGTATCCCGGGGAAGGACATAGACTACTTTTTATCCCGGAAAATTATTAAGTTCCTGCGGGAATTCAAAAAAAATAATCCACGCGGACGAAGTCGTGGGCATCAGCTAGTTTATAATATGCGAAAGTGTGTCTGTCTGTCTGCTACGCTTTGACCCTTCAACCGATTTTGGTCAAATATGGTATAGCAAGAAAAAATTTTTACAATTATTTTGCTATAATCACACGGATTGTGAAGTCGACATCTCCTGAAGATGCTCCGGTGTCGGAGCGAAACGTGCGTTGAGAGTAGTTTAAAAGTCTTGTGTGGTGGTGCATGTGAGTGGTGGTGGCATTGCTTGCTTGGGAACTTGGCTTTCTTGCTTGGTTGGGAAGGTAAGCGGTGCTTCGCTTGTAACTGCATATTTGACCATACAGATTTTTTCTGTAGGCGGATTATAGCAAAATAATTGTAAAAATTTTTTCTTGCTAAATCATGAACTTCCGCAAAGTAACGCCTGATTCTATCCAAATATGGTATAGATATAGTTTGCATCCCGGGAAAGGATATAGGAAAATTAAGGAGTTCCAGCGGGAATTTAAAAGTCTTGATCCACGCGGACGAAGTCGCAGGCATCATTTAGTACATAAGGTAAGATGTTTTTTTTTATCGGATATTCACTATATCTTAGTTTGTTTTCCCTAGATCACACGCCCCTGGGCACGGCCGCAATCCTGAATCGCCGTCAACTTCTCACATCGGGTAACTACTTGGACAAAGTGATGGACCGACAGAGGTCGCTCCGCATCTGGTGCCTGGGCCGCGCGGGCAGGCACGACACGCCGTTCCGGTACCGCGTGTGGCGCGTGCACCGCATCCCGCGCAGCAACAACCCGGAGCACAGGCACGGCGCCCGCGGGTACCACTGCCCGCGCCACGACGTCGCCGTAATCATCAGCCACGACCAAATGTACATATACTCGTACTACCCCCACCGGTATCAGTACGCGTACCAGACTTGGCTCACCACCGCGCGCACCAGATTACCCGATTACGTCATCATGACCGGATCCGGGTACGAATACTTGGAGCACATATACGAGAACTACAAGATTTTTTACACGAAATTACCCAAATCTAAAGTCGTCGATTGTTCGAAGTATCTCCCGAAATGGTGGGGCAAATTCATTTGTGTGAGAAACGATAAATTTTTATCGGGCGTACAGAACGGGGGGCCGGTGTTAGGGGTACAGAGCAACATACTGTTCGCTCTCGGTTGCTTCGAAATACGTTACAACGAAGACAGGATATTCGTTTTGACGGACCTGCGATATTACACGCGGTGGATCTACAGGTACGCGAGGATGCAAGGCGGGGATTACTATGAGTTCGCTTACCCGGAATGGGGGATGCAGGGGGGTCTCTTCGACTGGTACGATGGCCATAGCAACAACCCTAAAATACCACATCTCCATTTACATTACGATCTCTTTCCTTTGGGCTAATACCACGTGAACACAACTAAATACCGTGTGAAGTCGTATAAAAATAAAATCTTCATTGTCTAGACATCCACCGTTGAAATGAAAATATGATGCCCGCGACTTTGTCCGCGTGGAATAAGTTTTTTTTTAAATCTGCGGGATCTAGATTTTGCGGGATAAAAAGTAGCCTATGTCACTCTCTAGGTCCTCAACTATACCCAAGCTAAAAATCACGTCAATCCGTTCTGTTGCGGCGTGATTAAAGGACAAATCAACAAACATACTTTCGCATTTATAATATCCGTATAATTTATTCCACGTAGGACAACTTGTGTCACTATGACACGTCACCACTTGGACGAAGGTCTTCTGCATATCGATCTCCACTTAACACGGTCTTAGGGGATTCCAGCAATCGCCCGATGACCCTAAGTTTTCTTATCGGACCAAGAGTTAGCGACCATTTACGTAACCAAGTTATCACTGCACTCAAGCTAGTTTAACTATGTGTTTATTTTGTGCTTTGTTTGTGTTCTGTTGCAATATGTTTACTGATGTTGCGTTGTATTTACCTATTACCATGTCCACATCACTCAAGTGCATACAATATATACTATACTTCTATGAAGTTCTAATTGTTGTTTCAAAGTTATAAGGTCACAATGGAGCGCTGCAGTTCGTCGTGGATTATCTTAAAAATTTTAATTTTATTACTTGTTTAATCTTTCAATTACATTCCGTATAAAGGAAACTAAATATGCTTACATGCATGTACAATTTTCAGATGGAAATAATGTCATTTATAAATTAAAAATCGCTCGATTTCGCCCTCGTAATAATATATTGCAACTGTGAAATATAGATTTATTATTATTGTTTATGTAGTTTAGATATCTTACCTCTTTTAATTGTTAGAGCCAGGGCGTATACGAGTAGGTATAGAAAATTTATTTTATAAAAAAAAAATGTGGTACAGTCAAGAACACTCAAAGCTATATACTTTGGCTTGGGAGTTGGGACAGGCCCCGTGGGTTATGATGCGCAGCACAAATTGGAGCTCAGCTATGGACTTGACTCTACTAAAGATCTCATTACTTTTTAACAGTGAAAGCAGTATGAACTTGTGAGCTTTGGCAACCAAGTTTACATGATATGGTTTTGGTGGGTTATGTATTAATCCGTTGGCTTAATGGAAATATAAACTCTTATGGATCAATCTTTTGTCCTTGTGCCTGTGAGAAATTTTTGACATTCTAAATAGGAAGAGTTACTATAGTGTGAGTGAATACCTTAATGATTCTATACCTGGATAAACCGCTGGGATAAACTGTAACATTTTAATACCTAATTTTCTATAATGTTCAATGTGTCATAATGTCAAAAGGTGTCATAACTGACGTTTGAATTATTTACTTATTATTTGATTTGACATAATTTTGACATTTACTCTTACATTTATTAATCAAATTTTTCTAATTTAGTTTAAATATTATATTATATTATAATTGATATTGACAATGAAACAAAAAATTAAAATGATTTATTTTAACATACATTATTATATTGACACATTTTAAATTGTTGGACTTAAGGGAATTATGTTGGATATATATTATAAATAATTGATAAAAAATAACGTTATTTAAAGCTCTACATGTATATTTTTGCACACTGCCACTGGCAGTAAATTGTGAACGGGACTAATTATAAGAAAACAAATGTTGTTACCCACAATTATCAATTATGAATTATGAATGAATTATGTGCAAAAGCAAACCACACTCATTAATAAACCCATAGCAATAAAAAAATTTAAAAATGTATGAAAACTTACAATATCATATTATTTCCACTGAAACATGCACTCTTAAAAAGTCTTCGCTAAACTCGTATACAAAATACTCACTGCACTATGTTCTACACAAAACAAAAAAAATAAAACACTATTACACACATTAAGATCACTTTGCTACGAAAGTCATCTCTTTGAATTTAGCCGATGGTTGTGCTAAAACGCAGAATTATACGTAGCATAGTGTTTCTCTCTTTCTCTCTGCGTCGTATTCCTCATTGCTGAGGGTCGTGACCCCTTTCCATTAATCACATAATGGCAAGGGTTCCTTGGGATAATAGCGCGGTGGGCTCCCAGGCCCTTCCGCATACGACTCGATACTATTTCAACTCTTAGGTTACTAACGATAATTTGATAGAATATATAAGTGATAATAACCGGGACCGACGGCTTAACGTGCTCTCCAAGGCACGGAGACAACGAAAAGGCCAAATTCAAACTACCAAATTCGGTCACCCATCCAGTTACCGACTTGGGTCAACGTTGCTTAACAATCTAATATGCGTTGTCGCAATAAGGCCACTCGTCCCTCCTATGACATTACAAAGCGAAAAACAATTTGTACTCGTTCACTCTCTCTATCGCAATTACACAAAGAGCAACAACACGACGGGGCAGGTAAAAACGTCCACACGAACTTCCGCGCGGGGAACGAAGTTTCGTCCTGTCTCCTGGTGTGCGCGCTCCATATAAAAGCGACCATATAAAAGCGAATGACACGAACTATTCGTCCTCCTGAATACATATTTTTGTACGTAGTATGGTTGCTTTATGAAGCACAACAGCGCGACAGGACAAATAGTCGTTCCTACGTGAACGTATTGCGAACACGTTCAGCCAAATTTAGTGTTCCGGTACGACGCCGTGAAGAAACCGATTGGGGGTATGGGTTTAGTATAACTGCCGTATTGGATAGAAACAGGCGATACTTTGCGGAAGTCCATGATAATCAAGGAACAAGAAATAATCCGCAAAAGCAGACAAATCTATGTGGTACAGCGTGTAGCTTGCGATATTCACCGCCCAATAAGTAATTTGCAGCACCACAACACCACACCACTCAAATCTACCAAATTATTCTCACATTACGTTTCACTCTGACACCGGACACATCCTCAGGAGATGTTGTATAACTGCCGTACGCCCAACAGGTTAGCCCGCAACCATCTTAACCTGCATCATAACTAATAACTCACATCACTAATAAAAACTAATAAATAAATAAATAAATAAATAAATAAATAAATAAATAAATAAATAAATAAATATATATATATATCATAACTTCATCAGATGAGATCGCTGTCAAGGACTAACCTGTAGTCGCGAAAAAAAACACGTTTTATATTGCAAGCTGCAAGTGCAAGATACACCGTACCACATAATATATTTGCCTATGGTTGCGGATTAAAGCAAATTAAATTTCTAGTTCCTTCATAAAAAAGACGTTTTATCCTGTTCGGTTCAAACTGCATTTTTGCTCTTATCAGATGAAAATGACATGAATAAGTAGGTATTTAGTTTATAATTAGACGAAGGCACTTACGCACAGTGCCAGCCACGTTACTTAACTGGTTAACTTGGGCTGATTTAACTTAAACATGGCAGACTTGGGCAACATACCTGTTTACATCTTATATCTTTACGAATAAGAGCGATAATTCATTGGCAACATTCCGCGCACGTGGCTCTATGTACAGTCGCGGTCTGAAAATGTTTACCAGTTTTCATTAGATTATTTGTAACACTGCGTGCTGTAAGGCATAAAACGCCTTAACAAGGTTTTTATTGAGTTTCAAAGTGAGCAAAAGTTTTGAAGCATTGAATTCAATTAAAAGAGTTTTATAACTTTTTACGATAAAACTTATTTCCTAATTTCAAGTTTGACACACTTAATAGTCGCATTTGTTAAACTGACATCCATACTAATATTATAAATGCGAAAGTGTGTCTGTCTGTCTGTCTGTCTGTCTGTCTGTCTGTCTGCTACGCTTTCACGGCCCAACCGTTTAACCGATTTTGATGAAATTTGGTACAGGGATAGGTTGCATCCCGAAGAAGGACATAGGCTACTTTTTATCCCGGAAAAACAAACAGTTCCTGTGGGATAACAGGCTCTTTTTCTCGCATTTTTCTTCAATTAGGTGGCAACGGCGCAACGGATCGACGTGATTTTTTGCATGGGTATATTTGAGAACCTGGAGAGTGACACAGGCCACTTTTCATCCTGGAAAGACTAACAGATCCTATGGGATAGTATGCTCTTTTTCTCGCATTTTTTTCACCGTTACCACGTTCACACGTTCAGATTAGCCCACGTTCAGGTTATCATAACCTTCCGGTTAGCCCACGTTCAGGTCAGCCGACGTTTAGGTTAGCCCACGTTCAGGTTATCATACCCGTCCGGTTAGCCCACGTTCATGTTAGCCGACGTTCAGGTTAGCAGAAGTTCAGGTAAGTTGTCGGTCAGGTTAGCTGTCGTTCAATTTAGCCGACGTTCACGTTACCTGATATTCAAGTTAGCCCACGTTCAGGTTAGCCCACATTCAGGATAGCCGACGTTAAGATTTATTTTAGGACAAGGAAAGTAACATGTGCTACCTTAGTAACATCGTATCATACTAAATACTAATCCATACTTATCCATACTAATCCATACTAATATTATAAATGCGAAAGTGTGTCTGTTTGTCTGTCTGTCTGTCTGTCTGTCTGTCAGTAACATCTGTCTGTAAGTGTCTGTGTGTTAGTAACATCGTATCATACTAATCCATATCCATACTATCCATACTTCCATACTAATATTATAAATGCGAAAGTGTGTCTGTCTGTCTGTCTGTCTGTCTGCTACGCTTTCACGGCCCAACCGTTTAACCGATTTTGATGAAATTTGGTACAGGGATAGGTTGCATCCCGGGGAAGGACATAGGCTACTTTTTATCCCGGAAAAACAAACAGTTCCTGTGGGATAACAGGCTCTTTTTCTCGCATTTTTCTTCAATCACGCTTCAACGGCGCAACGGATCGACGTGATTTTTTGCATGGGTATATTTGAGGACCTGGAGAGTGACATAGGCCACTTTTTATCCCGGAAAAACAAACAGTTCCTGTGGGATAACATACTCTTTATCTCGCATTTTTCTTCAATTAGGTGGCAACGGCGCAACGGATCGACGTGATTTTTTGCATGGGTATATTTGAGAACCTGGAGAGTGACACAGGCCACTTTTCATCCTGGAAAGACTAACAGATCCTGTGGGATAGTATGCTCTTTTTCTCGCATTTTTTTCACCGTTACCACGTTCACACGTTCAGATTAGCCCACGTTCAGGTTATCATAACCTTCCGGTTAGCCCACGTTCAGGTCAGCCGACGTTTAGGTTAGCCCACGTTCAGGTTATCATATCCGTCCGGTTAGCCCACGTTCATGTTAGCCGACGTTCAGGTTAGCAGAAGTTCAGGTTAGTTGTCGGTCAGGTTAGCTGTCGTTCAATTTAGCCGACGTTCAAGTTAGCCGACGTCCACGTTACCTGATATTCAAGTTAGCCCACGTTCAGGTTAGCCCACATTCAGGTTAGCCGACGTTAAGATTTATTTTAGGACAAGGAAAGTAACATGTGCTACCTTAGTAACATCGTATCATACTAAATACTAATCCATACTTATCCATACTAATCCATACTAATATTATAAATGCGAAAGTGTGTCTGTTTGTCTGTCTGTCTGTCTGTCTGTCTGTCTGTCAGTAACATCTGTCTGTAAGTGTCTGTGTGTTAGTAACATCGTATCATACTAATCCATATCCATACTAATATTATAAATGCGAAAGTGTGTCTGTCTGTCTGTCTGTCTGTCTGTCTGTCTGTCTGCTACGCTTTCAGTAAGTAAAAAAAATTGGCAGTCAGGACTGCCGATAGAAGTGAAAACTAATATTAAAATATAAACCGTAAAACTAAGGCATTATAGTTTAATTACGAATGTACCATATTTATATTTAAGACCTTTTGTCTTCGTAACAACACGTGGTGTCAGTCACGATTACACATCACTTTTAAATATAAACCTTAAAACAAAGGCATTAACCCTTTAGTTTGCAGACGAAAAAAAACAAAAATTTTCTTTTTGGGGGTTAAATAGTAAGTATAAGAATGACTAAAAAATAGAAATAGAATAGAAGAGATATTCGGGTTCAGAATTCAGAGTGCAGAGTTCAGAGTTCAGAGTGCAGAGTTCAGACTTCAGAGTGCAAAGTTCAGAGTGCAGAGTTCAGAGTGCAGAATTCAGAGTGCAGAGTTCAGAGTGCAGAGTGCAGAGTTCAGAGTGCAGAGGTCATAGTTCAGAGTGCAGAGTTCAGGGTTCAGAGTGCAGAGTTCAGAGTCCATAGTTAAGAGTGCAGAGTTCAGACTTCAGACTGCAGAGTTCAGAGTGCAGAGGTCAGAGTTCAGAGTGCATAGTTCAGAGTTCAGAGTACAGAGTGCAGAGTTCAGAGTGAAGAGTTCAGAGTGCAGAGTTAAGAGTTCGGAGTGCAGAGTTCAGAGTTCAGAGTATAGAGTTCAGAGTTCAAAGTTCAGAGTTCAGAGTGCAGAGTTCAGAGTTCAAAGTGCAGAGTTAAGAATTCAGAGTGCAGAGTTCAGAGTTCAGAGTGCACAGTTCAGAGTGCAGAGTTCAGAGTTCAGAATGGAGAGTTCAGACTTCAGAGTGCAGAGGTCAGAGTTCAGAGTGCAGAGTTTAGAGTTTAGAGTTCAGAGTGCAGAGTTCAGAGTGCATAGTTCAGAGTGCAGAGTTCAGAGTGCAGAGTTCAGAGTGCAGAGTTTAGAGTTCAGAGTGCAGAGTTCAGAGTATAGAGTTCAGAGTTCGGAGTTCGGAGTGCAGGGTTCAGAGTTCAGAGTGCAGAGTTCAGAGTTCAGAGCGCTGAGTGAAATGTCTCAAACAGGCAGTCACAGTTAAGTTGACAATTGACAATCTTTCACATAAAACTCAGTTATTGTTCCCTTGAGCCACGCGAGCGAAGCCGCGGGTAATAGCTAGTTTATTAAAAAATATAAAAAAGGTTTTTTTAATATCAGCTATCCTATCTAGTCCTACAGCAGCGACCAATACATAATATTATGTAAAAAAATGTATGCCTAATCAAATCACATATCGAGCTTCAACACAGATGTGTGAATGCAATTGGGTATTTGACTACTAGTGAAATAAATTATTTTTTAGTGATTATTAAATAAAGGATCTCCCAAAAGTCGTAATGTCCACGTCCCCTGCTAGTTTTATATTGAATAACCATTTTAAACTATCGATTAAAGCAAAAAAAGTGCGTCGAACTTTGATGACGTCACAACTTAAAATTTCATACAAATTCCATACAAAACACGCGTTTTGACGTTTGAAAAAAAAGTTGCTGATTTCACTAGTTGACAAATACCCAATTATGAACCTTACGATGGTAAACATTTTCTGACCGCGACTGCACCTACCCACTGCATGTCGGTGTCACGGATTAGATTAACAAGATGTCGGGACCATTTGTTTGTATTTATAGTTCACAATGATGTTCTATATATAGAATAGGTTCATAATTACAATAGTAACATTAATAGTATGAGTTTTTTTTTTATTCCACTACAAAAATAAACTTTTGACTGCGATCTCATCCGGTAGTAAGTGATGATGCAGTCCAAGATGGTACCTAGCGGGCTAACCTGTTAGGGGTACGGTACCTTTAATCAACCCATACCCCTAATCGGTTTCTACACGGCATCGTACCGAACGCTTAATCGCTTGGTGTTTGCCGGTAGGGTGGTATCTAGCCACGGCCGAAGTCCCCACTGGATCAGACCAGAGAACATTCAGAAATACCACCATCACGCCACGTATAACTTGAGTACCTTCAAGGCAAGAGTGAATAGGCATCTTCTAGGCGGGCGCGAGTCAACCTCATCATTGCTTTGTATTAAGCGTGATTGTCGTCAAGCGCAAGCCTATCTTGCAATTAAAAAAAAACAATACAATACCGTACATTGGACTTTTTGTCAACCAGAGATTTATTGTTCGTCGCCCTTTTTAAATGGAATGGTCCTAGAATAAAAAAATCTTTTCTTTACCAGGGTGAAAACTATGATATTAACAAGTCTCCAGGATGTCTTATAGTCTAGGCATTAAAGCTGGTGGACCCCAACAATAATTCCTCAGGCAACGAAATTTTAACGTAGGATAAAGTATCACGAGTTAAACGTATTTTATAAATACCTATCCAAAAAAAAATCTGAAATGAAGTTAGGTTTTCTATGCTATACCCAATTGTTAAAGCAGTTCAGGTTTGATAATAAAATCGGTTTAAATATCGATGTTCTGCATGATTATTTCTTTTAATATTTCGGTTTTGAGTGTAATTATACTACCTAGACCTACTATTATTTAGAAAAGAAATCAAGAAATTATTCAGTCTAAAATATTACGTTTTAGGTATAAATACCAAACTTTCGCATGGGTTATTTTTTATTTTATTTTATTGCATAAGGTTTGGTTCATACCATAGTACAACCCTGCCAAGTTTCCATAACTGAGGATTTAATGCGGGGGTCTCCATACAACAAACCGCCCAGTTTCCTAGACTATACGCAGAAAGTAAAAAGCCCGAGGATCGAACCCCCGACCACGCGAATCCTAAGCCCCTGTATTTAAGCTATCATCGCTTTCACCGAATGTGTCATAGGTCATAATGGCAAATATCTATAAGTGTGGATGCATAGATGGATGGATGTTTGTTACTCCATCACGCCAGAACAGCTGAACGGAGCTGAATGCAATTTAGCACAGAGATAGATTATAGTCTGGAATAACACGAAGGCTAGTTTTTATCCCGGAAAATTAAAGAGTTCCCGCGGAATCAAAAATCCTCAATCCACGCGGGCATAAGCTAGTTATAAAATAAGCGATATATCAAATGAATAAATAACGTGTCGAGACGTAGCGCTCTTCAGTCGAAATAATAGCTTTGCTCTACAAAACAGAGTAAGTACATAGAGCCTCCTCAATGGCGTCATCTCGTTTCAAAAGACAAGTGGCGGCTCAAAAGGAATCCAGGGTATTCAAATGTAAAGCCTACCACGTTAGCACAAGGTTCTCAGGACGGAGCACAGATGGCGCCGTCGAGTGTCGTTGCACTTCGTGGACGATGCATCCAGCTGTTTCAGTGCATCAAGAGATGGCGCAACAGGTTTCAAGCTTGGTTTCAAGTTTTCAACTCGTAACAATTACCTACTACTTTCCGGTGGTTACGGAATTTCACCATTTACTCGTAGTTTAGCTCCTCGTAGACAAGCAGCTCTGTCAAATAAGTTAATATAACTGTAATATTCAACTTATAAAAATTAATTTTCCGGGATAAAAAAATATCCTATGCCACTCCTCCAGGTCCTCAAAACCGTGCAAAAAAACTCCGTCACACTGTTGCGGCGTGATTCAAGGACATACCAACAAAGAAACACACTTTCGCATTTATAATATTAGTAAGAAGGTATTTTAGGTATAAGAGTAGCATAAGTATTTTGTTTTTTACTAACATAGGTTAAAAGTGAATAACAAAATATGGGACAGTTGCCAGAAATAAAAATAATTATTATTATATTATTATCTATTATTATAAAACAATGAAGGTCTATTTAAATTCGTATAAACTTTTTTCAATAAAATTAATGCTACGACAGAATGTTAGCGGCAAAATAGGTTTAAAATGAGGAAAAAATGCTTGGAGCGAAATACTACTCTGCAGGAATACGTAATGAACGTATCCAAAAAAAGTGCTTCAACTAGCTTACTGCCCTCGACCATTGTCAATTTAGTTTTTAGGGTTCCAAGGAACCATTGTTTTTTATTATTATCAACTACAAGTTAGCCCTTGACTGCGATCTCACCTGATGGTAAGTGATGATGCAGTCAAAAATGGTAGGGGGCTAACCTGTTAGGGGCATGGCAGGTATATTTAACCCATACCGCTATTCGGTTTCCACTCGGCATCGTACCGGAACGTAAGTCGCTTGGCGGCACGTCTTTGCCGGTAGGGTGGTAGCTAGTAGGATGTAGTTTAGTATTTTGTCGTTCCCTTTTCAGACAGACGACTTTTATTTTTTTTATAAATTGGGGACTGAATATTATACAAGCACTCATGTTCAACATATTTTTAAACAACTTGAAAATTGCATCTTCGCTCCAGCGAAACGTCACTTTGCGGCAACTGCAGCCCGACCGGCTATGAATTGTCGCAGTATCACATCCAAAAATATCCTTAAGGCACTTTCATAGCGTAAAATCGGCAAAACGGGGTTTTTAAAGCAGTGTATCTATCAAATATTGACTTAATGTATGCTTGTAAAATTAAATTGCTGTTTTCAAGACCTATAAGCAGCCCTTGACGCGTCTCAAAACACAATTTTAAAAAAATCTCTGCATTGATTTTTTTTTTAAACATACTTCTTAGTTTAAAGCAATTTTTCTCCTTATTGAAACTGTACCGGACATGCACCGTTCCCCGGGAACAACGCGCGGATCGGTATTATAGACCGAATACGACGGGAAAATGTGAGGTCGTCTTGAAAAAGACGAGAGCTCACACGCGTTGTCCAAGGGTGGTGCGTATGCCCTTTCGTACTGTAGCAGCCGACACCCGTGGAATGAAGACGCAAAACAGTTCTCGTCCGGTATGCGAGCCTTGAAAGGTTTCGCTCGTAACAGGAAAGAGTTGGCCCTGAAAAGGGCCCCTGAACGAGATGCTGTCTGCCGACGACCGCAGAACCTCGACGTAAGTACTCGGAGACCGCAGGATGCACAGCTGGTGATGTACCTGACAGAGTTCGTCGGGCTCAGAACAGGAAATTAGCCTTGAAAAAGGCTACCCAAAACGATACTGCTGTCAAGCACCGTAGGTTCCAGGTCCAGGGGTGAGTACAATGAAACACTGCTTTCTTGAATCGTCACGACCGCGCTTGTGAGCTGAGCTTCGACGGACTTCTTGCTGATTCTTGACGACTACTTGCGACCACGAATTACCTCGTCGAGCTCAGGCGCTTATCTGCCTCAGTGCAAAACCATAAAGAAAGCCGCGCTTAGATCACAAGCGAGATTACGCGACATGTAGTTTATTTTTACTATGGGTTACATATTTATCCGAAAATATCTTTTAACCTATTTCTCGTACATAAAAACAATTTATATCATTACAAAGCCCTTATTTTATGCTATCTAACGATATATGACACTAAACAATAGGTTAATTTATTATTTACAAAATAATCGGAAATATACCTAACTTACACGTATTCCTATGAATTTTAGGTATTTAATTTACAATATTTTCGGAACTAGTCTACCTACGCTAATGAAACTTATATCATATTGTAGGGAATTTTAAAATCTATCAATCGAATATAATTACCTAATCAGCAGCTATATAATACAAAGTAAATAACACGAAAATATTACCTACTCAAGTTACGCAATACGAAAATGTATGGAAAACACATTGTCGCGAACATTTCTCCCGCCGTGCAGCATCAGGTCTCGTCGAGATGCTGCACCCCAATCGGTGAGCGGCGATGTCGTCTACTTCGGCAGAGGGACGAGCTTCTTCGTTGGCCTCTTCAAAATTCCACCAGACGTGCGAACTTCGACGATGCGTACTTGGCCGTCTTTCCCTGGATAGACGGCTTCTATCCTTCCACGCGGCCACGTGTTGCGAGGAAGTTGAGAGTCAGCAATGAGGACTGGATCGCCAACTTCGTACGTAAGGCCACGACCATGAGGCTCCCGCCGGTGTTGTAGCTCGGGTAGGTATTCACGGACCCAGCGGCGCCAAAACATGTCTGCTAGTATTTGTGCGCGCCGCCAGTGTTTTTTGCTGATTAGGTCTTTTTCGTCGAAGGTACCCGGAGTCGGTACTCTTGCTGACCCCCCAAGCAGGAAATGGTTAGGGGTAATAGCTTCGTCGTCGTCGGGATCCACGGATACGTGTGTCAATGGCCTACTATTGACGGTGTACTCTACTTCACAGAGTAGGGTGGCCATGATTTCTTCAGTCGGATGTCTCTCATGCAGGACGGTGTATAGCGTGGTCTTCACGCAGCGGACGAGGCGCTCCCAGGCCCCTCCCATGAACGGAGCGGACGGAATGATGAAGCGCCAAACTATCCCACGACGACTTGCTTCGTCTCGGAGTGCCTCACGGAGTTCTTTGTCTGCAGCGTGCATATTCGTCCCGTTGTCGCTGTAAATTTCAGTCGGGTGACCACGGCGTGCTGCAAATCTGCGGAGTGCCAGGACAGCGGAGTCTGCGTTGAGGCTGGCAGCGATCTCCAGGTGAACCGCTCTCGTTGTGAGGCATGTAAATAGGGCCACGTAGCGTTTATGATGCTGGCGACCCACGGTGACGGAGAGCGGCCCGAAGTAGTCCAAACCAGTGAATGTGAACGGCTTTTGATGATGTGCGAGTCTTGTTCTCGGATGATCACCAGTCGGCGGAGTCGGAGGTTGTGCCTTACGAATGCGGCACCGGAGGCAGCGACTGATGATTTTCTTAGCGGAGGGTCGGAGCCTGATCACCCAGTAATGTTGACGCACCTCGTTGATGGTGGGCTCTGTTCCACTGTGATGTAGGCAACGGTGTGTCCAATCGATATACAGTTGAGTGATGCGATGATCTCCATCTATGACCGGTGGTGACTTCATTTCTTCACTAACTTCAGTGACGGCTGCGATTCGACTTCGAAGAACTACGAGGCCATCACGATATTCCACCGGCAGAGCTCGCAGACGACTATTGTTGTTCACTGGTTCCTTTTCACGTAGGTTTCGGATATCTTCTCCGAACGAATCTTCCTGGCTGGCGCGGATGAGCATCTCTTCGGCTTTCTTCACGAACTCGGCGTCGAGAGTAATGAAGTGTTTCGACGATTGTTTTGGAACCACAGAGGGATTCTTCTTCGCCTTTCTTGATTTTTTCTTTCGCCAGTCAGGATCTGCTTCTTTATTACGTACTGTTCTTTTGTAATACGTTTTCTCTTTCGATCTTCGACATAAGTGTACGAACTGTAGTACTCTTGCTGTCGTACGTACTAGTCTCTCCCATTTCGAAAAACGGCTTGAGTCTGGAACTGCTTCTTTGAGCTTCGGCGCACTTGCAGCTTCGGTGCAAGCGTGCACGCGCTCTTCCCCGGTCGATTCGATGATTGAGATCTTCTCTACTGGCCAGGATACGGGAGCTTCGAGCAGAAACGCTGGACCCTTGAACCAGTCGTGTTCAGGCCCGAAGTCAGGAGGCACATCTCGAGTGGCGATGTCTGCGACGTTGAGTTTCGTTGGGACCCAGCGCCACTCATCTATCTTGCTGTTTTCTTCTATCGCTGCCACTCGATGCGCGACGAACGGTTTGTATGATCTGGCCCCTTTTTTCACCCATGAGAGAACCGTCTTGCTATCGGTCCAAAAGGTTTTCGACTCGGGAACTATACGGTGTTCTTCTATAACGGCGTTGGCCATGCGACTGCCCATGACGGCCGCTTGCAGTTCGAGACGTGGGATCGACGTAACTTTTAACGGAGCCACCTTCGCCTTCGCCATGACCATAGAGACATGGACATGGTTGTCGGGAGTGACCGCCCTCCAGTATACTGCTGCTGCGTAGGCGGTTTCGCTGGCGTCGGTGAATATATGCAGCTGTAGAGAGACTGCATCGCTGAAGCCGGAGTAGCACCTTGGTAGACCAACTGTCTTCAAATTATCTAGATGCTGCTTCCACGCCGACCATTGGGCAGCTAGATCTTCTTCGAGCTCTTGGTCCCAGTTGACGTTTTTCCTCCAAGCTTCCTGTAGAATTTTCTTCGCGTTCACTGTGACCGGAGACGCGAAGCCAAGCGGATCGTAGAGTGACATAACTATCTTCAGAGCTTCTCTTTTTGTCACAGTTTCTTTACGGAGTATATCAGCTGGGAGTCGAGCCATCCCTAGGTTGAAGCCCAACTGATCTGTTGACGGATTCCACATTAACCCCAAGATCTTCTCTTCTTTGGAGCCAATGTTTACTAAACTGGCGGTATCGGTATTCGGTTCTAATTCTTCTATTACCGCCGTCGAATTTGAAAGCCACTTGCGGAGTTCTAGATGCGCTTCGCTGTGAATTGACCGGACCTTCTTTGAAACGGTGATGGCATCTTCGACACTTCTAAAGCTATCGAGGTAGTCATCCATATAATGATTGTCGGTAATTGCTTCCACCGCCCTCGGATCTTCTTCTAGGCGTCGTCTTGCATTCCAATCTTTGGCGTAGATGGCAGTGCACGGCGAGCTGGCAGCCCCGAAAATCAACGAAGTCATACGGTACTCGTCGGGCGCGCCTTCACGTTGATCCCCTCGCCACAGGTAACGAAGGGCATCTCTATCTTCTTCACGAATTTTTATCTGCATGAACATCTCAGCTATGTCAGCAGATACGGCGATATTATGGCGGCGGAATCGCATGAGGACCCCAGGTAGGGATCTAAGTAGGTCTGGTCCTGTGAGCAGGTAGTCATTGAGCGACATTCCTCTTGTTTTAGCAGCTGCATCATGGACGATTCTGAACTTGTCCGGCTTCGCGGGGTTCTTAACGTCGAAGTGTGGCAAATACCAGGTCTTTCCCGGCGTAGTTTTCTTCGGAGCTGGTTCGGCGTATCCTTTTTCGACCAAAGCGTCCATTTGCTTGGTGTACTTCTGTTTCAGCTCCGGATCTTTATCCAACCTCTTTTCTATACTTGCGAGCCTCTTCATAGCAGTCTCGAAGTTATTAGGCATCACAAATTCGTCTTTCTTCCAGAGAAGTGCAGTTTGTATGCGGCCCTCCTTCGTAAAGCACGTATTCTTCCTCAAGATGTCCTCCGCCCTCTTCTCTGGGTCGGAGTCCGGTCTTCGGGGGTTAACGAAAAGCGAATCTAAAGCGAAATATTCTTCTAGTTGAGAGTTCAGTGTTGCATCCGAAGTTAGCGAATTTGTATAATGGACAGCGTGTCCCAGAGCTCGAGTGTGCGCGCCATGTAGCACCCACCCCAGCGGCGTACGCGATGCAACTGGCTGTGACTCCGGCCCTTTGACTACCTCCTCGGCGAGCAGTAGGTTCCAGTTGTCTTGTCCTATTAGGATTCTTGGAACGGCGGCTTCGTATATTATCTCTCTTCTGATCTTGTCGAGGTGTTTGCATCCCACGATGTCATCCTCAGCGACGGTCTGCGGTGATAGCTTCAGCGAAGGGATGGTGCGGACCTTGAAGGCGACTCTCTCGCCCTGGCGGCCAGAGAGTGCGAGTGTGATTCGACGTGAGTTCGAGTCTCGTATGTTCTCCCCCATCGTCTGCACGTTCAATGGTTCCGTACGTCCTTTAGCTCCAATCTTCTCAGCTACCTCTTCATCCATCAAGGATACGGTTGACCCGTCGTCAAGAAGAGCGAATTCTTTCGATTCTCCCGCTGGTCCTATGACTGTAACTGGAACTATTTTCAAATATGCTTGAGGTGTAGTCTTCGTCCATGTGTTCGCTACGGCTTCACTCTTCGTTCTCTCGTTCTTGGGGCCGTGAAGAAGTTTGTGGTGGGTACCAGTACAACCCTCGATACCGCACTTCACCTTCCGGCACATATGTCCAGGTGAACGTGACTTTAGGCACCGATAGCACAGCTTGAACTGCTTGGCGAGCTCCCATCTTTTATCCGAGTTCCCGCTCTTGAACTTGTAGCAGTCGATGCTTCGATGCCCTGTCTTAGTGCAGATCTTGCAGATTGGTTCGGCAGCATGCTTCTTTTCTTCTGCAGCGGTGGGTTTCCTCTCTTCTATAGTTTCGTTGCTGTCTTCTGTGACTGTATGCGTTCGTTGCACTGACCGCCTAGTCGAAGCTTTCTCGTCCAGAGGTAGGTCGGCAATGCAGCTGTCCGCTTCTTCGTCGAGGAAATCTCTGAGTTGTACCAGCGTTGCCTTGTTTTTATTCGAAGCTTGAATCTTCCTCCACTTACTCTTCATGTGGTTCGGTAACTTTGCTTGTAGATATTGCATAAGTTCCGGCGACTCGATGTACCTTTCTTCCCCAAGTGTCTGGAAAAGTAAGACCCCTTGTCTCACTTTTCGGGCGAACTGGACAATCTCCTTTGGCTTGTCACTGACGTCCGGTAAGTCCTTCAAAGTGTTGAACTCCTTGAACGCCATCTGGTCGGAGCGGCCATATGTTCGATGCAACTCTTCAACTATATGATCTGGATCGGCGTTTGTAGCGATTAATATATTCACACAATCTAGCGCCTCACCTTTCAGCGATTTTCGAAGTCTCACTATGTTCTCAAATCTGCTGAACGAATTTTTCGAATTATCATATATTGACTTATATGATATCCAGCCGTTGACGTCTCCACTGAATTCTGGCAGCTTCATGACGTATGACGTAATAGCATAGCTATCCACACGAATATCACCCTCTTTGCGGGGTTCGGCTGGCGGTGAGTAGACTGTCCCGGATTTTTCTTGACGTAATGGACACCCTACTCCAAGTGCGAAGTACTTTTTCTTGAAATTGAGAAGGTCTTCTTCCATTTCAAGTAAAATAGCGAATTGTCTTTCTTGTATACTCTTACTCGTAGGTATACTGGACGTACCTTGATTCTTCAACGCTTCTCCCTGAGGTTGAGAACCCGGTTGTTCACGGATATCGGAATTAAGAGGCGGATCTATCACTATTTTCGAACTTGCCGGGCAGGGCTCTACGATGATCGGCGAAGAGCTTCTTTCTCCCTGCTTCGGCTCCGGGTGCGATGGTAGGTACGACGGTCCTGGCTTCCTTCGCCTAGGTGCGTCGTCCTCGTCTATATAGCGGCGGTTGGTGGTGCGTAGAGACGCGGGCTTGACGGCGCTGGTGTCTTGAACCCAGGACCGTACGTACTCGGATCGTGACTGCCCGTCGTCATCATAGTCGTCTTCGGAATTTTCGTATGCGAGCTGCCTTTTTTCCCGCGACAGCTGCTTTAGTCGAGTCCTTAATTCACTTATTTGTTCGTCGATTTGCAAAGCCTTTCTGTCGGACGTACCTGTCTTGCGTGTGTGTGCGCCCTTATATACCGTCGTAACTGTGGTGTCTTCTCGAACTATCGAATTTCTGCTAAGTGGTCTTCTGATATGGCGCGGCGACGCGACCTCTTGCGGTGGCGCTACCGGCTGTCTATATCTTCTAATTTGGCGCGGCGACGTCTCTCTGCTTGACGACGCCGGCTGTCGGTGTTTTGAGGTTTCATCCCTCGACGGACTGAAAGTACATTCCGTAACCACTATAGCACTCGGAGAACGCTGAGTTGGAGAACGGCGGGTGATATGAGACTGAGCGAACGGAGCGGCACCCACCGCCTCTTCGGAGTTTTCAGCTGCCTGGCCACGTGATCTTGTGATAGGCATCTTGAGTTCTTGACACGAACGCAGCACAGTCTATGTACACGGCAAAGTTTATATACACAGCACAGTTTATATACACAGCACAGTCTATAATATACTATACGGAACGAAAACACGGGGCACGCACTATTATACCTACGTACACACGCGAACACGGCGCCAAAGCGCTATAGTTAAGCGCGGCGCTAAACGGAACGGAACTTTGAATTTCGCGCGTCGCGGTAGGTACACGAATTCTTGGAAACGGACGCGAGGCGCGTAGCCGAGGGGGGCCCGCGCGGGTTACGATCGCGTGCGGCCTCGACGGCGCCGGTGCGTGGGGGCGACCGGTGCGCGGGCGCGGAGGGACGCGGTACGTGATCGCGGGGCGCCTGAGAGTCGAGACTTATCGGCGCCTAGTTTGCGGCGGTTCGCGAGTCGCGACGCGGGCGCCTGGCTGGCCGAAACGTAATTTCGCCGCCGGCGTGTAGGTACTTAGCCGTACGTGTTTCGAGCGTTAAACACGTCGGCTTTGCGCGGCGCGGATGTACTTAGCCGTATCGTGTTTCGAACGTTAAACACGTCGGCTTTTCGCGGCGCGGATGATAAAACGCTTGACCACTTTCGGACGGGTCGTGGTCAGCGACGTGACGTGGCAGTGCAGTGTACCTCACCCTGGATCCGGTTCGAAGGACCAGCAATGTACCGGACATGCACCGTTCCCCGGGAACAACGCGCGGATCGGTATTATAGACCGAATACGACGGGAAAATGTGAGGTCGTCTTGAAAAAGACGAGAGCTCACACGCGTTGTCCAAGGGTGGTGCGTATGCCCTTTCGTACTGTAGCAGCCGACACCCGTGGAATGAAGACGCAAAACAGTTCTCGTCCGGTATGCGAGCCTTGAAAGGTTTCGCTCGTAACAGGAAAGAGTTGGCCCTGAAAAGGGCCCCTGAACGAGATGCTGTCTGCCGACGACCGCAGAACCTCGACGTAAGTACTCGGAGACCGCAGGATGCACAGCTGGTGATGTACCTGACAGAGTTCGTCGGGCTCAGAACAGGAAATTAGCCTTGAAAAAGGCTACCCAAAACGATACTGCTGTCAAGCACCGTAGGTTCCAGGTCCAGGGGTGAGTACAATGAAACACTGCTTTCTTGAATCGTCACGACCGCGCTTGTGAGCTGAGCTTCGACGGACTTCTTGCTGATTCTTGACGACTACTTGCGACCACGAATTACCTCGTCGAGCTCAGGCGCTTATCTGCCTCAGTGCAAAACCATAAAGAAAGCCGCGCTTAGATCACAAGCGAGATTACGCGACATGTAGTTTATTTTTACTATGGGTTACATATTTATCCGAAAATATCTTTTAACCTATTTCTCGTACATAAAAACAATTTATATCATTACAAAGCCCTTATTTTATGCTATCTAACGATATATGACACTAAACAATAGGTTAATTTATTATTTACAAAATAATCGGAAATATACCTAACTTACACGTATTCCTATGAATTTTAGGTATTTAATTTACAATATTTTCGGAACTAGTCTACCTACGCTAATGAAACTTATATCATATTGTAGGGAATTTTAAAATCTATCAATCGAATATAATTACCTAATCAGCAGCTATATAATACAAAGTAAATAACACGAAAATATTACCTACTCAAGTTACGCAATACGAAAATGTATGGAAAACACATTGTCGCGAACAGAAACTAATAATTTGCTCTAGAAATTTTAATAAGATAAAATTATTTTATATTTCTAAATCAAACACATTGTCGGATTAATTTGTATTGAACAGTAAATATTTATTTTTATACGAATTCAATGTTAAATTTTTTGCGCTTGCTCGATTAATGACATTTATGACGTGCACTTGCCCCCGCGCCCTTTACTTTGATCTCGTGAACTGAGAGCACCTTAAGGATCGTGTTTGTTACAGTCCTTACATAGCTTCGCGTAAGCTTTTTCAGGATCGTAGCAATTCAAAAAGAATCAAAATTCAAATGTTTTTTATCCAAATAAACCTTTAAAAGTACTTTTGAATCGTCGAGTGATCTACCAATGGGTCGCATACCACAGATTACTAGTCACGCACGCTGAATATCGACATTTTGGTGGTGCGGACCTACTTATAAACCGACTAATTTGAATATCCATGGCAATCAGTAGTCCGGGTCTTCTCCGGTTGGCCCGTGAGGGCCAAGCGGGGGTACGGGCCTCGAGGCTGGGCCTCCTTACCCGGGTGGGGCGCGGGGCAACATTGTGCCCCGGTGAAAAACTTGAAGCCGAGTAAAACCGGCTAGGGCCTGCCTTGTAGGCTACGGGCCCCTAGGTCGGGTGTCATTGCCGGTATTGGGTCCGCACTTCGGGTGACGTCATCACCTCCGCGTGCAGGACCCGTGTCTCGTCCAGGTATCTCGGCGTTGCGGGCAATGGGGTCGCTCTCGCGCGCCGAGATGGTGTCAAATCCGATGGACTCCGCGTCGTGGGCGATAGATTCGCCGCCGCGCGCGGAGTCAGTGTCTAGTCCGGTGAGTGTCGCGTCGTCGTCGTCGCTACGATCGCCTGCGTGCCGCGCAGGTGATGGCGATCGTAGGAGCTCACGAGGTAGTGGACGCCCTGTCGGAGGTCGGGTGGTCGGCGGTGCGATCCCGTGGAGGTGTTCGTACGGCCCGTTGTCCGCGCGCGCAAACATGCGCCGCGCGAGCGTACGGACGTACTCCTCCACGGTGGGCGTCTTGAGGTCGCGATGGATCACGGCGTTCCTCACATACCTCGGAGCCCCCACGATTTGGCGCAGGCACTTGTTCTGCCGGACCTGTAGGCGGCTCTTCTGGTATACAGAACACAGCGCATACCAGGCAGGAGCCGCGTACGTCAGCCGCGAGCGGACATAGGCTCCGTAAATCCGGAGCTTGGTCTTCGATGAGAGGCTTGAGGTGAGGACCTGGTGCAGCATCGACGCGGCAGCCGTGGCGTGGTTCACAACATGGTTAACCATGGGGACCATGGCCAGGCCGGCGTCAATGTGGCACCCCAAGTAGCGCACCGAAGTCTGCCACTCTAAGTCCTGGCCTCGCAGTTGGAGCTGACGCATGTGCTTCCGGGCGCCGAACAAAATGGCGGTCGTCTTCCCCACGTTGACGGCCATTCTCCACTTGTCCAGCCACTCCGGAAGCAGGTCCAGCAGACGTTGCATGCGATTTGTAGCGACGATTTGATGGAACGACGACGCGAAGTACGCGCTGTCGTCAGCGTAAAGCGACAACAGCACGTCTTCCTCCCCCTCGCGCAGATGGTCGGCGAGGGTAGGGATGTCGTCCGTGTACACCGCGTAGAGACACGGGGACAGGCAGCTGCCCTGGGGTACTCCGGCCCGTATCGGGCGCGGCTGGGAGTCCGCGCCCTCAACAGCCACTCGGAAGGACCTGCCCTCCAGGAATGAGGCTACCAGCCGCACGAACGCGGGTGGTAGGGTGGTGGAGAGGAGTTTCGCCAGGAGACCATCGTGCCACACACGATCGAAGGCCTTCTCGATGTCGAGAAAGACCCCGGCGATGAAGTGGCCGCGATTCCTCTCACTGGCGATGTAGTGCAGTCCTCTTGCCAGCTGGAGCGTCGTTGAGTGGTTACTGCGAAAGCCGAACTGCTCGGCACGCGGACGGAGGTGCGGAGCGAGCCTTCGCAGCAACAGACGCTCAAACAGCTTGGCGATGTGCGGCAGCAGGGTGATGGGGCGATAACTTCCTGGCAGGCGGCGGTCCTTTCCCGGTTTGGGGATAGTAATAACTTTCCCCAATTTCCATGAGTCCGGGAAATGAGCGGTACGGAGTACGCCGTTGAAGAGTCTCGCTATTACTACGAGAGCTCTTCTCGGCAGCTGCTGTAGGGCGGCGATCGGGATCCCGTCGTAGCCTGGCGCCTTCCTTTTTGGGAGTCGGAATACGGCCTTCCTCAGCTCGGACGGGGAGATGAAGTCGTCTCCCCGGAGCGGAGGAGTCGGGCTCGACAGGAAGTCCTCTATCTGTTGCACGATCGCCGCGTGGTGTCTGGACACGGTGTCGTCGGTGGCCGGTGGATTGGGGGTAAATTGTCCTTCCATATACTCCGCCATGATCTCAGCTCGATCCTTGGCGGGGTATCTTCGTCTACCCTGTCCGTCAAGTAGAGGGTAGACGGGTGAGTCAGAGCCGGTGAGGGTCTTGCACAGGTGGTACAATGATGTTTCGGACTCGGACGCCGCGTCGATGGTCTTCTCCCAGTCGTCGTCTTCGCGGGCGCCGAGTGCTTGTGACACTTCCTGTGCAAGGCGGTTGAGGTCACGCTTGACCCTCGGACAGCGAGTGCGCGCCCATAGCTTGCGGAGGGCGCGCTTCTTCTCGAGCTTGTCCCGGAGCGAGCTCGAAAGCAGGTCCCGTCGTCCAGCGTGAGGTATGGTGGTGGTGGCCTCGCTTTTGGCCTGTTGGATGGCCGCCGTGATAGAGCTGGCAGCTCTATCCACGTCGGCTGGAGTCAGTATGGGTCCTGCGAGCTCAAGCTCCGACAGCGCGGCTGCATACGTCTCCCAGTTGGTCTTGGTTCTGGGAGGACGCGGGATTGTGAAGTCGCGCTGGAGGTTGAGTGTGACCAATATCGGTAGGTGTTCGGTGTCGAGGTCGTACAGTGGCTCAACACTGATGGGGTGGTCAATCCGGTGATGCAGCACGATGTCCAGGACGTCGGGTGCGTAGTTAGGGGCGGTCGGCAAATGGGTTGGCGCTCCCGGGCCCAGTATGCCGTAGTTGTGGCGTTCGCTGTCCTCGAGTAGCGCACGTCCGGCCGTGTTGCTGACTCGCGAGCCCCAGGCTTGGTGCTTCGCGTTCATATCACCCACGACCAGAGTAGGGACTTGTGACTCGAGGAGTGTTTGGACATCGGTGCTGTAGATATGGCAATCATTCGAATTCATTCATGCACCTCTCCTCAAACCCACTTACTTGTCATACTAATATTATAAATGCGAAAGTGTGTTTGTTTGTTGGTTTGTTGGTTTGTCGCAATCACGTCGCAACAGAGCAACGGATCGACGTGATTTTTTGCATGGGTATAGCTGAGGACCTGGAGAGTGACATAGGCTATTTTTTATCCCGGAAAATTAAGGAGTTCCCGTAGGAATTAAAAAAACTTATTCCACGCGGACGAAATCGCGGGCATCAGCTAGTATTAAATATATACAAATAAGATTGTTTTAGATGGCATACCACCATCGCTTAAACCCGTATTTTTTATGTTGTTGACGTTCGAGTTTTAAAATTATAATACTTACGTTAGGGACGTCAAGGTACTTGTCATAAAACTGTCATTTTGAAATAATACTGCTTTAAGCGGTGGTAGTAGCCCTTCTGAGAATGATACAGAGTGGTAATAATATAGTAAGTATAAGATTTTTTTAGTGTAGAGGCCATCTAAAATTCTACATCAATGGTAGAGGCATAACATACAACATATTTTTTAAACGACTTCTAGGGTGAATCTGCCTTCGAATCGACTTCTTTTACTACAGGGTTGAAGTAAAATCTGCAATAATTTTATGTAAGTTGGCAAGAAGCCAACAATACTACCCTCCTTCAGGCTTAGCACGAGTTTGCACATCCTTGTAACATCTATGAATTACGAGATTCGATTCTGAGAAAAACGAACCTGATGGGAGGATTCAGCCATAGCTAGTTACCACCCTAACTACCTACTCTCAAGACGTACCGCCGAGCGATTCAGCATAACGGTACAATGGCGTGTAGTGTTAGAGGGAAACTTAAAAACGATTTATATATGGTATCCTTGCCTGAATAATCAACACTGCTCTATAGGTTACACTGGAATGGCGTTACGTTAATGACCTGTCTGTGTGTAAATTGGTGGATTAAAGTATATTAAAATGGATAACCAGTGTTTGGATTTAATAGTAGCAACCGATAAATGGTTTGGAATTAGAACTGGCATACCCCTATCAGGCTAATCCACAACCATATTTCTGCATCATCCACCAGCTGAGTGATTTTGCCTAGCTAACTCATAGAATTAAAAACAACACCTTGAGCTTGTTTGAAAATCGACATTTTAGTAGAGCGATAATAAATTAGACACAGAAATACTCGTGGACTAAAAGATAATTAGTTCACGAGTATTTTCACTTAATTCTGCTGGTGGGAGGCTTCGGCCGTGGCTAGTTACCACCCTACCGGCAAAGACGTGCCGCCAAGCGACTTAGCGTTCCGGTACGATGCCGTGTAGAAACCGAATAGGGGTATGGGTTTAATATAACTGCCATGCCCCTAACAGGTTAGCCCGCTACCATCTTAGACTGCATCATCACTTACCATCAGGTGAGATCGCAGTCAAGGGCTAACTTGTAGTGGAATAAAAAAAAAATTCGCTTTTGGTTAGACGGACACACTAACACGATAGAAGAAAACGTCGTTTCCGACCCTGGTGGTTCGCGTGGACATTTTATCTTATCCGATGGTGTGTTTTGTCGATATCTATTTACGATATCGAGATGTCGAAACTGATGGTAAGGGCAACTGGTACGCTGAGAAACCGTACATATTGTAACATGTTCTGAGAGGCCAGACCGTTTACCGGACGCAGTGAAACATCAAATCACATTAACCTTGGGCCCAGATCTTCATCGTCAACCGAAATACGTCAACAGCTGGATAAAGGCTTCTTCCACTTCGAGGCTCCCACACGCCAAACTCTTGCGCCGCCTGGATCCACCGGCTCCCTGCGAGCTGCGACTCGTGGAACCTACCAACGCTGCGCTTTCCCTTGTCCCAGCCCAGCACTTTGAGACCCTTACGTCAATATCCTCAAAATTTACTCTTATTATTGGAAACATCAGCTAAACTGAGCTATGGCTGTATGTACGTCATTCCTTTTTTTTAAATCTACCTATATATGTATTATAGAGGGTTTGTTCAACGTCATTCCTTACATACCTACCTGTTTGCATGATGCTATGGTGGTACAGTCTTGTATTTGACGAAATGTTGACATCTTACCTGCAAAATAGAAAAAAAGTATTTAATAAACTCGCAAGTTATAGTTTAGTCAAAGATAAGGAAGTAAATAAAGCTTTTTTAATAATAATAATCAAAACTCGCAAGTAGTAAAAATATTATAAATGCGAAAATGTGTATTGTTGGTTTGTTCTTCAATCACGCTGCAACAGAGCAACGGATCGACTTGACTTTTTGCATGGCTATAGGCTTCTTTTTATCCCGGAAAATTAAGGAGTTTCCGTGACAATAAAAAAAAATCCACGCAGACGAAGTCGCGGGCATCATCTAGTTAAATGTTGTTATACATATACCTATCGCTGGTATATCAAATAAATAAAATAAAGAAATTACGAAGTATGCAGTTTCGTACCTCTCTCAACCATAGTCGAGGCTATTACTGAAATATTCTGCCCTACAATTTCCGGCAATACTAAAGGGAATTAACAATTGGCTCAAAGAGAAGCTTGATAGTACGCCCTACCTAAATATTAAACGTAGCATTGGGCATAATCCTCACGTGCTAATATTACAAAATGGTGCGGCTGCGTATCAGTTCCCTTTGCACAGTACATATTATTACATTTCACCGATTTGATCAAAACCTGTTACAGGGATAACTTGCATCCCGATGACGCTCAAAGGCTACTTTTTATCACGGAAGGTCTAACCGGGATAAGTTTTAAAAACTGGCCAAGTGTCGGGCCACGCGCAGTGTACGGTTCCGTAGTTGCCCGAACCCTAAAAACCCTATCCACGCGGTCACAGTCGCAGGCTTCATCTTATCCTGGAAAATTAAGGCTACTTTTTATCCTGGAAAATTAAGGAGTTCCCGCGGGAACCCAAAAACCTCGATCCACGCGGACGAAGTCGCGGGCATCAGCTAGTATATTATAGTTCAAACGACGCGACGTTGACACACACAACACCTCCACCTCTACTGCTGGTTGCACATGCAGTTTACTATGCAGGATTCACCATCCCTGAAAGTGAAATCACTCAAACTCAAACTCAAAACATATTTGTTCAAAATAAGTACCTACAAAGTACACCTTCTGAACGTTATGCTTACAAAGTATAAGACGTGATGGTTAAAATTAACTACAGTATCTTAAAACTAAAGCTACGAGGGTTCCAAACGCGCCGTCTGAGAAGAGCCCACAACAAACTCAGCCGGGTTTTTTAAATTTTTTATTATCACCATCGCACAAATATCGGAAATTACTTAATTAGACTATAAATATAACAGTTACTTAATCAACTTTGATAACACCGAGTTCACGCGTTTATATATTTTTTTTTGAATTAAATTATTATTGACTGAGGGGGACGTATAGTCAACTTACTATATGCTGTGATTCATGATCTTCCTTGGTTACCTAATACCACAGCCTAATACCCACAGATATCTGCTAACCCGTGCGAAGCCGGGTCGAGTCGTTAGTAATTAGTGCTACGCAAAACGCAAACAAGGCGTTATAGGGCGTTGCACTTCCAAAAATTTCAGTTCAACAAACAACACTAAAGACTGTTCTTCAATCTTCAATCTTCATTGCAGCCTGTACAATCCATGAGGTTAGTTTGGTACTTATCATATGAAAATACGTTAGCGATAGCGCGGAGCTAAAGACTTGTGGCGCCATCCCTTTCACGATAGTGAAAATGGCGAAAAATTCTCTCCTCTCCATGATTTTTATAGTTCCGTAGGTAGGTCCCTCAAGAAGGACGATTGGGATTGTTAAGGAACTTTGATCCGAGTCGGTAACTGGATGGGTGACCGAATTTGAAGGTTATTTTCCTCCGTGCCTCGGAAAGTACGTTATTATAAGCCGTTGGTCCCGGTTATCTTAATATATAAAATGGAAAGGTGACTGACTGATTGACTGACTAACTGATCTACCAACACAGCTCAAACCACTGGATGGATCGGGCTGAAAGGCATACAGATACAGTTCGCGCGCGAGTTGAATGCAGAGTAAATTTATGTGACACCAATCACCATACATTTGCTCTGCATTCAACTCGTGCGCTTTTATGACGTAGGCATCCGCTAATAATGCCATTCTTAAGCGCCATTTAAAAATCGACTTTTCGCTTGGCTACTGGATAAATGTTATCATTCAGTTAATGACTGTTTTTCATTTTAAAATAAACTGAAATGATTATGATAAGAGGACATAATATTGATTAATTTTATCTAATGCTAATATTATAAAGAGGTAAAGTTTGTGAGGTTGTAGGGCGTAATCTCTGGATCTACTGAACCGATTTTGAAAATCCTGGTACCAATAGAAAGCCACATTATTTGTGAGTGTCATAGGCTATATATTATAACCCGAAAAATTAGAGAGTTCCCGGGATAATTAAAAAAACTCATTTCACGCGGACGAAGTCCGGATTCAAGGCAAGTTCACAAGGGATTTTCAAAATCCACGTGGGCATAATTTTTTCTTTTGGTTTATTTGGTCTACCAACAGCTATATCATTTAAAATGTAGGTCAGCAATTTTACAATATATATCAGTTACTTACTACTACTAGCCCATTAACGTCCCACTGCTGGGCACAGACCTCCACTCTCATAGGAGAGAGGGGAATTAGAGCTTAGACCCACCACGCTGCTCCAATGCGGATTGGCGGGCTTTAACGACTATTATCATGTTAGTGATAATAACCGGGACCGACGGCTAAACTTCTAGTTCCATCGATTACAATTGTTAAGCAACGTTGACCCCAGTCGATAACTGGGAAATTTAAAATTCCCAAATTGATACAACAGTGCCAGCATTTGAACTATTATATAACTCGAGCCTCTATGCAAAATTTCACCTTTCGGCTGGGCGCTGACCAGTAATAATAATAATGTCCACCCGACCGAGGACACGTCGGCCACGGCGGCCAATCTCCAGAGAGATTAGCCGTCTGCGTGGGAGATTACAGTGCACAAGTGTGTGCGCAAACACAGGTGCACTCCGGGCTAGTACTGAGAATTTTTAGTCAGAAAAACCCAATAATTAATTATGACCTCGAACCCGGGACATCATCGCAGTCGATCATGCTAACCACTAGACCAACGAGGCAGTTAAAATCAGCTGATCAGTATTCAGTGAATGAGTCAGAACTTCTATCTATACTAATACTAGCTGATGCCCGCGACTTCGTCCGCGTGGATTGAGGTTTTTCGGTTCCCGCGGGAACTCTTTAATTTTCCGGGATAAAAAGTAGCCTATGTGCTATTCCAGACTATAATCTATCTCTGTGCCAAATTTCATCCAGATCCATTCATCCGTTGGAGCGTGATTGAGTAACAAACATACATCCATACATCCAAACTTTCGCATTTATAATATTTATTTGATATTTGATTATAAATGCGAAAGTTTGGATGTATGAATGTTTGTTACTCAATCACGCCTGAACGGCTCAACGGATCTGGATGAAATTTGACGCAGAGATAGATTATAGTCTGGAATAACACATGGGCTACTTTTTATCTCTGAATATTAACTACCCGCGAGAACTAAAAAACGAGCACGAAGTCGCGAGCATCAGCTAGTACATAATAAAAATCTGTGTTAGCAGTTTTCCGAAAATTCAGCTTGCATGAAGATTCTAAGTTTTTGAAATTAGAGATTTCAAAATCGGGATCTAGGTTATTAGTTTTAAATAATAATAATCTGTGTGAGCAATTTTATGAAAATCCACACCAAAAGGGGTGAAATGGGGGTTGGAAGTTTACAGAAAAGTTGTATGATTTTGAAGCATAGACATGAAAATCAGCATTTAGGTTATAAGTTTTAAATAATAAAAAAGCTTCTTGCAGCGGGAAAATTTCATAATCTCATAGGAAATTAGAAATTGTACGCGGACGAAGTCTCGGGCGACCTCTAGTAGGTGCATGTATAGAGGTTTCAGTCGACGACGTCATCAAAGCCGAAAGATATCCACGGCTGGTCATATGACTTCTACACACTGCAGTCTTCAAGAGTCTCTACAGAGTACTGGACTCGGTATATGATAAAAAAAATAAAAAAAAAATACAAACCGACTTCAATAACCACAAACACTAAAAAAATATTTTAGTTTATTACCGAATAATATCAGATCTTCACCCTCTGAAGTATGATCTATCAAACAAAAAAAGAATCATCATAATTGATTCATAATTGGCGGAGTAATCGCGTAACAAACATACAAAAACATACAGTCGAATTGAGAACCTACTCCTTTTTTTTGAAGACGGTTAAAATTTTTAAAAACCGGTATGAACCACTTCGGTTTAGAACGTGCCATGTGTAAAACCGTGACTTGTGAACTAGTAGCGTAATGTAATATTCACGAGTGGCTGGCACATTGCCGGCAGCGACAGATGTGCGCCGGGATGGACTGCTGTTACAATCCAATGTTTCAACCATTTCAACCTATTTCAACCATGTTTCAACTGAGACAACTTTTTTTTTTTAAATTGCGTGATAGGCTTGCCGACAATCATGCTTAGTGTAAACCAATGATGAGGTCTAGGTTGGAACGCGCTTGCCTAGAAGATGTCTATTCACCTTGACTTAAAGGTACTTAAATTATATGTGGCAGGTAACACGTGCGCTTCCACACCCTAGCATTCGTATCAGGGGGTCTACTCTCTTTCTCTCAAACGAAACTTCGCAAACGAACGTAATTAGTCGGTTATTAGACCCACACAAAATCGTTCAATCCAATCGGTCACGAAAATTTTCTATGGATCCGTACTTCGTCTGCGTGTACGAAAACGAAATAAAGAGGAGCATAGAGATAATATTATGTAGGAGAGGAGTTAACGAAATTTCGTTCGTTTGTTTGCGAAGTTTCGTTTTAGAGAAAGAGAGTAGACCCCCAGGTTCGTATCAGAATCAACGCTTCGTGCGATTAGATTGGACGTCAACCACATAAGGGTGCCAACGCTGATGGTTTCTCGCTGTTCTGTGGTAGAACGGAGAAGGAGGATTACTTGATCTTAAACTTAAACTCTGTAATATTAAGAAGATTGATTTGACCCAGTGACGTAGTGTAGAGAATTAGAACTACGTCACTTATATCCTTACAGTGGGCCGACACCCGCACAAATTCAAATTCAAATTCAAAAGTTTTTTATTCAAATAGACTTTTTACAAGTGCTTATTAATAGTCGAATGAATCTACCACTGGTTCGGAATGCCACTCCTACCGAGAAGAACCAGCAAGAAACTCGGCAGTTGCTCTTTTGAAATAAAAAAGTAATTTAATAAAACAAAAAACCCGACTGCTTGGATACCAAAAAGTATAAAACAAGACATGAATTGAAGTATTTCATTATTATCAATTTACATCGTATAATATTAATAAAATCTATCAAGGCGCAGTCGCACGTTAAGGTAAATGTTAGCTATTGGACGTGCGACTGCGCCTTGATAAATTTTATTAATATTATACGATGTAAATTGATAATAATGAAATACTTCAATTCATGTCTTGTTTTATACTTTTTGGTATCCAAGCAGTCGGGTTTTTTGTTTTATTAAATTACTTTTTTATTTCAAACTTTTTAGTTCAGTATTTATTGTAAACAGGCGACGTTTTTTCTGCCCGAAGTTGTACCAAAGGTACTATTATAGATTTTGTGGTAGCATTTTAGAGCATGTGAATAAGCAGCGGATTCATTTATTCGTAATGACTACCATGGTGATCACCATAACCATCATCAAATTTGCATATGTTATAATGCTAATATAAATTTGGTTTGGTAAAGTTCGTGAATCTGCTACGTCACGAGACCTCGGCATTTACCGCGTCCAATTGCTTTCGTAAGCCAATGAACGTCGGCCACTTACGAAAATGCCCGTGAACAATGCAAAAAAAGTATTTTCAAAAACACAATTTGTACGTATTTAGTACGTAGCAAAGTCGGTACCAATATTTTAATAGACATCAAAAATTTTAGTCGTAAGTTATGTAAGTCGAATATGCGCTGCATGTGGCATTGATGAATTTATTGATTTTTTGACTGATCGATTGGAGGAGTACAAATCATCAAGTTTTTTGAGACTCGTTATGTCGTCACATTAAGCTTTTACAATGATATTATGTTACTACCGTAATATTATATTGTGAGAGTAGGTACGCGCCCCACCTTCACCCTTTTCTATCCGCTGCCGGCCGCGTCATTTTCTGTTGAACGTTACTGTATTTCTATGATATCTCATAAAATATTCATCTAAATTAAATGATGTAAAGAGCAATTTTTATCTTAGTTAAATACTGAAGATGACGAACATATTTATTTTGATAAGGATTAATACTATGTCGGTAAAACACCTTCACAAGTAAAACATAGTTTTAAACCAAGTTTGAAAATCATAAAAATGTTTATTGTTAGTCAGCCTTAAAAGTTAGATATATATGCTATCGCGGACTTTTTTATAGAACTTTTTAAGAGGAACTATTCCACCATACATTATTTTCGTGTAACTTTAACTATTTACTCAGCGTACGCAACGAAGCTCTCAGATGAGACGATTCTTTCCGACTGATTTCACATTATTGCAATTTTCGTAGGGATCTCTTATTTTTTAAAAAATGAAATATGGCCTATTTTACATGTTAATAATGTAGCTTTCTATAAGTGATATAATTTTTAAAATCGGTTGAGTGATTTTTGAGATAATCCAAATCTTTTCTCTTTATAATAGGTATCATACCTACCTAGTTTGATAGATAGATGATTTATGTAGGAAGTAGGTAGGAACTTTAAACATTTCCTTTGAAACCTCGTAAATCCTAAATTATCATTTAAATGGAAAAATGGTTTAAGGAACCTAGGTGTGATTTTAAAAGACCTATCTAACGATGCCCCACTTGCCTATAGCCTATCGACTTTCATTTATTAATTGGCTTCTAGTGGACGCCATTTTGTTTTTCTCAAATTCGGCCTCCATAGTGACACTCGGAAGATTAAAACAAATCTAGTGGTGCAAGTACTATCAAAATCGGTTCAGCCGTTTTTTCTGTAGTGCGACACAAAGGATTGCAACCTTTGAAACCTCGTAAATCCTGAATGATCATTAAAATGAAAAAATGTTCAAAGAAACCTAACTCTGATTTTACAAGACCTATTCATCGATATTCGATACCCCACTTGCCATAGTTTATTGACTTTCATTTTTAAATTTGTTACAATATGGCTTCTAGTGGGCGCCATTTTGTTTTTTCTCAAATTCGGCTTCCGTTATGACACTCGGAAGATGAAGACAAATCTAGTGGTGCAAGTATCATCAAAATCGGTTCAGCCGTTTTGTCTGTAGTGCGACACAAAGGAATACACTAAAATTGAACCTTTGAAACCTCGTAAATCCTAAATGATCGTTAAAATGAAAAAATGGTCTGGGGAACCTAACTCTGATTTTACAAGACCTATTCATCGATACCCCACTTGCCATAGTTTATTGACTTTCATTTTTAAATTTGTTACAATATGGCTTCTAGTGGGCGCCATTTTGTTTTTTCTCAAATTCGGCTTCCGTTATGACACTCGGAAGATGAAGACAAATCTAGTGGTGCAAGTATCATCAAAATCGGGTCAGCCGTTTTGTCTGTAATGCGACACAAAGGAATACACTAAAAATGAACCTTTGAAACCTCGTAAATCCTAAATGATCGTTAAAATGAAAAAATGGTCTGGGGAACCTAACTCTGATTTTACAAGACCTATTCATCGATACCCCACTTGCCATAGTTTATTGACTTTCATTTTTAAATTTGTTACAATATGGCTTCTAGTGGGCGCCATTTTGTTTTTTCTCAAATTCGGCTTCCGTTATGACACTCGGAAGATTAAGACAAATCTAGTGGTACAAGTATCATCAAAATCGGTTCAGCCGTTTTGTCTGTAGTGCGACACAAAGGAAATATACATATATAGACTGATGAACACATAACCCTGTGCGTTCCGCAGTCGGGTAAAAAATGGTCTGGGGAACCTAACTCTGATTTTACAAGACCTATTCATCGATACCCCACTTGCCATAGTTTATTGACTTTCATTTTTAAATTTGTTACAATATGGCTTCTAGTGGGCGCCATTTTGTTTTTTCTCAAATTCGGCTTCCGTTATGACACTCGGAAGATTAAGACAAATCTAGTGGTACAAGTATCATCAAAATCGGTTCAGCCGTTTTGTCTGTAGTGCGACACAAAGGAAATATACATATATAGACTGATGAACACATAACCCTGTGCGTTCCGCAGTCGGGTAAAAAAATGAATAAATTACAATTTCATTAATTTGTAATTACATACGTAACCGCTGTCCTTAGCATTGCTGGAGCGATTCAATTCCATGCTCCTTTGTCATTTACGTAATCTTCAACAGTCTAATATGCTTTTTTCAGAAGCATACTTTTAATGGACTTTTTAAACTTGTGTAAAGGCAAGTTTAAAATAGGTTGTGGAATTTTGTTATAGAATTGAATGCTCATTCCCACGAACGACCTTCGGACTTTCTTGAGGCGGAGCGATGGAGTCACGAGCCTATGGCGGTTTCTAGTTGGCCTATCGTGCAAATCGCATATTCTTTTGTAATTCTGAATATGCTGTTTTACAAAGATTAAATTACTGTAAATATATTGCGAAGCTACTGTAAGAATACCTATTTCCTTGAATTTCTCTCTAAGGGATTCACGTGGTTTTAAATTATATATTGCACGTACTGCCCTTTTTTGTAATACAAAATTTTTTTGAATATCTGCCGCTTTACCCCACAGCAAGATTCCATAAGACATAATACTATAAAAATAAGCAAAATATACAATCTTTGCAGTTTCAACGTCTGTTAACTGCCGAATCTTTCTGACAGCGTAAGCAGCAGAACTGAGTTTACCAGCTAGATTTGATATATGGGTGCCCCATTGAAGCTTAGCATCTAAGGTCACTCCCAAGAACACGGCGGCCTCTTCTATTTTTAACATATCATTGTTTACCACTAGATTAATGTTACGTGTATTCTTGGTATTGGGCAGTGCGAACTCAATACACTTAGTTTTTTTTGCATTTAAAAGTAAGTTGTTTACAGTAAACCAGTGAGTGACCTGAGAAATGGCACTATTTACGTCGTCAAAATCTTCCTTATTTCTATCGACTTTAAAAATTAAAGACGTATCATCAGCAAATAGCACAATATCGCAAGTATCCTGGACGAAATATGGTAAATCATTTATATATACCAAGAACATGAAGGGACCCAGAATAGAGCCTTGAGGGACACCCATTAACGGTGGGGGCACAAATAGGGATGATGACAACTCAATCGAATCAGCAACTCTTTATCAAACCTAAAAACGCACTTCTAGTATAGAAGTTGTATGAAATTCACAGTTTTGACGTCATAAAATTTCAACGCACTTTTTTTTCTTTAATCTATTTTTTAAAATGGTTATCAAACTTCGAACTAACCGAGGATGTGAATTTTTAGAAGACCCCTATTTATATAATCAGTTAGAAATAATTTATTTTTGATATAGGCAGCATCCCTATTGCAGACGTTAGGCTACACACCTACATTTTCATATACATCTCCAAGCTTTGTTTTTATCCACTACAAGTTAGCCCTTGACTTCGATCTCACCTGATGGTAAGTGATGATGCAGTCTAAGATGGTGGCGGGCTAACCTGTTAGGGGCATGGCAGTTAGGTACATTAAACCCCTATTAGGTTTCTACACGGCATCGTACCGGAACGCTAAATCGCTTGGCGGCACGTCTTTGCCGATAGGCCAGACCAGGAAAAATTCAGAAATTATAAATTCCCAAATTGTCCCTGCTGGGGATCAAACCCGTGACCTCCGCACGTTAAGACAACAGCGCTCAACACTGCGCCACGGAGGTCGTCAATGGAGGAGGAAGAGCTGTACCTATACTAATTTTGTGCTAGAATGACTGAATTTAGTTCTGGAAATTCTAGCAGCTTGGATATACCCACCTCCTGTATGGCCCCAGACACCCCGTTACATTGCTGGGTCTAGTTTTTCTCAAAAACAAAGTTGCATGGAAGCAACCGGCTTCGCATCCAGCAACCCACAAGTCAGTGTTATACTTGTTACGTAACGTAGGTATGCATTGTATATTATTTACAAAGTAAGTTCACCGTAAGTTCAGTTCTGGTTCCCCTTGTTTTTTCCCTTATGAAGGCTTTTATGTTTATGTATGTATATGTGTTCTAATTATATCTTTTTTTTTTTTGTCGGATATTCGTCCTTTTTAGTCGAACCCGGATACCCCTGAGCCGACTTTGAAAGAGCTTGTATCCGTTCGTTAAAAGAAAAATAAATATTTTTTTATTTTTTTTATTGGTGATAGGCTTGCGCTTGACGACAATCATGCTTAGTGCAAAGCAATGATGAGGTCTAGGTTGGAACGCGCTTGCCTAGAAGATGCCTATTCACTCTTGCCTTGAACTTGCTCTTGCTACTTAAGTTATAAGTGGCAGGAAACACGTGCGCTGGGAGGGTGTATAACGTGCGGGTGTTGTGAGATGTGAGTTTCCCTAACCTTCTAGTACGGACGGATCCGCGACGCGACCCCGGGACGGCCGGGTGGGTTTTTCAGTTGGGCGCCAATGTACGAAGCTACGTGGCCAGCCGTATCCCGGGTCCTTGGCTTCGTTACAAAGTGTAACAATTTTCTGTTTATGAAAAGAGCAACTGCTGAGTTTCTTGCCGGCTCTTCTCAGTAGAATTTCCAACCGGTGGTAGTTTATTATAACTTAACATACGTGGCATAACTACAAGCTATCGGATGACTGGAAGAAAAGAGACGATGTTCTCACCCGTTGTCCTAGACGACCGACTAAAAGGACGCGCCGTAAAGCAACGCGATACGATTGTATAGAAAATGACAATCTTCTATATTATATTATTATATTATATATATATATATATATACTAAATGATTCCCGCGACTTCGTCCGCGTGGATTAAGATTTTTTGATTCCCGCGGGAACTCTTTAATTTTCCGGGATAAAAAGTAGCCTATGTCCTTCCCCGGGACACAATCTACCCCTGTATCGGTTGAAAAGAAGGGCCGGGAAAGCGTAGCAGACAGACAGACAGACAGACACACTTTCGCATTTATAATATTAGTATGGATATAAATGAATCCCTATTTCCCTTGGTCACGGCATCACGCGTGAACGGCTGGACCAATTTGTAAGGAGAAGGTTCTTATGAAAGAAAAAACTAAGCAAGCTGCGCGGAACATTAGAAAATTTATTATTAAGAAAACTTAACGACCATGTTAACTTTTCTAACCTTATAATATAACCTTTTTTAAAGCTTTCTCCTTTTGTAACCCGGCGTTTTACATAACTGTCAGTTTTGTGACAGTTGGCGAAATTGACAATTCGAATTCAATATTCATAGTTAAGACAGGACAACATCTGTCGGGTCAGCTAGTGAGATATATAGATATCTAGTGAGATATGACTATTTTTGGCACAAAACAAACAAATATTCCGAAGTAAAGCGGTAACAAAGCGTAACGTTTCGGATGTTAAATGTGCTCTATTGGAAATAAGCCAAGCTAACGGCTTAGCCCAAGTTTTTTAGCGTTCTGTATTGAAAAACGTGAAACGGAACACTTAAAAATAATACATTGTTCAACGAGGGGAGAAAGTGACCGATTACTATCAAGGGTGTAGTTTGAGGCCCGAGGCGTAGCCGAAGGGCCGCAATACACGCGAGGTAGGAATCGTACTTTCTACCGAGTGATACATATAGTGCTTTATACTACACCTGCTAGGAAAATAAGCGATAATTAGTGATTAAGATTAAACGAACTTACCTGTAAGTTCCATCGATATCGTCAATCGATATGAGTATCAACATCGATATCAACAATCGACATCGATATCAACAAACGACATCGACAATCGACATCGATATCGACAAACGACATCGACAATCGACATCGTAATCGACCATTAAAATCGGCATCGATATCGATATCGACAATCGACATCGACGACATCGACGAAATTCTCAACGTCCATACCATATTTACCTACTTAAAATTAACAAAAAAAAGTTTGAAATGGATTTTCACACTTAAAGCGTTAGAAATAGATTTTCACACTTCACTTTTTCACTTTTTCTCCCCGCTTAGCACGTTCGAAAAGAAATTTCATACATTTTTTCCTCCCGCATATTTGGTCTGTAGCAATGACGTACTTTCTACCTCGTTTTGACCAAAGCAAGAGGGTACTTTCCGAGCGGGTGTAGTATAAAACATATTGTAGGTATTTTGGTGTTTGTGCCCTTTGTAGTCCATAACATAAAAGTGTTGAAGCGAACGTCATCCACACAAAATGCCCGCGTCGACACTTTTTTAATTGGAGTTGCAGAAAAATTGCGCTGCAAAAACTAAGCGTACTGTAGCCTTGCATGTGAACTAAAAGGGAAGTCATTGACTTTACGCGTACAAAGTCCTGTGTTATTTTTCGGGATAAAGCCCATACCTACATCCATAGTCTCTACGGAATTTCGTTATGTTGAACAAATGGACCTTAAAAGCATAGCAGACGGACACAGTGCGCGAGGTGCAGAAATCCTTTGTGGGGTCGAGTGTATGCTTTCATGACATGGTTCCAAAAGAGTTTCTGGATTTTCCATTAAAGAAAGAAAGAAAGAAAGAAAATCTTTATTCGGGGATAATACAAGTACTTACAACAAATAACTAATAATAAAATAAGAATTTATAAAGAAAAAAAACGCGTAATGTGACTTGATCCCCAAAATATAAAGTTAAAAACATAGAGTTACAACTAAATTGAAATTAAATAGTATCTAATAATAAAACAACTAAAAACTTATATTTACGTTTGAGACATTTTCGCAATTATGAAAATTAATTGTTACAGTTAGGTACTAACAATCCGTGAAAATTGACGAAAACGCGGGCTGTAGTTCGCGCGTTTTTAATTTGATTTCTTTTTTTTTATTCAGCCGGCGCGGCGGCGCGACTATTATATGAGCCGTCGTACCAGCCAGTCTTTCTTCAAACATATTATTTGCGTTCGATTTCTTTGGCGCTGATCACTAAGAAGTTCCGAATTCAACAAGTGCGCGGCAAAGATAATTGCGGCGCACTTACGAGTATAAAGAGGATTAATAGTACATTACACATCTAGGGCAGTAAAATAAGAAATGTCTCAGATCACATGTAATTGTTGTCCGAGGCGAAGCCGAGGTCAATAAACATGTGATCTGAGGCTTTCTTATTTACTGCCCGTGGTGTGTATACTATTTTTCTCCTCGACGGAGGCGGAAAGCGGCATTTTCGTTTAGCGCAGCGGGAGGAAAATTGACGCTTTCCGCCCGGAGGTGAGAAAAAACTCATTACTGCCCGCTAAAGGTTTCTTATAGAAAACACCACCTTTGGGTGCACTTGAAGGCGAACCAAGTCGACCTTTTCGAATAGATGGGATGAAAACAGCATTTGTTAAGTCGAGGTTAATAGACTATCGATGATTTTCTTGATGTCAAAGTTGCATGGAAGCAACCGGCCTCGCATCCAGTGACCCACAATTCAGTGTAATACTTGTAACCTAACATATGTGTGGTTTACTTATTGTATCCTTATTCTTTTTTTAAGAAAAGAGCAACTGCTGATTTTCTTGCCGACTCTTCTCAGTAGAATCAGCTTTCTGAACCGGTGGTAGAGTCTTAACGTATCATGAGTTGTCCTACGTGAAATAAATAAATCGTTTATCATTTAGCTATCACAGTATCGCATTTATTATATTAGGATGGATTTTTTTATCAACTACAAGTTAGCCCTGCGATCTCACCTGATGGTAAGTGATGATGCAATCTAAGATGGTAGCGGGCTAACCTGTTAGGGGTATGGCAGTTATATTAAACCCTTGCCCCTTATCGGTTCGAACCGGAACACGAAATCGTTTGGCAGCACGTCTCTGCCGGTCTTCATTCGCAAGTTTGCTAGTTTCATAAGTGGAAACTCTTTGAGAATAGAGGAAACAGAAAGTAAATTACGGTGTATTTGCACTTCGCAAATAGGTTATATTGTAGCTCGGTTTCTATATGGTATCGTACCGTAACGCTAAATCACTTGGCGGCACGTCTTTGCCGGTAGGGTGGTAACTAGCGACGGCCGACGTCTCCCACCAGGCCAGACCAGAGAAAAATTCAGAAATTATAAATTTCCAAATTGACGCTACCGGGGATCGAACCCGGGCCCTCTGCGCCATCGAGGTCGTCAAAAATAATAATGAATATGTATGTGAGGATGTAGTATACTAGTATAATATAGTATAATATAACCTGAAATTGCACTAATTTAGTAATCTATCGACATTATAATATTTTTCCATAACATGCATTATAATTTATAACCTATATTTATTTAGCAGCAGTAAGTATGGCATATTAAAGTTTTAGTCAAAAGATGAAGTTATGTGAAATGTAAAGTATCTAAGTTTAGTAATATGAACTAAACTCAGTGCACGTGTTTCCTGCCGCATGTAACTTAAGTACCTTCAAGGCAGGCATCTTCTAGGCAAGCATGTTTCAATCTTGTGCATACCTACCTCATCATTGCTTTGCGCTAAACATGATTGTCGTCAAGCGCAAGCCTATCTCGCATTTTTTTTTAAAAATCACTACCTGGCTTTGCATGTATACCCAGAATAGCCATAGGTTTACAAGAGCATATATTTTTAAATATTTTTGCTTGAGTATTGTGAGTTAATATATAAGTAGTTAATTAACACATCTTATATTTAACTAAATGACGCCCGCGCATTAATCTCTAATTCGCGGGGCGCTAATTAGTGGGGCTTGTGCCAAGCAATGAGACGTTAATGGGCTGTAGTTTGATACTTTCTCGAAATAGTGTGAAAATTATAGTATAGATTAGAAAATTGGGCCTCTTATATGCAGCCGTTTCACAAACTGTCCGCGCTGCTAATATTACACGTAACATAAATAGTTTCGCATGCCACAGTGACCTTGCATTGATGGTGTGCTAGCACGAAAGCGTTCGAATCACGGAAACAAAAACGAGCAATTTTAATGTGAATATACCTGTATGTAGTGAAATTTCAGTCTACTGGATTTTCCTTTTAACCTCCACACCTCCATATTGGCCCACTTGCAAGGACTCTTAAATTGATTTAGTTAAATATTTTAATGCTGTCCCTTAACTACAATATGCATTTGCCAAAAAAGGGACAGCATTACAAAATTTAACTAAATCAGTTTAAATGTCCTTGTGCAAGCAGCCCTAAATTGTGAAAGTGTCTCTGTCTCTCTGTACGTCTGCTACACTTTCACAGTCCATATGTTCAACCGGTTTGAATATATTTATTTCCAAATATATTCCGGCAAGCGGCGGAAGTAGGTATGCCTTTCTCGTAGAGAGTTACACATTTGTTCCGTTTGCCGTGGAGACCCTGGGGTAGGCTAGCTAGCTTTAAGTTTTATGGTATTGTCTTTGACAAAACAAAACGGTTTGACAAAATTTGCCACAGAGTTAAATTACCTACCGGGGCAGGACATTGGCTACTTTTTATCCTGGAAAATCGATGAGCTCCCACGTTTTTCCAAGCGATATTGAAGTAAATACTTTTGCCTCATATTTGGGGTTCCGAGGTTGAATTCCGGGCACGCAACTAGTTTTTCAAAAGTCATATCATTTATCAACACTTAATATTATAAATGCGACAGTGTTTCTGTCTGTCTATCTGTCCCGGAAAATTAGAGTTCCTGCGGGAATCAAAAACCTTAATCTACGCGTAAGAAGTCGCGGACATCAGCTAGTTTAAAATAAATGGTCACGACCCTCAGCAATGATGAATACGACGCAGAAAAAGAGAGTATAATTTGCAATACCCTGATATTGCAGATTTGTTTAATGCAAAACTGCTTGTTACATTTTCACAGCTCGACGGCTTAGCTGGTTTTAAATGACGAATAAAATCAGTAACATTTTTGAAAGGTTTAAATGCATTGCACTATACAATCGACGCCCTAGTTCCTTAGGCTAAATTTCTCTATCGCACCTCTATATACACATATATGAAGTAATATTTTAGTATTCTATAATCTATAAATCCATACTAATATTATAAATGCGAAAATGTGTCTGTCTGCCTGTCTGTCTGCCTGTCTGCTACGCTTTCACGGCCCATCTTTTCAACTAATTTTGATGAAATTTGGTACAGAGATAGATTGTGTCCCGGGGAGGGCTTCTTATGCCGAAAACTTATTTTATTTTTATTTTTATTTGGTTCAAAAAACTTACAGCTACAACAAAAGTGGATAGATAAATAAAAAATAAGTATAACGCCAATTACAAGTTTTCACAGATAGAGGAAAGGAAGAGGATTAAGGAATCAAAAAGACTTTATCCATGCGGATATAGACTGGGTATCATGTAGTCCTATATAATATAAAATTGGTAACAAACAACGACCAAAAATCTTTTCAATTAAGATAAGAACAGCATTGTAGGTTATCCGACTTCAGAGCAACGTCGTGACTCGTGCACAATATAAATTGTATAAGACCTCTATCTGAATCGAATCTGGAGATAAAATAATTGTATAATAAAAGTGAATCAGTTCCTTGAGGCAGAATGAAGGCACGTAAGCTCATTGAAGATTTACTTAGTAAAAGTCTTACAACTTTTAAACAAAATCTATATCTATACTTATAATAAAACTGTAACAGGTCCAATTCTGTACATTGAAGATATTTTGAAATTTTTTTTGGAGGGCACTCATTATTTGATACTGAAGCCAAATCTGTAATTTTTTTCATTTTTGTCTGTCTGTCTGTCTCTCTGTCTGTCTGTCTGTCTGTCTGTCTGTCTGTCTGTATCTTGGCCGCGCATCACGCCGAAACTACTGAATGAATTCAAACGAAACTTGGCACGATTTGAGCCGATACTACGAGGTAGGACATAGGATACTTTTTATCCCGAAATTCTACCCCCGAAGGGGTGAAATAGGGATTAAAAGTTTGTATGAAAGTCCTTAATTTCTCAAGTTATAGCCATGAAACTTGATATATGAGCTGAGGGTTGAAAATGGAGACATACGTGTTTCACAGTTTTTGAAAATTCGACCCCCAAAAGGGTGAAATAGGCGATGAAAGTTGGTATGAAAGTCCTTCGTTTCTCAAGATGTTTTACAAGTTATATCAACGAAACTTTTTATTTTGATTCACGGTAAAAAATAAAGAAGTACGTGTGTCACAGTTTTTCAAAATTCTACCCCTAAGGGGGTGAAATAGGGGTTGAAGGTTTGTATGAAAGTCCTTCATTTCTCAAGTTATAGGCATGAAACTTGGTATCTGAGCTGCGAGTTAAAAATGAAGACATACGTGTTTCACAGTTTTTCAAAATTTCACCCTCAAAGCGGTGAAATAGGGGTTGAAAGTTTGTATGAAAGTCCTTCATTTCTCAAGTTATATCCATGGAACTTGGTATATGAGTTGCGGGTTAAAAATGAAAACATACGTGTTTCACAGTTTTTCAAAATTCTACCCCCAAAGGGGTGAAAAAGGGGTTGAAAGTTTGTATAAAAGTCCGTCATTTCTCAAGTTTTTTCGATGAAACTTGGTATATCCACGCGGACGAAGTCGCGGGCATCAGCTAGTTTATAATAAAACTAATGACGATAGTTTATGGAATAACGTCGTCGTCGTCGTGTCTTCCGAGACGTCCACTGCTGGAAGAAGGTCTACTCCATGGATCTCCACAGGACTTGTAGTGGAATAAAAAAAAATTGGCAGTCATAGTCTGCCGATAGAAGTGAAAAAGAATATTTAAAATATTTTTTTTTTAATTATTTTAAATTTTTTATTTTTATTTTTTGTTTTAAGTTAAAAAAAATTAAAAACAAATAATTAAAAAAAAATATTTAAAATAAAAACGAATGTAATTATTAATAATATTAAAATACAAACCTTAAAACTAAGGCATTAAATTTTAATTACAAATTTAGTATATTTTATATTTAAGACCTTTTGTCTTCGTAGCAACGGGAGGTGTCGGTGTCGGTGCCGCGAATCCACAAGTTTACCCTCTACCCAAAAAGTGCTCAACGCGTCTTAAGAAGTTTTCAAACAAAGGACACGGTTTTGTGCCGCTTGCTTCCAGCTACTCGCTTGAGATCGTGCGTCCACGAATGAATAGTGGTCGTCCAACGCTGAGCTTTCGGTGCGAAGTGGATTCGACCCACAGCCTCGGGGGCGTACGGGCTAGTCTAGTCCAACCGACCTCCCATTCGGCCCAACGTCACCCCAAGGCGAGGTCCGAGCCTCACAGTACCCTTACTCTGAGATTGATCGAATTTAAAATACGGTCTCACTAAGTGAGGTGAATTACATTTGCATCAAACTAAAATGAATCTTAATCTTATTAATTTAGAGCTCAATTTCGTGTATGCATTCACAGCTAGCGCTCCAAACGATACGTTTCCAAATTTGAATCGGTTGCACTGAATTTGTGGCTTTAAATCAAGAGTTTTGGGTCCATTTTAGTTTGACGCAAATGTGATTCACCTCACTTAGTGAGACCGTATTTTAAATTCGATCAATCTCAGAGTAAATTCGTAGCTAGCCCTGCATAGCTGCGCTACGGAGTTGCTACGAGGATACGAGCTACGAGTACTACGCTCTGTACAGAGTACTGGCTCAGTACCTAAACGTAGCAACAGCTACACTATTATTACAAGGTCATTCGAAGTCTATTGCTGAGATGTATATTATAGCGTACTTTGACTTGGCTTAGACTTTACTCAGATTTAAAACGAGATGGACTCATGTGAGTAACTTAAATCTGTCTCGTTTTTACCATGTCTTAACTCTAAGCAAAGTCAAAGTTCGCTCTATAGATCTCACACTTAAAACTAAACTTTCAAGAATCTACCGCTGGTATGCCATTCTAACTGAGAAGAGCCAGCAAATAAAATTCACAGATTTCGCAGTCCCCGCAAGAATCGGAGCATTGAAAATGAATACAAAAATATACCGAATTCACTTCTCGTCTGCGTCCGCAACTTTTAACACCATTACCATGTCGATCGGGCAATAATCATAGAAGCTACATCACTTTTTATATACGGAAATACCCGTTTTTCTACAATTCTAAATCTAAAGGACCACAGTCTTTTCCCTTTTACTGCATATAATTTGGACGAATAGTTAAAGAGATAATACGACATAGGTATGGAACCGCGACCTTGTGATAATTCATAATTTCATAATCATCTATTGAGTGATATTTCTATTAGACGGTTTTTTTCATATACAACACGTCAATCTATTATGAAATAAATTACTTTATCACCAAGGAAATTTTATTAAGATAAAGATCGTTTTTAACAGTATGTTTTTTGGTTGCATAGTTTAAGAGATAATTTAAAATATCTAATACGCGAGACAATTTTAATAATGTTCGGCCAACGCAACCGCGTCCTTTGCTGAGGGGAAAGGGGCGTGGCCTATTACGTCTACGAGGTAGGTAGCCGCGCGGTTCACTCGCGCGGTCGGCTCCATACGCAGCGGACGTTGGCGAAATTGAAATTTTCGAAACGCAATACACTTTCGACATTAAAAAGTTCTTATCAGAACAACTTTTTTTCTTTATAGTTTTCATAATAAGTTCTTTTCAGAACTTCTTTCTATGTTATTGTTTCCTTAAAAAGTTTTTTTCAGAACTACTTTCTGTCTTATTCTTTCTTAGGCTAACCAGAGCGAAGTAACAATTGGAGCAATGAGTAAAACCTGTCCTAAGTGTTTTGCAAAAAAATGGAGCGATGAACCAAATGGTATGTGTTGTGCTGCAGGTAAAGTGATTCTCCCTGATATTGAAGAGCCACCACAACCTGTAAAAAGTCTCTTGACAAGTGGTCATAAATATTCTACGCATTTTTTAAACAATATACGAGTACGTAAATATAATACACTATTTCAAATGACGTCGTTCGGTGCCAAAGAAATTCGCGAAGGAAACTTTATGCCTACTTTTAAGATAGAGGGTCAGATTTATCATTTAATTGGGTAGTCTTCTACCTACAACAGGTCAAAGCTCGAAATTTTTACAGATATTATATCACTCATAATTTCATCACAAGTAAAAATGTTTACCGCCCATCGAAGTGGGTAAGGGTCAGCTAGTAAATAATAATGGCATAATAGCTCATTAAGCGCTGTAAGAGCACTTTAGCTTGCTTGAGTATTTTACGCTAGTGATTTCCTGTTTACCCGTTTTTCCTTGACACAATCATAACTTGCCCTATTGCACATTATAAGAAAATGTTTTGTGTCTTATAAGTTATTTATTATAATTTGTATGGCGTTTGTATAGACACAAGAAAAATATCTTGTAATATGTATGGTCTCATATTGCGTCTCATACAACCATTGCAACTGAATCTCTTATAAGACATTTCTAGACAAGACACAATAAATTTTCTTGTTATGCGTAATAGGCCTTAAGTTTGATAGAGAGCTATTTGAAGACGTCTTGGTTTTTTACATTTTTAGTCACGCTCGATTGATATGCTGTAAATTTGTTGCTGTTCTTACGAGGACGACTATTTAATCTTTAAGCATCCTTATTAATATTTATAATGAGAAAAAAGAGCGACTGCTGAGTTTCTTGTCGGTTCCTGTCCGGTTCTGTCAATAGAATCTTCTTTCCAAACCAGTGGTAGCGTCAAAATATGACGTAACATAAGATACATTATTTTGTATGTCCAACAAGGAATAAATTGAGTACCAAGTATTAATGCGAAAGCACAGTCTGTCTTTCTGCCTGTTACCTTTTCACAGCCCATCTGTTTTGATGTTTGGTACAGAGATAGGATTAATCCCGGGGGCGGATTTAAGCTATTTCATATCCTGAAAATCAACGAAATTTTAAATATCCCAAATTCTAAAAACTTGTTTAGTTCTTTATTTGAGTAGTCTAACAAAGAAAGGAACTTGAGAAATTCTTACGGTTTCCTAAAAAAAACTAAAGAAACACAGATCAAGTCGCGGTAAATTTCTAGTAAAATAACATAACCTCAATACATAGGTATTCCAATGGTTTTAAGTATAACAAAAAATTGGCAGTCATAGGGACCGCCGATAGAAGTGAATCCGAGTTTAATAAAAATATAAAAAAAATTAAACCTTAATACTAAGGCATTAAAGTTTAATTACGAATGTAGTATATTTATATTTAAGACCTTTTGTCTTCGTAACAACGCGAGCATGTCGGTGTTCGCGAGCATGTCGGTGACGCGAATCCGGTAATGCGAATCCACAAGGTTATACCCCTACCAAAAAGTGCTCAACGCGGCTAAAGAAGTTTTCACTTCAAAAACTTGTTTAAAAGTCCTAAAACCTAGTACAACCTAAATCAAAACTACAAATCTCTGCATATAGCTTGTTGGTACTAAAACAGTATCCATTCAGAACCACGCTCTCTTTACAGATGTTATGAAAGGGAGATGAGCGCAGCTAATACTTGAGCAAAGCGTGATTCTGAGATAAGTTTTGCTATTCAGCTACAAGTTTGCCTTTGAATGTCATCTCATCTGAATGATAAGTGATGATGCAGTCCAAGATGGGAGCGGGCTGCAGTTCAACTTATACCCCTAATCAGTTTCTACGCGGCATCGTACCAGAACATAAATCACTTGGCCGCGGATGACAAAAATTGATTATAGAATTGATTGATCGCATAACGCACACGATGTGTACCTACGACGGCGAAAAAAAAGTAGTAAAAGGCAGCAGGTGTTTGTACAAAAGATTAACCGGTAGGGAAGTAACTAGCCATGGACGAAGACAACTAGTCAAATCAGCATCTGTTTTCAAACGTCAAAACGCGTGCTTAGTATGGGTTTTTGTATGAAATATAGCATAGTGACGTCATCAAAGTTCGACGCACGTTTTTACTTTAATCGATAGTTATACATAGTTATTTAACATAAAACTAATAGGCGACGTGGATATTACGACTTTTCAGAGATCCTCTATTTAATAATCACTAAAAAATAATTTATTTGAATAGTTGTCAAATACCCAATTGACGATGGTCGTGATCACTTTCCATTAACCATATAATGGCAGGGGTTTTCTTGAGATAATAATGCGGTGGGTTATGCCCATATAATATATAATATATATATATATATATATATATATATATATATATTATATAATAATGCCCAGGTCCTTCCGCATACGACTCGACTGAGTACTATTTCAACTTTTAGGTTTCTAACGATTATTATAGATGTTAGTGATAATAACTGGGAGAGACGGCTTAACGTGCTCTCTGAGGCACGGAGGAATCGAAAAAGCCAAATTCTCACTTGCAAATTCACCCATCCAGTTACCGACTTGGGTCAACGTTGCTTAACAATCGCAATTGTCGCTATTAGGCCACTCGTCCCTCAACTTACAAATTATGAATTCCAAAAGTGACCCTGCCGGGGATCGTACCCGAGATCTCCCACTTGTAAGACCACAGCACTTTTCCCTGCACCAGGGGGGTCGTCGTACAGTACTCACACGTATCTATCTACATGACAGCAACGAGCAAGTTTGAAAGCATTTAAGCGCCGTGAATGGCAAACTGTTTGCACTATAGTTTGGTCTACAAACAGAGACATTCCATTTAGATCCAGTTTAACTAATGTTCAGTTAACACTTTGATAAACTGATAATATTATTTTAACTAGTGGTTCGCCCCGAACTGAGACCTCGCGGTATCCATAAACTTTTACAGAGCGCCATCTATTGACATAATTGTGAAGTTCTGTTAAAAATACTGAAGCTCATTAAAAATTTAATAATTTCGTTTTTTTATAATATTTGTCTAATTTTAGTATTTGTAGTTCAGGATATTATAATTCAAATAATTGATCAAGTTTCAGGCTCAGCCTTTCAGAAAATTGAGAGTTCTGAGGTCAACTTTAGACGTTAGAAAATCTTCACTTTGAAAGCCCCCCATTTTGTCAATTTTAGGGGAAAAATTAAAAAAGGATATTTTTAGACTCTATTCCTAATTATCTTTAAAATGATATACCGCAACCCTATGTAACGCAATAAAAAATATTTTACTTTGCATTCGATTCTATGAGAGCCCCCCTGAAATAGAGATTTTTATAACTTTTTAAGCCATATTCAGCGGGAGGTCATCGGTTTACATATTATACTAGAGGACGCCCGCGACTTCGTTCGCGTGGCATAAGTTTTTTAATTCCTACGGGCACTCCTTCATTTCCGGGATAAAAAGAAGCCTATGTCACTCTCCAGATCCTTAACTATACCTACCCATGCAAAAAATCACATCGATCCGTTGCTCTGTTGCGGCGTGATTGAAGGACAAACTCTCTATTTAACGTCCTTGGGGATAGAAATTTCAAAACTGTGGAATACGTATTTCATAATTATAAATCGGAAGCCCAAATACCAAGTTTCAGGCCTATACGAAATGACGGACTTTCATACAAACTTTCAACCCTTATTTCACTCCCTTAGGGGTGGAATTTTGAAAAATTCTTCCTTATTGAGCGCTTACGTCACAAAAGGAACCTACTGTCAAAATTTCAAGTTTCTAACCCCAGTGGTTTAGGCTGTGCGTTGATATATAAGTCAGTCAGTCAGGACTTTGAATTTTATATATATTATAGATGATTTAAATTTGAAGTAATTACGTTCTGTAATTTAGAAGTTATAAGGCTTTGACAGACGGACGGACGGACGGACGGACGGACGGACAAGTGCCAATTCACTCAAGTAGACTCAGAGACCTTCGCTTCGCTCGGTCAATAAATTCAAAAGTGTGTCTGTCTGTCTGTCCGTCTGTCTGTCTGTCTGTCTGCTACGCTTTCACGGGCCATCTGCTCAACCAATTTTGATTCAAACATTGTCATGGTGTTAACGCCAATATTTGCGTTTCGCTACGCCAACAATTCAGCCAAGGTAATAAAATTTGACTATTCGGGAACGATAATGTGTACCGTGCTTAAAAGGAACATAATCTGTGTTGTCTATGGTTCATCCCGTGTATATAAAAACGAACTTTAAAATAAATAACTGTTACTCCGCTGCAAGCTTTGGTTTTGATTCAACCTTCTCCACTTACCTGCTAAATTTCGAGGACCTGCCAATCGGGCCCTCACGTGTCTGCTCAAATAGCAGACAGATGGTCATTTAGCTTCGTCGAATATTTTGTCAGCCCTCACGCAGACTGCGGTCTGTTTGGGCTGCAAATTACAAAGGCCAGCCTGTTTTTAGTCTAGTGATTTGGTTTGCTAAATTGTGGTGTGATTTTAGATATTTTAAAGGCATTAAATAAATTAAAAAAAATATATATCGGCCCGGTAGTTTTCTTGACCAGCGTGGTGGACTATGGCTAAACCCTTCTCATCCCGTGATAAGACTTGTGCTTAGTAGTGAGCCGGTAATGGGTTGAAATGATGAGTAAAAAATAAAACCACGATTGAAGCGCCCCCTTGTTGTTGGCAAGCTTGGTGAACTATGGCTGTACCGTTCGCGGTTCTCTCTGCGTGTTCTCTCGTGTTCAGTAGAGAGCCAGCCGCAGATTGAAACTTATAATAATAAATATCTAACTATCTTCTCAGAAGCTATGCTTATCTAAAACAAAACAACCGCGCCTAAAGCATCACATTAGTTTAAAAAAAAAATGATTACATAGTTAAAAAAATAAAAATCACTATTGGAGCGCAGCGTGGTGGACTTTGAACTTAAAATATATCTAAGAACCTTCTAACAAGCAATAAATATACAATGCAAAAAGCCGCATCTAAATCCGTTTTGTATTTTTTACAAAACAAGGTTACATACTAAAAAATAAAAACAACGATTGCAGCGCAGTTTGGTGGACTATGGCCTTAACACATATCCAAGAACCTTTTCACAAGTAATATATATCTGATGCAAAAAACCGCATCTAAATCAGCTTTGTACTTTTTAAGAAACAAGGTAACATTAAAAAAATTAAAAATCACTAATGCAGCGCAGCTTGGTGGACTATGGCCGTATAACATATCTAAGAACCTTCTCAGGAGCTATACATATGTAATGCAAAAAACCACATTATAATCGGTTCAGTAGTTTTCCAAGAAAATTGTAACATAAAAGAGCACAAACATACAAATAAACAAACAAACGCACAACCTCTAGTCTTAGGGCAAACGCATATCCCGGCTCCGTTACGTCGTGGGTAATAATAATGATATGACACAAATAATCAATTATCCTTTTTTTCCTTTTTTTTTATTATTATTGTACAAAATATTGTCATATAACTAATAGAAAAAAGTGGACAAAGGTAAAGCTTATCTCTAAAAAGAAATCTCTTCCAGCCTTCCTTGAAAGTGAGTAAGATGAAATTGTTAAGTGGTATAGCTACAAAAATAATATATTTTATTGAAATTATAAAATTCTACAATATTTACTTAAAAAATCCTTTTCTATACATCGTAGGGTCAGATTACGAGTATAATATATTTTTCATCATACCTATTCGAAAAACGCATATTGCCTTCAGAGGATAGCGGGAGCAAAGTGTAACTTGTAGGCCCATAGGACTTTTCATTTCTCTCTTCTGATTGGTCCGAAGTCACGTCATCAATTTGTTGATCGAATATACGACTTTGCATTTCTCTGTTCTGATTGGTCCGAAGTCACGTGATCAATTTGTTGATCGGATATATTATGTACGTCTTTACATTTTATTTAAACTTTAAATATACGTCTAAATAATGTATATACAATTACATAGAAGGTTGATAGGAGTATCTTCTGATTGGTGCTTAAACGTATAGGTAATGTCCATACATAGTAGGTTGATACTCCTAGCTTTTTCTCATACGTAATGATGAAAAATAGTGTGTGTCACTCGGGGCCAAACTTTTTGTTCTCGGGCGGCGTATATTGAATTCCTCGCTACGTTCAGGATTCTACTTTAGAACCCCTCGCTACGCTCGGGATTCTACTATAGAATCCTTCACTTCGCTCTGAATTCAAAATAGCGCCCTCGGGGAACAAAAATTTTCTTTGGCCCCATGTAACACAATAGTTATTTGTGCTTTGCTCCCGCTATCCTCTGAAGGCAATATGCGTTTTTCGAATAGGTATGATGAAAATAACTATTACACGATTGTCAAAAAAAGGAGTGTATTGTTTTCAGAGTTCATCAATCAATCAATCCAACGTTTATTTGCTTGAAACATTGTACAATTATGATGACAGTCCAAAAGTAGTCCGAACATGTTTCGTCAATGCTGCCGTGCAGATTTAAGAGTTAGGTACTTGATTAATATTTACAATATTTAAATCCATAATCAAACATATAATAATAAATAGAATTAACCACAGCCTAACATATACCTATCTTAAATAAACTAGTCGGGATCCCGTCGCGGCCTGGTGCCTCCCTCACTAATAATATAATATTAGTTTCGATGTAAAAATTGTTTTTAGATGTGCCTCATGATAGGTGGCGCTGATTGCATTTACATCGCGCTGGTCGGTGTGTCGTCTGGATTGGGTCTAGCGAGATATTATTTTGCATCATCGAACTCCAACGGAATACTTTGCCTGCTCTTGAATGAGAAATTAATTTTTGTAGAGGTACTCCGGATTGTTTCCGGTAACTCAAGTAATACAATACATACATTTCAGTATATTGAGTTGAACGATATGTCTCAATGTGCGCATTGAAAGGGAACCGTAACGACGATTTGTCCGGTCGCCGTGTGTGCGCGCTCCATGGAATAGTGAATGACGCGATTTTTTTTGTCTTATCCAGTTCGTAGTGTCTTTTCACCCTCATAGAGAAAACATACTTCCGATCGTATGGGACGATGTATTTTAACCAGTGTAGCTACTGGTTAAAATAGCCTATGGCACTAAGAATTTTCTAAATATTATGCTTGTCTAGCTTGCTAGCTTATTTCAAAATTAATAGAGCTTGGCTGCAATCGAACTGGCTATGTAACCCGCGATACTTACGAATCTAAACTTTTTTTAAATTCTAAGGCTCCAAATTAACATTATGAAAATTTTGCCGTAAGACGACCTCCCTGGCGCAGTGGTAAACGCGGCTGTGGTCCTATAAGTAGGAGGTCCCGGGTTCGATCCCCAGCGGAGTCAATTTTAGAATTAATAATTTCTGAAAATTCTCTGGTCTGGCCTGGTGGTAGGCATTTTGCTGGATCACTTTTGTAGAGTTTTTGGAATGGGAGTGAACGAAGTGTTAATCGTCAATCTGTTAATGTTTTGTCAATATATTGAAGATCTCTCACAGTCTTCTGTCTCATTCACTCACTCACTTTTATTATATTATATTATGAGATTTAAAAAAAAATGTTCGACTTTTTTAAATTTATTTTCGTACAAACCTTGTGACAACAAAAAAAAAGAATTATCTGGTGCAGTCGTTCGGATTTCGGAAGTGATTCGCGTACACACATTTCGGGGATTCATTTATATTAAATAAATAAAAATCCAAAGTAATTAAAAAGAACTATGGTTCATGTCTTATTCATTTTAAGCTCAAGAAATTCTTTCACTGAGTAAAAGGAATGAGTCAGAAGCCATTTTCTCAGTTTTGACTTAAATTTTTGCAATGGCATCAACTGTAATATGTCTGTAGGTATGTATGTGAGTTTCTTTATTCCACCATAACTTCTAATGTCTGACCAAATACATTAGGGGTATTGTAGGAATCCCTACATCTTTCCGAGCGATGCTGGCTATAATTTTTTTTATAATATACTGAGTGAAAATACGATTGGTATTTTGGAACGAAAGTTCCTTATGTTACGATGCGGAGGGGTACCCTAGCCGGCAAAAAAACGTCCGTAACGAAAATGAGTGGGGTAAGATTTTTTGTGTAGTATATTTATATTTAAGACCTTCTGTCTTCGTAAAAAACGTCCGTGGAGTAAGATTTTTATGTATATTTTATTCGAAATTAAACCTTAACACATAAGTATTAAAGTTTAATATCGAATGTAGTATATTTGTTTAATTTATGCAACCTTTTTCGGTCGCAATGTTGCTGGCACATTACACGACACACCACATTAAAAACTATATTTTCAAACAAAATATTGTATTGGGATATTCTAATTGCGGTCGGGGCGGATCAATTTGTGATAAAGTTATATTATTGTGCACTATCTGGACTCCGAATCGGTGATCACCATACAGAAAGAAAACCATACAACAGGCGGGTGAGTTTAGGGCGTATTATATATTTATTTTATTATATTAATCCAGAGGAATTCCGGTTCCATACCAGCCCAAGGGCAGACAGCAGGCCAGCGGAACTATTATTAATTTACAATATTAATTATATTTAAGACCTTTTGTCTTCGTAACAACGCGAGCATGTCGGCGTCATGCTCGCGATGTTTTACTTTTTACCTCGACTAGAACTTGAAATTATTATTTATGAAATAAGGAATTTCGTTCCTATCTAGTGTCCCACGACACCACACGTTTTTTTTATTATGTTCATTTCAAATGTGCATGTGAGCCGGGATATTGCAATATGATAGCAATATCGGAACGAAACATGTATGAAAATTGAAAAGTTTCCATTCCATCGAGCAGCAGGGAAACCATAATATTATTAGATAGGAAAAATGTCCTAGATTTTCATTACTGTGTAATAACTTTGCTATTGAAGGAATAGTGGAGGAAAATATGTGATTTTCCATATAGTGCACGTTTTAACCTGGGTTATATTATGAACGAAAACAATGTTTTTGTTTATTACATGTATATTAATCTTAAATTTAATAAATAGTTAAGTTAAATTTTTAGAACTTACTACTATTGTTTATGATATAATCTGAAACATTGTACAACGAGTTCGAAATTTTTATACTTTATTTTACTTGGGGCCAAAAAATGTTATTTTAAGTTATTTTAATATTATTCTTCTCGTTTCGTCTAAAGTACTTAGGAAGCTTATTCTAAAATTCTAAATTTTATACGACGTACCTTGACGTTCCTGAAATCATCATACTAATATTATAAATGCGAAAGTGTGTTTGTTTGATGGTTTGTTGGTTTGTCCTTCAATCACGCCGCAACGGAGCAACGGATCGACGTGATTTTTGGCATGGGTATAGTTGAGTACCTGGAGAGTGACATAAGCTACTTTTTATCCCGGAAAATTAAGGAGTTCCCGCGGGAATAAAAAAAACTTAAACGTCGCGGGCATCAGCTAGTAAGGATTATAAACCTGAAACAATAGCGTCAACAAGATTAGAGTAATAATGCTTTAAGCTGTAATAGTAAGCCCTTGTACACATTGACACAAGACATTGTAGTACTACAAAACTGCCTCGTTGGTCTAGTGGTTGGCATGTTCGGCTGCGGCTGACGAGGTCCCGTGTTATAAAAGTATTGGGTTTTAGTTTACCTGACTAGAAATTCTCAGTACTAGCCCGGAGTTAGGAAGTTAGCGGTGTTTCACCCCCGTGCCTCGGAGAGCACGTTGAGCCGACGCGTCGGTCCCGGTTATTATCATTAGCATGATAATATTTGTTAAAGCCCGCCAACCCGCATTGGAGCAGTGTGGTAGGTCTAAGCTCTAAATCCCTCTCTCATATAAGTGTGGAGGCCTGTGCCCAGCAGTGGGACATTATTGGGCTATAGTAGTGGTGGTAGTAGTACATAAAGAGTCGACCGTACGGAGTCAAGGGGCATACTAACATCGGTTTAATATTGTTTTAATATTATTGACGTTCGTGTTTCAGAATTATTATAAACTTTATTTTACAGACGCTTGCTTTCAGCGAATTAAGGTGAATAGGCATCTTCTAGGCAAGCGCGCTCCACCTTAGTCTGCATCACTTCTTCAAGCAAGTCTGATTGCAGCCAAGCGCTAGTCTATAATTTTTAGGGTTCCGTAGCCAAATTTGACAAAAACGGAACCCTTATAGATTCGTCATGTCTGTCTGTCTGTCTGTATGTCTGTGTGTCCGCCTGTATGTCACAGCCACTTTTTTCCGAAACTATAAGAACTATACTGTTGAAACTTGGTAAGTAGATGTATTCTGTGAACCGCATTAAGATTTTTACACAAAACTAGAAAAAAAACAATAAATTTTGGGGGTCCCCATACTTAGAACTGAAACTCAAAAAAAGTATTTTCATTTAACCCATACGTGTGGGGTATCTATGGATAGGTCTTCAAAAATGATATTGAGGTTTCTAATATCATTTTTTTCTAAACTGAATAGTTTGCACGAGAGACACTTCCAAAGTGGTAAAATGTGTCCCGTGTCCCCCCCCCCCCCCCCCTGTAACTTCTAAAATAAGAGAATGATAAAACTAAAAAAATATATGATGTACATTGTCATGCAAACTTCCACCGAAAATTGGTTTGAACGAGATCTAGTAAGTAGTTTTTTTTTTAATAATTTAAAACTTACTACAGGTTTGTACGGAACCCTCGGTGCGCGAGTCCGACTCGCACTTGGCCGGTTTTTTTTATCCACTACAAGTTAGCCCTTGACTGCGATCTCACCTAAATTTAAAAAAAGCGATGGTAGTAACCTGCCAGGTTCGCTTGTTTATAATGGATGGATGGATTACGATGGATAACGGAATTATGGATGCCGGAATGTTATCCACGTAGAACATCCTTTCCTCGCAACTCCTTCACAAGTTCGCCTCAAGAGGCAAGTTTGTAGTCGGGGTGCGCGGGCGGGTACACGTGCCCACGTAAATTTCATATTAAAATGATTTCCCCAGCGGATTGCAACTTTGGTTACCGGGTTACACTGGCAGCGCATATCGGGGAAAATCGCATAACTTTAATAGGTTAATGGAAATGTGACTTTAAAAGCCGACAGACAATTTTTTTATTCACTCCAAGTTAGCCAGCCAGGGAGCCGCTGGAAGCAAGCGATACAGGACAGTGTTCTTTAGAGATCCATGTAGGAGACCTTCGTCCAGCAGTGGATAACTATTGGTTGAGACGACGGCGACCAGCTAGCCCTTGACTGCGATTTCACCTAATGCAAAGTGATGATGTAGTCTAAAATGGTAGCGGGCGCACCTGCTAGGGGTATGGCAGTTGTATTAAACCCATGCCCCTAATTTGTTTCTACATGGCATGGTATCGGAACGCTAAAAAACGTGTATTGCGAATTCATAGTAATACCTATTATTATGCACAGAACAATGAATCTCCTTGTTAGTATCCTATTTCTAGGATATTATGAATGCAAGTTTCTCTGTCTATCTGTCTGACTGTCACTTATACACGTGGCATAAACCTACTTTGATGTAATGTCGTGCAATAGCATCCGGTAGATGAACAAAAGATAGAAACTTATACCCAAGCAAGGTATTTCATCCTCCTAGAAATAACTATTTCCTTAAATTTATTTCGAACAAAATTACTTGAAAAGCTTTTTGTCCGAAGTATATTTCAGCACTTAGCGCATTTCAAGATTTAAAGTGAAAACATTTCACCTTGAACTAATTGCGAGTAATCAAAGGAAATTTCAAAGCATTTCTAAAAGACCACAGCCATATTTAATTAAATATCTATACTAATATTATAAATGCGAAAGTTTGGATGGATAGATGGATGGATGGATGTTTGTTAATCACGCCATAACAGCTGAACGGATCTGGATGAAATTTGGCACAGAGATTATAGTCTAGAATAACACCACTGGGACGTCCCACTGCTGGGCACAGGCCTCCACTCTTATCGGAGAGTAGGAATTAGAGCTTAGACCAACCACGCTGCTTCAATGCGGTTTGGCGATATCTCGGAAAATTAAAGAGTTCCCGCGGAAACCAAAAAACCTCAATCCACGCGGACGAAGTCGTTGGCATCAGCTAGTATCTACTTCAACCTAATTTATTTTTATTTTTAAAATGATATTCTAAAGAAATAATATTGTTTCTCTATGGGCTTTATATTTATTATTGCTTATTCCACGATGAAATGCGGATCGATGCTGACAGTCGCGATTTCACAAATTCCAATCACAAAATAGATGTTCCAATTGTCTTCACTTCTGCTGTCTTGCATAAGAGCCGAATCCATACTAAAATTGTTATAAATGCGAAATTGTCTGTCCGTTTGTCTGTTACCTTTTCACTGCCAATCTCATTAACCGATTTTGACGAAATATAATATAGAGATAAAATTAAATTAAAAATTAAATTCCTCTAATGTTTTTATGTTATCAACTCATATCCAGTTCACGATATCGTGTATCGTGTCGGAATAAGAAACGTTTGGCCATAGACCACCACGCTAGACAAAAGCGATTTTGCAGACTTCAACATAATATGAAGAACTCTCGGCCGTGTAGGTTTCTTCACAAATTTTTTTTTATAACGCACATAACTTCGAAAAGTTGGAAGTGCGTGCCCGGGGATCGAACCTGCGACCCGTACAGGAGGTCAAGTGTCTTAACCATTAGGCCACAGGAAGTTTATCTACCCTGTGACTAGGCTATCACCGCTACGTATATTAGTCTATACTTATAATAAAACTGTAACAGGTCCAATTCTGTACATTGAAGATATTTTGAAAATTTTTTTTGGAGGGCACTCATTATTCGATACTGAAGCCAAATCTGTAATTTTTTTCATTTTTGTCTGTCTGTCTGTCTGTCTGTCTGTCTGTCTGTCTGTCTGTCTGTATCTTGGCCGCGCATCACGCCGAAACTACTGAATGAATTCAAACGAAACTTGGCACGATTTGAGCCCATACTACGAGGTAGGACATGGGATACTTCTTATCCCGAAATTCTACCCCCGAAGGGGTGAAATAGGGGTTGAAAGTTTGTATGAAAGTCCTTAATTTCTCAAGTTATAGCCATGAAACTTGATATATGAGCTGCGGGTAGAAAATGAAAACATATGTGTCTCACAGTTTTTCAAAATTCCACCCCCGAAGGGGTGAAATAGGGGTATAATATAAAAATGAATCCCTATTTCCCTTGGTTACGGCATCACGCGTGAACGGCTGGACCAATTTCGCTAATTCTTTTTTGTTGGGTTTGTCTGGACCCCGGGCTGGTTTATACTCACAATTGGACCCGGTAGGGGGCGCTGCAATCGGGTTCGAGGTTCAGGGCGGGACACGGCTGGACCAATTTCGCTAATTCTTTTTTTGTTGGGTTTGTCTGGACCCCGGGATGGTTTATATTCACAATTGGACCCGGTAGGGGGCGCTGCAATCGGGTTCGAGGGTCCCGCCAAACCACGCGGACGAAGTCGCGGGCATTAGCTAGTACGCAATAAAATAACGTTATTGGCCTTGGTTACTATAATTATATGCTTTCTAACTATGATATTATGAATGTTAAAGTTTGTATATGTAAGAATGTTTATAAGTTTGTATGTTTGTTACTCCATCAGCTAGTCATACTAACATTATTAATGCAAAAGTGTGTTTGTTCTTTGGTTTGTTCTTCAATCACGCCGCAATGGAGCAACGGATCAAAGTGATTTTTCGCATGGGTCAAGTTAACGATCTGGAGAATGACATGGGCTACTTTTTATCCCGGAAAATTTAGGCGTTCCCGTGGGAATTTAAAAAACTTATTCCACGCGGACGAAGTCGCGGGCGTCAGCTGGTTTTAAATAAAACGATAATACCTACTCATTGAATAGTTGGATCCGGAACTGTAGTATTTGTATTCGCAGGGTTTAATCCACGTATGAATGCAATCGAGAAATTTCAGCGCTCGGGATTTCATGATCCACAGCACCTAAACCGGTTTACGGAGGTTATAGTTCACGTTCATTGATTTTAGGGGCTTATCTCTACGTCGTACTCATTGTTGAAGGTCGTGACCCGTTTTCATTATAACACTAATATTATTACCTAAGGCGAAAGTCTGTATGTGTGTGTTTGTTACCCTTTCACGCAAGAACTACTGGACGGATTCGACTGAAATTTGGAATGGAGATGGATTATACCTGGATTAAAACATAGGCTATTTTTTGTCCTGGAAAATTAAAAAGTTTTCTGTTGTAATGATTAAGTAAAACATCGTGAGGTAACCTGTTTGGCTGAGAGTTAGTTCTTCATCATGTTGTCATAGTTGGGTGACAAATTCACCCACATACGACTTTCTATTCGGGAGATAGCGGGTTCGATCCCTGGGCTCACACCTCATAATTTTCGAGGATGTGTGCGTTTTAAGAAATTAATTAATATCACTTGCTTTAAACTATCTAGGTCACATTAACATATTGAACACATAAGTATATTAGAATAAACTAAGGACAGTTAATGGACTGTAAAGATGTAGAAATTACTCTTTAATAGAAGTTTAAGTTAACGTAATATTGTTTTATTAGCCCATAGGCTAGATCGGAGTATAAAATAAGGCTGGCGTGCTTTTAAAAATTGTGTGTGTCAGCTCCGATGCACGACTGGAGTTTACTCATTACTAACGAAAAGTTTTACCATGGAAACATAAACAAGTGTTACCATGCAAACGTAGTAAATAACGTAACGTAGAAAGTTATGATTTCACCCCCACCACCACCAATACAGCCCATTACCGTCCCACTGCTGGGCATAGGCCTCCACTCTCATAGGAGAGAGGGAATTAGAGCTTAGACCCACCACGCTACTCCAATGCGGGTTGGCGGGCTTTAACGACTAATTATCATGTTAGTGATAATAACCGGGACCGACGGCTTAACGTGCTCTCCGAGGCACGGGGGTGAAACACCGCCAACTTCCTAACTCCGGGCTAGTACTGGGAATTTCTAGTCAGAAAAACCCAATACTCAATTATGGTCCGACCCGGGACTCGAACCCGGGACCTCGTCGGCCGCAGTCGAACATGCCAACCACTAGGCCAACGAGGCAGTTTTATGATTTTACTCCCCATAAATTTGATCCCCCTCTTCATCAGGTGAGATCGCAGTCAAGGGCTTACACGTATGTAATATATTGTCTGTGGTATTTTTATGTTTGTAGTTTTAGTCTGTGGCGTTATGACTCTGTAAAATCTCTTTGGATAAAAAAATTAATATAATTTGCTAACGTGTCATATAAGTTTAAAAGGTTTTAATAAAATTACTTCTGCCACAAAGGTTTGTTGTGTTTAGTTTATAACAACGTGTAGTGGAATAAAGAAAATTTAAAAGATCGAGATATACTCGTACGATGTCTCTCGGAGGTGTGACGTCACAACCTAGTTGCTACTCTGACAAAAACTTTGAGCGGAAAAGTGAATATTCATTTTCATTCCTCGTCATCCATCCATCGCCGGCCCGCTCCTGAGAACAAGTCTCGTCTCTAATTAATGAGCATGATCTCATCTACATAATTTCATTCATTTTACAAGATATTAAAAAATAAAACAGATTTTTCCTAGATAATTTTTATTGTAACAAAAATGACCGGAAACTTGATTCATTCGTGAGCAAAGCAACTGAAAAATGACGACGTGACGACCTCCGTGGCGCAGTGTTGAGCGATGTTGTCTTAACGTGCGGAGGTCCCGGGTTCGATCCCCGGCAGGGTCAATTTGGGAATTCATAATTTCCGAATTTTCCCTGGTCTGACCTGGTGGGATGCTTCACCCGTGGCTAGTTACCACCCTACCGGCATAGACGTACCGCCAAGCGATTTAGCGTTCGGGTACGATGCCGTGTAGAAACCGAATAGGGGTATGGCTTTAATATAACTGGCATGCCCCTAACAGGTTAGTCCGCTACCATCTTAGACTGCATCGTCACTTACCATCATGTGAGATCGCAGTCAAGGGCTAATTTGTAGTGGATAAAAAAACCACCATGTTTAAATCAAACATACGAAAGCAAAACATTACAAAAGCCTCTTAATTGGGAGTAACGGCAAGGAATTGGCTCGGAATTGTTCGCGGCTTTAAACGTACATTTATCACCGCTGGGTGACGACGCGAGAGCTCGTGGTAATGTTAGAATAAACAGACATTGTTAACGGAACTCTAATGCTTTGAATTAAAGCACAGATTCTTTTGACAAGGTTAACGGCATATCCATTTAAAGGTGAACAACGGAAGAATAAAGAACAATCGTCTCCGATGGCAGTTTGTTTTGTTCGGTGGCACGGCGTACGGCGGGGGCGCGACAGTCGATTAAACATTGGAGAGTTAAAGGTTTGAATCAAAGACTAACTCTAACCTGTGCAAAATTGTAACCTTTTTGAACGTCAATACAATCTGTTACAGTCCGTCATACTTATCCGACCCGGTGGCCAAAATTGGAACTATAGTATAGAAGTAAATTTGTTAAAATATAAGGGTTGTTGAGTATAAAAAATCACGCGGTAATGTTACACCTCACTCACCTGAGTAGTGACAGAAGAGCTGTCTCACTTTTTACAAAAAGGATCAGCTTGGCTGTCCAACGCAGAACGTTTTAGAATGTAGAAGTATAGCCCTTTCATATGATATCCCACTCAGTATAGTTATCATACTTTGAAATTTCAAACCCCCGATTTTCCCCCTTTTTTAATTAAACTAAAAATAATTTTCGTTTATTTTTTAATGATGTTAGGCCACTATTATACACAACTATTCCAAATTTCATGTCGATAGCTTTAATAGTTACCTACTGACAGACGGACGGACGGAGAAAGTCGCACCATGAGGGTTCCATTTTTACCATTTTGGTACGGAACCCTAAAAAACCTAACACAGTATTTTAGCCATTCCAAACTATTTAAAATAGGTAAGCGCGAAAGCGAAGTCTCTCTTCGTTATCGGAACAACGGAGCTCTTTACAAACGCTTCACCCTTGAGATCGCCGAGTTGGAATAGTTACCTTAGTTATACCTATGCTTTGAATCGTCGGCTGCGCGCTACAAAGTCCGTTCTCCCAGTAGACTATACACTAACGAAAGCCTTCTATAGTCGATATTACGTAATCGTTTGCTATAACGATGAAGGAAGACGTCCCTAGGGAACCTACTTGCCTGAATCTCCTTATTGTTCTCATAGGTGTGCTAAGTCTGTCATTTTGACGATGCAGGCGCAGTGGTAAGCGCTATGGTCTTACGTGTCTCGTTACCAATTTCGGCCACGGCGGCCAATATCCAGAGAGATTAGCCACCTGCTTAGGAGATATTATAGTGCACAAGTGTGCGGCAAATACAGGTGCAATCTCTTTTCCTTTACTCTCATAGCCCGATGGGACGGAAAATCCGATACATCCGACATGCTCTCTGACTTCCGAGGCAGGGGGTGAGACACCGCCAACTTCCTAACTACGGGCTAAAATAGTACTGACAATTTATTGTAAACACCATTAAAACACCATTTAAACTCTTCGTAAACACCATTAAATATAAACGAATTTTTATTATTGGTCTATACAAGTGTTTATATTTAAACACTATTAAATATAAAATCGCTTGTCGCAGATTATAGCGAATTAAACTTCCTTATTTCCTTCATTATTTATTTAAAATTAGAATTAAAGTTCCTTCATTATCATGGACTTCCGCAAAATAATGCCTGCTTCTATCCATTAAATAACTTTTGATTATTATTATACTTTAACTGCGTTTATTTAATTGGGATATAACAAAATCCAGTAAATAAAATTTGTAGGTAGTTTATTACTTTTTCAAAGAGCCGATAATCCGAGTCGAAGAGCGTCTTCGGTCGTCTCATTCCGAACTAGTGTCAGATTCACTTTTTTTTTTTAATTATATATATTTTTTATGTCACCCCCATAGGATCAACAACATGAAATTACAGAGAAAACATCAACTTAAACATTAACCAAAAAAAACAGAGAAAATAACGATCAGCCATTCTAGTGAGTGACGACTATTCAAAATCATTTATTAATTCAAAAGTTAATTTGACCAAAAACATCTTAATTTTAATTCAAAATTAAAATTTACAAGTCTTCCTGTCAGGGGCTTCAACAGTTTGCATTTAATTATGAGCTAGGAAAAAAGCGAACAAAGCGGAGGGGCAAACTCAGCGCACAACTTAAACTGGTACGCCTGAAAACTTGAGATTCATTTAGACTCTCTGTAAATACGGTATACTGTATCGACAAAATGGCAATAAGAATGAGAAACTTTACTTCCAAAGATGTAGACTTTTGTCGTTGCAAGGGAACTAATAAATTTCTTTTGACACTTAAATAATGTTTGCTACAACATTAATGATTTGCGAAGTGCAAATTCACCTTAATTTTCTTTCTTTCCTCTGTTCTCAAAGAGTCTCCACTTATGAAGCTAGCGAACATGCGAATGAAGACCGGCAGAGACGTGCTACCAAACGATTGTTCCGGTACGAACCAATAATAGGGGTATGGGTTAATACAACTGCCATTCTCCTGACAGGTTAGCTGCTACCGTTAGCTCGCTACCATCATAATGAAGGAAATAGAAGTTTAATTTGCTATAATCCGTGACAATAGGTAAATCTATGTGGTACAGTGTGTATCCCGCACAAGCACGCGATATTCACCACACCACAGAAATCTTTCAAATTATTCTCAACGTACGTTTCACTCCGATACCGGAGCATCTTCAGGAGATGTTGACTCGACAATGCACGATTGTAAAGATGCAATATTCGCTAACATCTTGGTGAGGCAGTCTAAGTCTGAGATCTATATCGCTATATATATATTTCACTTAGCTCTGACTTAAGACAGAGTTAAAACGAGATTGATCTATGACACTCACATAAGTCCAAGTTAAGTCCCGTTTTAATTCTAAATAAAGCCTGAGAAAAGTCAATGTACGCTCTATAGATCTCAGCATAAGATTGCCTCATCAAACCACCAGGTGATATCACAGTCAAGATCTAACTAGTAATTCAGTAAAACAAAAATGTTTTTATTCAAATTAAGTCATACCGACTGAGACGAGTGATTAAAGTCTGGCTCGATATAATCAAATCTAGCTAAATATAGCGTAAAAGCACATCACTTTTACTGCTTCCATATGCTATTATATTTTCTATCGGTGCAGTAATCGCGTTTGCGGAAACACAAGGCAAAATCGCTACACATCGACATCTAAGTCAATAAAAATACAAGTTGAATGTAGTAGATTCACTTGACGATTCAAAATTCTCTGGTAAAAGTTTATTAAAATATTAACCGTAAAAAAAAATTGTAAAACAAAAACACCATTAAACACGAGTACTTTTTAATTTTATTTTAATAATAACTAGCTGATGCCCGCGACTTCGTCCGCGTGGTTTAAGTTTTTTTTTTATTCCCGCGGGGACTTCTTAATTTTAATTAAGATCATTAAATTATCTGGGATTAAAAGTATCCTATGTCCGTCTCCTGGTTCTTAACTACTTCCCCACAAATTTTCAACCAAATCGGTTCAGCTGTTCTTGAGTTACAAATAGTGTAACCAACACGACTTTCTTTTATATATTATGTAGATAGATTTATTTATTTAAAACATGTAGGACATACAAGTGTCTCTTATATGTTACGTCATATTTTGGCTCGGAAAGAAGATTCTGCTGAACAAAGAGCAGTTGCTCTTTTTTTTAAACAATATATTACAATACGTAGGTAAGTATATAAATTAAATACAATAGTGTAAGTTATTAAACTATCATGTGGGGAGCTAGACCCAAAGTCGATTTCTTCCATACAACTTTGTCATTTTTATCCCGAAATATCAAAGAATTCTCAGGAGTATTAATTGAAAATCCTTGATCTACGCATACGAAGTCACGGGCATCATATTTTAGAAATATTGAAAACGTAATAAACTGACACGCGATCAAACACACGGGCAAACGGACATACCGACAGACATGCTGACAATTGGCGTGACGGACAAACTGTCTGTTAAAATCCCTTAATTAATTATTGAAATACGGAACACTAAATATTTTACTTTTTTTTAATTAACATTTAAGTTATCAAAGCTTAATGATTTCTACTAAACTTGTGTTGACCCACTTTGGCTTTCTAAAGGAAGTTGGCGTTTAAATATTTAAAAGGCCTACCCGTCGCCATTGTGTGTATTCGTTCCGACCCGAAGGGAAACGAAATAAATGGGTCAAGTTCATTGAACTCAGTCACTGGGTAACGGGTACAGGATAACCGTGAACGGCCGGCCTAAAGGTCGCGAACGTGATAATAGGCCTCTTTTAATACGTTCGCCAGTGTTCAAAAGTTACACGAAAATAGTTTTAATCATACTTCATACTAATATTATAAATGCGAAAGTGTGTTTGTTTGTTTGTTGGTTTGTCCTTAAATCACGCCGCAACGGAGCAACGGATCGACGTGATTTTTGGCATGGGTATAGTTGAGGACCTGGAGAGTGACATAGGCTACTTTTTATCCCGGAAAATTAAAGAGTTCCCGCGGGAATCAAAAAAAACTTAAACCACGCGGACGGAGTCGTGGGCATCAGCTAGTATCATACACTGCACTTTTTATTTAAAGGAATCATTTATTTGGTAGAAGCCATTTGGTTGGTTTAGAATCCCGGAAAGATTTATTTTTAAAGAACTGATCAAAAAACCCGCATTGGAGCAGCGTCTAAGCTCTAATTCCCTCTCTCCTATGAGAGTGGAGGCCTGTGCCCAGCAGTGGGATGTGAATGGGCTGTAGTGGTTGTGGTGGATCAAAAAACCAGTCATGTGCGTGTCGGGCCATGCGCAGAGTAGGGTTCCGTAGTTGCCAGTCACAATATGCGGGCATTTTATAGCTTGGTCGACTACAACTCGTAAGTTTGTAATGTCTACTCATTTGAGATAGTTTTCCTTTTAACTTCATCTATACTAATATTATAAACGTGAAAGTTTGTATGGATGGATAGATGGATGTTTGGGTGGATGTTTGTTACTCAATCACGCCCCAACAGCTGAACGGATCTGGATGAAATTTGGTACAGAGATAGATTATAGTCTGGAATAACACATAGGCTAAGGCATAGGCTTAGGAAATATTAAAAACTTCCCGCGGGTACCAAAAAACCTCAATTCACGCGGACGAAGTCGCGGGCATTAGCTAGTTTATATAAAAGACTTCCATGATTTTTTCACATTTCCAAAAACAAACGTTTAGCTGGCAGAGGAGGGCACACTTGACTCTTACAAAAATCAGCACTTTAAACCTTAATATTTCGCAAACGGATCCCTGAATCGAAAAATGGTTGTCCCACACCTGCAACATATAATATTTGAACGACATATCCAATGACCTCAATCCACGCGGGTGAAATCGCGGCCATCAGCTAGTTTGTGCTATAAAAAGAAGCGATAACAAAACAAATTGGGAAAAAAATAGTCATATTATTGCACAGACGCAGCCAAGTATGGGGGATTTCCATGTGGCGGTTAAGGTAACAGATGTTACTCTACGAGTTCGATGCACTTGACCTGTTTACTCCCGTTTCCTACGCGAAATGGGATACTATGCCAATTTTAGCAGATTTGTGGCTAGCTTAAAATCTTCTAATATATAAAATTTCCATGTCACAATGTTTGTTACCGTACTCCTCCGAAACGGCTAGACCGATTTTTACCAAATTTTTTATGCATATTCAGTAAGTATGAGAATCGGCTACTATCTATATTTCAAACCCCCACGCGGACGGAGTCGCGGGCATCAGCTAGTATTAGTGTAAAAATAAAATTCAGCTCTACATCATCTCTGATGGTACATTCGCGAATAAGATTGACTAACTATACTGCAATTGCATTTGCAGCATTACAATGCCGTGACGGGGCCTCATGTAATATGATTATTAAATATTTTTTTTTTAAATTACTTATTTCGTGGGTTTAACGACATAGTGTAATCTTATAAACGTGTGCATACCACGATAAATACGAGACACGACGGGGCATCAATTCAACTGTATAGGTCGAAATGTCGACAAATTAAACTGTCATACTTCTCTTCCACAGCCCATTAATGTCCCACTGCTGGGCACAGGCCTCCACTCTCACACTCCAACTCCACTGCTCCAATGCGGGTTGGCGGGATTTAACGACTATTATCATGTTAGTGATAATAACCGGGACCGACGGCTTAACGTGCTCTCACGGGGGTACCTCACCGCCAACTTCCAACTCCGGCTGGCAATGAGAATTTCTAGTCAGAAAAACCCAACACTTAATTATGGTATGACTCGAACCCGGGATCTTGTCGATCGCAGTCGAACGTGGTACCCACTAGACCAACGAGGCATTTACTAGACCAATGAGGCAGTTATAAATGATATGCATCCGTTTATTACATTACACTATGTTCAAATTTGACTTTTATAAAATCAGAACTTTGGAATGTGCGATAATCTTTACTGTGAACACTATACAATCTGCGTCATTGGAATAATAACATTCCGCTCGTACAAATTAGTTCCGGTTCGGTCTGTGTAAACTCGTTATTTATCCCGGGCACGTCTGTGCAGCGAGCGCGCAGGCTCCAAGGCAAACTGATTGCTAAGGGCTAGTCCAGATGATACTGCACATAGACATAGAATATTTACTAGTACTGCAGTCTTGTTAAGGGCTAGCACAGATAGTACTGCAGTGTTGCGACTAGAGCAGATGGTACTGCAGCCTTACTTAGGGCAAACGCAGATGGTATTGCAGTCTTCCTAAGGGCTACCGCAGATGGCACTGCAGTTTTGCTAAGGGCTTGCGCAGATGGCATTGCAGTTTTACTAAGGGCTTGCGCAGATTGCACTGCGATCTTGCTAAGGGCTAGCGCAGATGCAGACGATGAGGACACTTCTGCTGATATGATTAGAGAGTTTTCGCTCCAGCAATGCTACGGACAGCGTTTATTTATGTACCTGAAAATTGATTTAATTGTAAATGTTTTTTTTAAAGAGCAACCGCCGAGTTTCTTGCTGGTACTTCTCGGTAGGAATGTCATTCCGAACCAGTGGTAGATTCACTCGACGATTCAAAAGCACTAGTAATAATTAGTTTATTTGAATAAAAAAATATAGAGTTTGATATGAGTTTGAGTTTAGATTTGCCACTACTTGAATTTAAGCTATGTGTCAAAATGCACTTTTTACTTTTTCTAACCGTCTTATAAACACTGTCCTAGAGGATGCTCACTTTTGACTCAATCGTATTAAAAGTGGAATTAATAATGGAAGCCAGAGCGTTATTCCATATCCTAATTCCTAGCGGTCCGAGTTAGAAACGAGGAAGCATATTGTATTGTACGTGTCTGGAATTTCGACTACGTATGCAGGCCTCGACGAAACCTTATGGTACTGTAGTAGAAAGGCGACGGCTATCATATAAATTGACGATCCCTACTGTAAGGTCCTACTGTAAGCGGTCCCCACTATAGAGGCGCGACGCGGCGCGGCACGTAGCGGTAAGTATTCTTCGTATGAGGTTATGTGGAGCTGGGCCAACTTAAGAGACGCGACACGAGATAACCACCAAGAGATAAATCTACGAAACTACTAAATGCTACGAAGTGCTACAAAGCGCTACGAAGCGCTACGAAGTGCTAAGTTAGTAAGGAGAGTAAGTTTTTGCCTGATTCTAACTAAAGTCTTGAGCTGCAAAAATATGTCCAGTCTGGTCCTTACTGTCTTCGCCTTTATGAAATGAGGACCCCAAAAAAAGAATGATGGTTCCAAAGTAATCGGCACTTTCCAAAAACAGTTGCAGTTATACTAATATTATAAATGCGAAAGTTTGGATGGATGAAATGGCTGAACGGATCTGGATGGAATTTGGCACAGAGATAGATTATAGTCTGGATTAACATATAGGCTACTTTATATACCGGAAAATTAAAGAGTTCCCGCGGGAACCAAAAAACCTCAATTCACGCAGGCGAAGTCACGGACATTAGCTAGTTAATGTCTAAAATACGGGTTACGTTTGCTTCTGAAAAATTCTACAGGTCTTTACAAATCTTTGCATACAATATGCTTCATTATTATTTTACTTTACCTTTGATGCCTAGCTCGAGATGCTTTTCGAAAAATTTCAGTTTGTTATCTCGGGAACAAAGGGGTTGCTACAAAACCGAAACACACTAGGAACCTGACAGGGCTAAATTATGGTGGAATGACGTTTAGTCCTGTCACGCTAACGTGTGCAGCTCGGTCCTTACATGATCATAAGGGACACAATAATTTTTTTACCCATACCCCTAATCGGTTTCTATACGGTATCGTACCAGAGCACTAAATCCGGTAAGTAAAATATTTGCCGGTAGAGTGGTAAATAGCCACGGTCGAAGCCACCCACCTGGCCAGACAAGAGAAAATCCAAAACTTATAAATTCCCAAATTGACCCTACCGGGGATCGAATCCGGGATGTTAAGATTATTAACAGTGCTCAACACTGCCCCCGGGAGGTCGTCAAATATGTTAAATGAATTCTATAACTGTCTAAAAAAAATAGAAAGGAATATAGGTATTTTTATACTACACCAAACGGTTGCAGTATAAAGGGGTATGGGTTTAACAATTACTGCCATACTCCTTACAGATTAGCCTGCTACCATCTAGGACGGCATCATAACTTACAATCAGGTGAGATCGCAGTCAAGTACTATTAATTTCCTAGACTATACATGCAATTACAACAACGATCAAGATTTGGAAGTTGACTTGGAGCGGGTCATATTCAGTTCTCCACTCCAAATCGATAGTCGGACAGAGGTCGGGCACAGTCCTTGTATTTCGCAAGTCCAAGGTGAAGTTTTAGTGCCGCGCTTTAGGCCTCCGTTACATGACACGTTCTGCATCAGTCACTTCATTTCACACTGTCAATCAGTGGCACGATTGTCTAAGGAAATCGTTATCCTTTGAGAGCTTCTAACGTATTACTCAAACTGTTTGAAGAGCTTGTACATGGTTTTCGATTTGCTGGCGTCCACGAATATCAGCTGTTAACACTTTGAATTAATTGTTTGATATACGTCGTCGTCGTCGTCTCAACCTATAGACGTCCACTGCTGGGTATACCTGTATGGATCGCCACAGAGCACGGTCTTGTGCCGCTTGTTTCCAGCGGCTCCCAGCTACACGCTATAGATCGTCCGTCCACATAGTAGGGGGCCGTCCAACGGGGAGAGGTCGCCGGTACGATTCCCGGCAGGGTCAACGATTTTTCATCAATCATGATTGTTGGAATTGACTGGCGTGGAACGCATCGTCTAAAGGACGCCTCAGGTCGGGCAATGTTCAATGTCAAAAAAGCCGCAGGAGTAAATCGGTCGACGAATTAGGCCTCCTATTCACACGCAGACCGACGCCGCATATTTTATTTAGATCACGCAGCGCGAAATGAATAACTTTTTCCCTTATTTGGTGCGTTATGTAAGCGCGATCGAGCTTACTACTCTCAGATATGATTTAAGGAGAAAATTCGCTACTTTTAAGTGAGTTTTAAGGATTTGAAACTGCAATATTTAATTACAAGCAAAAAAAACTTAAAACCTGTTAGTTTAGGTTTAGGTATTCAGGTTTTTTATCCCGTGAGAACCATTAGATTGACAGGGATAAAACATCTTCGGGATGTAAAATATGCTTAAATCTTAGTCTGTACAATTTTCTTTAATGCTACTATAAGCTAGCCTGCAATCTAGCCGGTCTGGACCGTAAGTGACGAATGATGATGCGGTCTCAGACGGTAGCGGCACAGAATACTAACTATTACTACGGTATCGAGCAGAAGCGTGCACAAAGTTTGATGGTGGATTATAAATTGCTTAGGCAGGAACCTGCTTAGTATCAGTTCGTTTTATTTTATTTTATTCATTAGTAGTAGTAGTTCATAATCAAAAACTAGCATTGAACTTTTATAACTAGGGTAAGCAGTGCTTTTATGTATCTATGATATGCGCACCCCTGGTACCGAGCTAACCTAAAATATTGTACAACATTCTGTGCAAAAAAATGATTATTTATTTATTTAAAAACCAGGGGTATGGCAGTTATAATAAATGCGATGTGTCTGTCTGCTACCGCTGCTTTTCAACCGATTTTGATAAAATTTTGTACAGAGATAGATTTTATTCCGGCAAATTGAGGCATTCGCGCAGGAATTAAAAAAACTTATTCACGCGGATGAAGTCACGGGCATCATCTAGTTTGTTATGATCGCTCACGAATTTATCAAAGACGATAAATTTTTAATAGAATAACAAAAACACAATTCAATTCATTCTGTGCCAGTCATGGTTGAAACGGTTGCAATTTGAAAGCGTAAAACTTTGTCTGCTCAAAACCTAATGTGAGTAAAGTCGACGACTCGAACTAGCCGAGTTGTAAAGTCAAAAGTCAAATGGGTAAGCAGAGTCTCATTGCCTTGATAACGTGTGAACGACTAAAGTTATATCCATTACGTCGAGGCTAAAAAGTTTAATTGTGTTAAACAACTTTCCTATTGTTTGCCGTAAAGCTCGAAATTTGATTCAACAACCAGGAAATAGATGGTATAAATAGGACGGAAACGTGTAAAAACCTGTGGTAAAAACAAACCTAAAGTAAAATAGCTACGCCGCGCGCCGTATAAAACCGACCTCCGTGGCGCAGTGTTGAGTGCTGTTGTCTTAACGTGCGGAGGTCCCGGGTTCGATCCCCGGTAGGGTCAATTTGGGAATTTATAATTTCTGAATTTTCCCTGGTCTGGCCTGGTGGGAGGCTTCGACCGTGGCTAGTAATCACCCTACCGGCAAAGACGTGCCGCCAAGCGATTTAGCGTTCTGGTAAGATGTTGTGTAGAAACCGAAAAGGGGTATGGGTTGGCTGTCATGCCCCTAACAGGTTAGCCCGCTACCATCTTAGACTGCATCATCACTTACCATCAGGTGAGATCGCAGTCAAGGGCAGACTTGTAGGGTTAAAAAAATTCAACTACTTATATTGATGTGTTTTTTATATTAAGCGTAATTATTTAAATTCACTACTACAGCCTATTAACGTCCCACTGCTGGGCACAGGCCTCCACTCTCATAGGAGAGAAGGAGTTAGAGCTTAGACCCTAGAGTTTTAGGTACATAATTTATATATTAATTTCGACAAACACTATAGTAATTCGTTGAGATTTAATTACAAGTTGACTTCCCGAGATATTAAAATAAACCGTTAAGAATAATTTAATAATATCCCATAACGGTTATGAATGAAGCTTATTATGTTATAATGTATTTCTCTCTCTGCGTCGTATTCATCATTACTGAGGATCGTGACCCCTTTCCATTAATTACATAACGGCAGGGGTTTCATGGGATAATAATGCGGGGGGGTCTCAGGTCCTTCCGCATACGACTCGAATGTTAAATGGGGTTAAATAAGGGTTGAAAGTTTGTACGAAATTCCATCGTTTTTCAAGTTACGGCCATGAAACTTGGTATAAATTATGAAATACCTATTTCACCATTTTTGTAATTTCTATCCCCAAGGACGTTAAATAGAGAGTTTGTCCTTCAATCACGCCATAACAGAGCAACAGATTAATGCGGTTTTTTGCATGGGTATCTAGATTAGGACCTGGAGAGTAACATAGGCATCCCGGAAAATTAAGGAGTGCCTGTGGGAATTAAAAACTTATGCCACGCGAACGAGGTCGCGGGCGTCCGCTAGTAAATGATAATAACCGGGACCGACGGCCAAACGTGTTCTCCGAGGCACGGAGGAAATGAAAAGGCCGAAATTCATCCAGTTACCGACTTGGGTCAACGTTGCTTAACGATCCCATCGACTGATATACGTCGTCGCAACTAGGCTACTCGTCCCTCAGTTAGATATTCAGCGTTATGTAATTTAGTTTTTAAATTATTATAATTGAGGCTCGACTGTTGATAGGTGCTACTGAGAGTTGATTCACTCAAGTTTAATAGTAGGTATTAAATAATAATTATACTACTAATAAAGTGTCTACTCTATCTACCTTTTACTGTCCTTAATTATTATTGTCTTTATGAAATTTGAAATATACATCTATTTACATTAATTTATTGATTTTGTTAGTGATTTATGTATGCATCAAAGTTTTAAAAGTTTGGAAAAACTTTATTGAGGGAATAAAAGTTTTATTGATACGAGTATATCATGCTTACTTACAGCTGTTTACTGCAGCTCGTGTGTTTAACTGTTTGTGAAATTACTACTATTATATGTCAGTAGGGTATTATGTCTCTATGGTCTAGTGGTAAGCATGTTCGACAGTGGATGACGAGGTCCGGGTTCGATTCCTTATGTATTGGGGATTCTTGATATAAACTCCTCGGCAACACAGTAGGAAATAGGGGTTGTTTCACCTCCATGCCTCAAAGCAGTACGTGAAGCCGTTGGTCCTGCGCTGGATCTCTTCGGTCATGTTGCATTTTCCATTCCACCGCGCTATGAGAGTGAGGGATTTAAGAGTGTACCTGTTTGCGTACATACCTGTCTATTGATGCACTATAATATCCCCCGCGCTGATGGATAAAGCCCGCCAACCCGCATTGGAGCAGCGTGGTGGGTCTAAGCTCTGATTCCCTCTCTCCTATGAGCGTGGAGGCCTGTGCCCAGCAGTGGGACGTTAATGGGCTGTAGTGGTGATGGATAAGGTCTGTGGAAATTGGTCGACGTGGCATCGCTCCCACCAGACTAGTCCAGGATAATATCAGAAATTATTAATTCCCAAATTGCCGAATTGAGCCCGCTAGGGACCAAATCCGGGATCTCCCGCTTACAAGGCTAGATCGCTCACCACTGCTATGCACCTGTGAAGTGGTCGGAAGTAAGCTATTAAGTATATAGGCACCAACCTCTTGGTGGGCTTGCGGCGCGGTCGGCGAACGGCGCCATCCAAATCGTGGTCGAGGGCGCGCCGCCGCGGGCCACTCAGCCCCTTGCGACGCTCCAGCTTGCAATCTTCCTGACGCAGCTCCTCCACTACGGCCACGTTCGGCACGCAATCATCATCATCAATTTGTTTAGGGGTCTGCGGTGCACCCATCCGAAGATGAAGGTGACGCCACCACAGGACCCACGAACTTATGTTATCGCGAATTTTGGTGTATATCCTCGACCTCTAATTTCTCCTTACCTAAAGTTTGAAATGTCCTTTAAAGTTTAAAAGTTCGGTTGACTTAACGCACTAAGGGTGGAAGGCTCAGGCGGCAGTGAAAGCTTACTTAGCGATGGCACTGATATCGAAACAGCAATTGCAGTCTTAGTTACGCGCCCGAATTTAAACGTCCGGCACGCGATTCAAAATCAGTCTTATTCTCGATCACAAAGTCCACTTAAGCGTAAGCACTACTTAAAACTATTCGTAAACTTAAGATTACTGGCAGGATGGATGGCAGTGTTATGATCGCGGGTGGTCATGTTGTTCAGGTGTCGCCGGCCGGGTGCGGGCCGGCGGCGGGCCGGTCCGGCCCGAGCGCGGTGCGGGGCATGGCGGTGCACGCGGATGGGCAGCGGTGGGCAAGCGGTGCGGCGCGCTCAACAGATGTCGGACGCGTTACGTAACATGGGCGTACCGGGCGCGGACGTGGCGCAGCTAGGACGGCGGACGCGCGAATGTCGCGGACGGCGGAGGCTTCGGCGGCATCGCACGGAGCCGCGGCCGCCCGCGCCTGCCGCCGCCCGCCCTACTCCCGCCCGCCGTACCTGTGACGAGGACGACTTAGCGCTATTGTCCTTAACTTTATTGCTCCTTTTTACCCAAATTATCGCTTGTGAACCTTATTGAAACACTAGATGATACCCGCGCCTTCAGCCGCGTGCCGCGAGCCGCGTGTATTTTACTACGATTTTCGGAACAAAAAGTTATCTTTATCAGTCTGCGGAGTGTACTCTAACTTTTAACTAACCTTTTTTCATCAAAATCGGTTAAAGTGAGGCAACAAACACAGCAGACAAACGAACACACAACTCTCACATTTTAAATATTAAATAAAATAAATAATAAATAAAAATACCCTTTCCAAACTTTTTTATTCCAAACTTTTGTACACAGTTCAATGTTCAAACTTATTAATATACAAAATTTTATTACAACTTACTTTAAATAAGTATGTAGTTACTCATAATACATTTAAGTTATTGAAAGTACTCTAATTTAAAACTATCTTTTACAATATAAAAAAATTAAAATTACACTTTGCTACTAAATAATATTTTCTTCTCTTACTGTGACATTAGTATTAATCTTTTGTTTTTATTTATTGAGTTACGCACCAAGGTTCCATTTCAACATATTGTTATTTTTACTATAAGATCATATTAATTTATTTTTTTATCATATTATAGTAAGAAAAGGCATGGGATAGGTTTTAAATGATAATATTAAACACAAAAATTCTGATAAAGTGTAATTTTGGTTCATATATTTTGGCACATTTTAGCAATTAATATGCAGTTTAGTTGTATACTCGTAATATATATATAAAAGACAATCAAATACTTTAAATCCATTTAAAATACTAATAACATTTTGAGGTTCAATATCCTCTGTAATACATATTTTACTACTTGTAGCAGTTTTAAATATTAGTAAAGACTAAATAATATAACCCATTCCGATCATATTATGCAGAATTTTTGACTGAATAGATTCTACATACGAGTACAGTAAAGTTTGATCGATAATTACACTACACTTAAAACTTAAATAAATAATTACTAAAGATACCCAATTATCTGTTGCATTTCGATCGTGTATAAAATTTATGGATAAATTAATTTATGTTTTTGTATGCATTAACACAGTATGCTAATGGTTTTTTTATCTATTAGTTGATGAAGTTTACGTATTTTAATTCCCGGGGAAACTCCTTAAATTTCCGGGCTAAAAAGTAGCATATGTCCACCCCCGCGTTGTAACCCTACCCCTATACAAAATGTCATTAAAAATCTGTTGAAAAGATGGGTCATTTATATGGGACCACCTCTGAAGTATGATCTACCAAAAAAAAAAAAAGAACTATCAAAATTGATTCATAATTGGCGGAATGATCGCGTAACATACTCGTACATACAAAAAAAACAACATACAGTCGAATTGAAACCCTCCTCCTTTTTTGAAGTCGGTTAAAAATGTTCTAAATTGGTTTTCTCGAAGCTATGGAGTAACGTTGACGAAATTTTTATCCCCTATCAGAGAGAAACCGTATTTGGCATACAACTTTGTGTATCATACAATTTAATCCTTTGACATGACAACTTTGATTCGAATCCGTGCAGTAGTTATAACGCAATTCGCTAAAAGACAAACGCAAACATTTCACGAAAATCGGTTTCAGCCTCCGTACAGATTGTAAAGCTCAAATAAAAGCTCGTTCCTAACTGTAACTCAAACCTGTACATCAAATACGATTTGAAAATTTTGAAAACATATTTGATGTACAGAAATCCTCTGAACTAGAATTTTATTTACACAACATTTTTCATGTTTCCAGTGCTACCAGGTTTTTTAAAAAAAACTAGCTGATGCCGCTATATGATGCTAGTCAGATGAGATTTGCTAGAAATTTCGCTAGTAAAACCTGGCCTGAAAAAGCAAAAAAATAGAGACCGTTGGATTTCTCTGGAGGAGGCCTTCGCCCTCAACTACGGAGGGGCTCTTGCTACTAACATTAAATAATATGTGTTTAGTTTTAAATAATTTTAGTTTTCAATCTTAGAATTAACTAGCTGATACCCGCGACTTCGTCCGCGTGTTTTAAGTTTTTTTCCCACAGGCACTCCTTAATTTTCCGGTATAAAAAGGAGCCTATATATGTCACTCTCCAGGTCCTCAACTATACCTACCCACGCAAAAAATTGCTTGCTCTGTTGCGGCGTGATTGAAGTACAAACTCTCTATTTAACGTTCTTGGGGATCGAATTTTCGAAAATGGTGAAACACATACTTCTTCATATTTAACCGAAAGCTCAAATACCAAGTTTCATGGCTTTAACTTGAAAAATGAATGACTTTCATACCAACTTTCAACCCCTATTTTACCCCTTTGGGGGTGGAATTTTGAAAAACTGTGACACACGTACTTCTTTATTTATTACCTTAAGCCAAAATACCAAGTTTCATGGAAATAACTTGAGAAATGGCGGTATGAACGGACGGTACGGACGGGAGTATGAAAGTTCATACAAACCTTCAACCCCTACCATTTAGGGGTGGAATTTCGAAAAATCCTTCCTTAGTGAGCGCCTACGTCACAAAAGGAACCTACTGAAAAGATTTCAAGTTTCTAACCCCAGCGGTTTAGGCTGTGGGTTGATATATAAGTCAGTCAGTCAGTCAGGTCTTTGAATTATATTTCAATAGATTTAAGTAAATTTGTTTCACAACCGCCCTACCTTATAGCTTATCTGACGAATAAATTTGATGTTTTGACAAATGTTGTATAAGAATCCTGTCAAAATTTCAAAATTTGCCAGATAAAGGTTTACTTGACGTTTGTGAAACAGACTCTAAGTTTTATATCTAATTTCTCTAATCTCTAATCTAATTTTCCGGGATAAATGGCCTATGTCACTCTCTAGGTCCTCAACTATACTATTTGTGTGGTGTGGTGATGTGCCGATGCGGATTGCTGGCTTACTGGGCGGTGAATATCGCAAGGTAAGATTTGACTACTTTGGCGGATTATAGCAAATTAAACTTCAAGTTCTTTCATTAATATAATTATGTCTATGGATGTGATGGTGATTATTTTAAAACTTAAGCTGCGAGGGTTCCAAACGCGCCCTGATCAGAGAAGAAGAAGCCCACAGCAAACTCAGCAGTTTTATGGATTTATGGAAATCATCCTTAGTGAAATCGTCCTTTTCGTTTCCCAAAAGCTCCATAGTACGTTATCGTCTAGAGCGGCTGACCTTGACCCATAATATATTGTTATGTCGGCTCTGGCTCATTCACCCTCCTTACCCTAAACAAGTAACCGTAAAATAGTCAGTGACGTACAGCTGTACCGCGTAGTGAAACATTTCGTCATTTGTCGTTATACGCGTTTTAGGCCCATTTGCACAAGGACTCTCAAATTGATGTATATGCTGTCCAACTATTTATTTAACTTTTCACACAAGTAAGCCTATGAAGTTTCATAATTATTGACAGGCAACCATCGACAAAAACATGCAATAAGTACTTTAAGACGCAGATTTTTTTTACAATAGTTAACATTCGTTACCTTTGTGTGTAATTAATAAAAGCCACGTAATAATTGGAAGCATTGACCATTTTGTTGGATTATATTCGACATAATGAGTCTGGCGGATTGCCAGGCGGGCATGATCGGAGCACTGCCTTCCGACCAGCCGTGCTTGATTCACTCATACACGCTAATACCTATGTGCTAATACCTCTATTGATTTTGAATGATCTCTCATTATACAGTGCAATGAAATGTTGCACGAGCTCTTTCTAAGTGCCACAAATTTATATTTCCAGTCCATTTTGTACCTATATTTTTTTTGGAAGCTTTTCATTTGAAGACTAGTTTATAAAACTTCGATATTTCAATACAAAACTTCGATATTTCAATACCGGTGTACGGATAAACCCGATCAGGGTTTTTGTTACATTGTAACAAATATTGTAAACTGTTATAAATAATATGTATACTCGTTTTTAAATAAATAAATGTGCTTATTGGGTCTTCAATCCAAATTCATTTTATGTAGGTACACTATAGAATAATTTATTTTATGATATATAGACAACATTCCAATTATGAAGTCCATGAAAGCTTAGGAAATCTATATATACTCGTATATAAAAACGAAAGGTCACTGACTGACTGACTCACTCACTGATTCATCACGATATCTCAAGAACTATGAAACATACAGACTTGAAATTTGGAAGGTAGGTTCCTTCTATGGTGTAGACGTCAGCTAAGAAACAGTTTTGGGAAAATTCATCCCTAAGGGGTTGAAATGGGGGTTGGAAGTTTGTATGAAAGTCCTTTGTTTTTGAAGTTAGAGACATGAAAATTGGCATTTAAGTTATTAGTTTAAAATAATAAAAATCTGAATAAGCAGTTTTACGAAAATCTACCACAAAGGGGGTGAAATGGGGGTTGGAAGGTTTCATGAAGGTGCTAAGTTTTTGAAGTTAGAGACTAGAAAATCGGGATTTAGGTTTTTAGTTTTAAATAATAACCTGTATAAGCCATTTTCCGAAAACCTGCCCCAAAAATGGTGAAATGGGGGTTGGAAGTTTGTATGAAAGTTCTATGTTTTTGAAGTTAGAGACTTGAAAATCGGGATTTACCTAGGTTATAAGTTTTAAATAATGAACACCTGCATAAGCTATATAAAAAGCTTCTTTAGATAGACTTTTTGCAGCGGGAAAATTTCATAATCTCATAGGAAAACAAAAATTGTACGCGGACGAAGTCGCAGGCGACCTCTTCAAACCCTGTGCGTACGCCGCTGTCTATATGGGTATGAACTACGAAGTCGCGATATTTACCTACTAGCGGTAGGACTTTTGTGGATAGGCCTCTTGCAGCGAGAAAATTTCATAATCTTAGGAAGTCAGAATTTGTACGCGGACGAAGTCGCGGGCGACCGCTAGTCTTATATATGGATATAGTCTTATATAATATGTGGATAAGAAAAAAAACAATTCATCATTTCACAAAAAAAACATGATGTTGAAAAAAATTGATTTGTCCGGTTGGCGGACAAATCGTCGTTACGGTTCATTTTCAACGCGAACGTTCCCGCGGATATTGTGACGCATCGTTCAACTCAATATATCATATATGTATGTATGTTTTCCTGCAGATGCCGATCGGCATCTATCCAAAAATTAGTTGGAAGGATATAAAGAAAACTAGTGAATCACGAAAGTCGATGATGCAATACATATCTCGCTAAAGCCAACTACCAGCGCGATCTAATTTAAAACAGCGCCACCTATGAAGCGCATCTGAAAACAATTTCTACATCTAAAATTCTAAACTAATATTATAGATAACTAAAATAATAACTAATATTATAGATAACTAAAATAATCATACTAATATTATAAATGCGAAAGTGTGTTTGTTTGTTGGTTTGTCTTTCAATCACGTCGCAATGGAGCAACGGATCGACGTTATTTTTGGCATGGGTATAGTTGGGGACCTGGAGAGTGACATAGGCTACTTTTTATCCCGGAAAATTAAAGAATTCCCGCGGGAACCGAAAAACCTCAATCCACGCGGACGAAGTCGCGGGCATTAGCTAGTATAAGTAATTATATTTACTGAAATACATACCTGGAAAGAGAGCTTTTAAATGGTACATATTCATTGAAAACAGTTAATGACTGTAAATTTCACATGGCATTTCAATTTCAAAAGCATAAAATATACTCATGCAATGCGTTATTAGAGTTAAGGTCTAGCTTCACTACGGAGGCGCGTCGCGGCGCGGCACGTAAATAAAAATAAAATAAATAAATAAATAAGCCGTTTATTCCCAAACAATACATTTCAGATACATAAAATGACACAAATATGATTATTTTCAATAGTTAGTAGGTTACATAACATTTTACTATTAAGTCACACGATTATGAGAAATCAATTAAGCATAAGTTTTATTATATATATTATTATTATACGCGGCACGTAGCGGTAAATATTCTTTGTATGAGGTTGCATGGAGCTGAGCCCACGCGACGCGGCACGGAGACGCACTACGGGACGCTGCCCCATACAAACTCCAACAAATCAAATAAATATTATAAATGCGAAAGTTTGGATGGATTGATGTATGGATGTATGTTTGTTACTCAATCACGCTCCAACGGATGAACGGATCTGGATGAAATTGGGCACAGAGATAGATTATAGTCTGGAATAGCACATAGGTTACTTTTTATCCCGGAAAATTAAAGAGTTCCCGCGGGAACCGAAAAACCTCAATCCACGCGGACGAAGTCGCGGGCATCAGCTAGTACATAATATTTGCCGCTACGTGCCGCGCCGCTCCATGCATTTCACTAGGAACTAGACCTTAAAACATACTACGGACAAGATAGGATAAACTTCCTGTCGCGTGAAATGGAAACGTCCGGTGCCATAATATAATACTGAATGACGGGGACTATTCGCAAATTCAAATTCAAAAGTTTTTTATTCCAATAGACTTTTTACAAGTGCTTATGTATAGTCGAATGAATCTACAACTACGCACAGGCGTTTTGTCATGTCCAGTCCATAGTGACCGACTACAATCATTTGCCGTCGTCAACCGATAGACGCCCACTGCTGGACATAATAATATGTCTCTTGCGATGACTCTTGCACCACTTGGATCCAGCGGCTCCCTGCAACTTTTTTTTTTCCTAGCAAGAGGAAATCCTCATGGATGTTATGCCCGACTTCACTGGGATGCTCCCGGCGACCTACGGACTAAAAACTCCTGCCTTCTCTGGCCGCCCTTCACGGTACTGCGATGTGCATAACTTCGGGAAGGGGGCTGTCTATCTGCTCAGACTTCATTAGCTTGCAACTTGCTCGATGTCATCCATCCACCAAGAGTTCTGCCAATGGTGCGCTTTCCAATGCGAGGTCGCCAATCGCCATCCCAGCACTATAGGACCCCAACGTGTATTCTGTACTTCGCAATATAAGTACATATACATACTAGATGATGCCCGCAACTTCGTTCGCGTGGATAAACGTTTTTTGATTCTCGCGGGAACTCATGAATATTCCGGGATAAAAAGTAGTCTATGTCCTTCCCCGGGATACAACCTATCCCTGTACCAAATTTCACCAAAATCGGTTGAACAGATGGGCCGTGAAAGCGTATAGCAGACAGACAGACATACATACAGACACACTTTCGCATTTATATTAGTAAGTATGGACGATGGATATGGATATATGTGCATTTTAACTGAATTATATTTTTTCGATTGAGGTGGTTTTTGCATCCATATTATTTTTTGTATACTATAATTCAGATATTTGAACCAAGTCGCTGATTTTAGAAGAAAATAAAACTGGAATAGGTATATTAAAAATATCGTCGTTAAAAAACTGTTGCGAAAGATCAATATGTATATGTATGTATGTATGTATGTTTGTGAAATAGTCTCACTCTCTAATGCCCGGGATACACGAGGCTAGTTTTTCAAGCTAGGATAGCAAGCTAGTACTGTCCTGGCTTGCTGACCTGGCTTGGAACATGCTAGTTCTGTTGACATGAGGCTAGGATTATTTTAAGCTAGTACTATTGCAGTGACTGAGGTGACCACACGTCCAAAATGAGCTGCATGCGAAAAAAAAAACACTATTCGACTGAAGGAGTTACTTCGAAAACTGTGCTAATTCGCACTAGACGAACGAGAAGAAGAGTTACAAAAACGGGTGTGGACAAGACCGTGGATTTTAAGAAGAGATGAACGTGGATCATCTGCTTTACTATTGGAAGAATTTCGCAATGAAGATTTAGACGAATATAAGAGTATTTTGCGAATGACGCCTGATTTGTTTGATATTCTGTTGAGTCTTCTAACGCCAAAAAATAAACAAAACGCGTGGTTCCTGCTTACTAGCCAACTGAAAACTAGCTTCGCCGGCCATATGAAGCTAGTACACAAGCCAGGATAGTAAAATCAGTGGTGGGGGGCGCTACTATCCTAAAAAATAGAACTCCATCCTATTAAAAACTATCCTGGCTTGTAAACTAGCTTACTAGCTTACTAGCTCAGAAATGAAGCTAGTTTTGTCTACACGAAGCCAGAAGTACTAGCTTGCTAGCTTACTGACACTAGCTTGCTATCCTAGCTTGAAAAACTAGCCTCGTGTATCCCGGGCATAACTAATGTTTTGAGAACGTAAAAACGAGTCCATTAATGTTAAATGAACCCCGAGTTAGTTAAATAGAGCTTTAAATTCAAGAAAAAGTTTATGCAGAGTTGTGACGTGAAAGAACCTTTCACCCGATAATTTGCAACTTCATCGTGTTAAGCTAAGTTGATCGCACATTTATAAGCTGATGCCCGCGACTTCGTCCGCGTGGTTTAAGTATTTTTGATTCCCGCGAGAAATCCTTAATTTTCCGGTATAAAAAGTAGCCTATGTCACTCTCCAGGTCCTCAACTACATCCGTGAAAAAATCACGTCGATCTCGCTCCGTTGAAGGACAAAACAACAAACCAACAAACAAACACACTTTCGCATTTATAATATTAGTATGATATCATGATTTTTCCTGTGTGTGTGCAGTGTTTAAGAAAGAAAATCTTATTATTTTCTAGTTCTGACACACATAACTTAAATAATAAAGTTTTTCTATATACCTATCTATTTTAACGTGACGCGAAAAGAAACAGTCGAAGATCGCTATACTGATTTGTACAAGTTCATCAATAAGCTGTAGCAGGATATAGGTTAGTCCATTTTTTTTTATCCACTACAAGTTAGCCCTTGACTGCGGTCTCACCTGATGGTAAGTGATGATGCAGTCTAAGTTGTTTGCGGGCTAACCTGTTAGGGGCATGGCAGATAAATTATTAAACCCATACCCCTATTCGGTTTCTACACGGCATCGTACCGGAACGCTAAATCGCTTGGCGGCACGTTTTTGCCAGTAGGGTGGTAACTAGCCACGGCCGAAGCCTCCCACCAGGTAAAATGTCTGAATTTAAGTGAGTTTGAGATAAGTATGAAAAATTATGCGGTAAATGATTACCGAAGAGATGTAATCGAAGTTGATAAGGTTTGAGATGTATACGTAATGTATGCATCAGGTAAGCGGTATACACTTAGGTCTGTTTTCCAGAGGTTTTCCACCCCTTCGGATCTTCTCACTTGACTCTTGAAACTTCTCAAGTGACCTATATCAGATTCCAGGAAAGAGCACATACCACGAGCAGATTTTCACTTTCACCTTTGTCTATGATGTTTTTATGTGCAAACAGCTTTAGTGAAATAATCGAGTTAAGCTAACCCAAAGTACTTTTATAGGCGACTCGAGGCAAAGGTTTGAGTGCGCCCTTGTTTCAATGAAGTTCTAGGTAATCAACTTCAATTCTCTGTGCCTCGAAAAGGTGCCTGCAATGTTAATTTTTGAGTAAGCATCCTCATTTATTTTGGTCTAAGATCCGAATCTAAATCGAGACGTACCGGTTTGATAAGAGAATCAAATTTATTTTATAATAAATTTCATATATTAGAAAATAAATTAAAAATGGGTAGACAACAGAAATCCTGGACAAAATATTTTTAATTATTTTTTGAAAAATGATTTTTCATAAAATGTTGCAAAATGAAGATAATAATAAAATTTTATACTGGACTTAAAGTATAGAGCATATAGAATGTGCAATCGTAGGGTAGACTATTATTTACCTGGATAAATAATGGAAATAATAGTCTACCCTATTATTTACCTGGATAAATAATGGAAATAATAGTCTACCCTACGATTGCACATTCTATATGCTCTATACTTTAAGTCCAGTATAAAATTTTATTATTATCTTCATTTTGCAACATTTTATGAAAAATCATTTTTCAAAAAGTAATTAAAAATATTCTGTCCAGGATTTCTGTTGTCTACCCATTTTTAATTTATTTTCTAATATATGAAATTTATTATAAAATAAATTTGATTCTCTTATCAAACCGGTACGTCTCGATTTAGATTCGGATCTTCTACTATTTATTTGTGAACTAGCTGATGCCCGCAACTTTGTGCGTGTGGAATGTTTTTTCTAGTTTCCACAGGAACTCCTTAATTTCTGTCACTCTCCAACTACACCCATGTAAAAAATCACGTCGATCCGTTACTCAGTTGCAGCGTGAATCGTGATTGAAGGACAAACCCACAAACAAGCAAACACAGTTTCGCATTAATAATATTAGTATGATACAGTACAAAAAGGTATGATACATACAATTGTTTTGAAATATATTAAAATGAATTATTATAGCTACTTATGGGCAAATTTTTAAACAACTATGTGCATAAGTAAATCCCTACTTATTTATTAATACTTTTAAAACTTATATTACAAATGCGAAAGTGTGTCTGTCTATCTGTCTGTCAGTCTGCATATCTGTCTGCTACGAGGTCCATGTTTTCAACCGATTTAAATGTAATTTGGTACTGAGACATGTAAATACCATAGACTCCTTTTTTATAATGGAAAATTAAAGAGTTCCGACAGGTTTTTAAAACCTAAATCTTTGGTTTTTCGGGAGGAAAAGCATCCTATTTATACGTCTCTAGGTTGCAAAATATCTCTGTACCTAATTTCATCAAAATCGGTTAAACTTAAAACTTGAAAAGTTTACATACCTACCTACCTGAGACATTTAATAATATAATTTATCTATACAATATAAACGTATGTAAGTATTTATATATTATAAATGCGAAAGTTTGGATGGATAGACGAATGGATACTCAATCACGCCAGAACGTCTGAACGGATCTGGATGCAATTTGGCACAGAGATAGATTATAGCCTGGAATAACTGATTTTCACGATGACAAAGTAGCATGGAAGCAACCAGCTGCGCATCCAGCAACCTACAAGTCAGTGTTTAATACTTGTTACGTAACGTATGCATTGTATATTATTTACAAAGTGTAACATTTTTCTGTTTCTGAAAAGAGCAATTGCTGAGTTTCTTGCCGGTTTTTCTCAGTAGAATCAGCTTTCCGAACCGTTGGTAGATTCTTACGACTTATTATAAGTGACACAAGTTGTCCTACGTGAAACAAATGATTTCATTTCATTTCATATCCCGGAAAATTAAAGACTGCCCGCGAGAACCGAAATACCTCAATCCACGCGGACGAAGTTGCGGGCATCAGCTAGTGTCTATAACATATTAGTAAAGATTATAATATAATATGGCTTGCTAATAACTTCTAAACGCGAGCAAGTTCATAAAACACCAACAGGTTTTAATGAAAGGGCAGAAATAATATGCTCCATAAATTCGTAGTTCATACCATTAAAAGTTGTATACCTACTCCTCCCATCTAGCGTCGTAACCTATAAAGGCTCCCTCGAGAAGAGATTTTGCGGGCAATGCGAAATGTAAAGCTTAATACACACAAGTGGTTTACTGTCAGGATGAGTAGGGGCGTATCTGGGTGATAATTACAGAAGAAAAACATTTTTTTTAATCCACTACAAGTTAGCCCTTGACTGCGATCTCACCTGATGGTAAGTGACGATGCAGTCTAAGATGGTAGCGGGCTAACATGTTAGGGGCATGGCAGCTAGGCTCACTGTCCTGTCCTGTCAAGGACAGGACAGTGAGCGTAGCTGCCATGCCGCTGTCCTGTCCTGTCACGCTAACGTGTGCAGCTCGGTCTTGACATCATTGATCATAAGGGACACAATTATTTTTTTTACCCATACCCCTATTCGGTTTCTACATGGCATCGTACCGGAACGCTAAATCGCTTGGCGGCACGTCTTTACCGGTAGGGTGGTAACTAGCCACGGCCGAAGCCTCAAACCAGGCAATTTATGGTGTAGCCCCACTTGAGATGCATGGAGCGGTGCGGCACGTAGCGGCAAATATTATTTGTGTGAGTTTGTACGTAACTGCTTCGTTGGTCTAACTCTAGTGGTTATCATGTTCGACTGCGGCTGACGAGGTCCCGGGTTCGAGTCCCGGGTCGGGTCATAATTAAGTGTTGGGTTTTTCTGATTAGAAATTCTCAGTACTAGCCCGGAGTTAGAAAGTTGGCGGGGTTTCACCCGCGTGCCTCGGAGAGCAAGTTAAGCCGTCCGTCCCGGTTATTATCACTAACATGATAATAGTCGTTAAAGCCCGCCAACCCGCATTGGAGCAGCGTGGTGGGTCTAAGCTCTAATTCCCTCTCTCCTATGAGAGTGGAGGCCTGTGCCCAGCAGTGGGACGTTAATGGGCTGTAGTGGTGGTGGTGGTGGCTTTGCTGTAAGGATAAGTAGGGGCTTATCTGGGCGAAAACAAAAGAAAACCATTTATGGTATAGCCCCACTAGAGATGCATGGAGCGGTGCGGCACGTAGCGGCAAATATTATTTGTATGAGTTTGTACGGGGCCGCGTCGCGCAGTGCACCTCCGTGCCGCTTCGCTTAAGTAGGCCCAGCTCCATATAACCTCATACAAAGAATACTGCAGCCGCTTCTCTGTAGAAGGGCTTGACCTTCAACAGAAATGAAAACTATATGGATTCCTTACGAAAAAGGAAAATTATTACAAAAACACACGATCCGTTACAAAAACATGTTTTGTGCCTTGTGAAACCATCACAAAATGTGTCATTGTGAAAAACAAGGCAGCAACATACGGCGTAATTATTTTTGACGGTTTAAAACGGTATCATTTAACAATTTTCAACATTTTAAAAACAGTGTTATTCAAATGCCGTACACAATTTAATCAAAATCAGTTTAGCGGAGAATACATAACAGCCATACGTCTGCCCCGCTGGCTCTGCCCCGTTAACGGGGCAGTTGGGAAAAATAGTGCCATCGGCCCCGCTAGCCTCGGCGTTGTCGCTTAACGGGGCAGATGAAACTTTTTCACACAGATCAAGTGTCATTTGCCCCGCTACGCTTCCGTAATGCATTAATTATAGTTCTGAATAGTGCAGTATATATCTCTCTCTTTCTCTGCGTCGTATTCCTCATTACTGAGGGTCGTGACTCCTTTCCATTAATCAAATAATGGTAGGAGTTTTCTTGGGATTTAATAATGCGATGGGTTCCCACGCCCTTCCGTATACGACTCGACTAGGAGTACTATTTCAACCCGATTTTCTTAACGATTATTATCAAATGTTAGTGATAATAACCGGGACCGACGGCTTATCGTGCTCTCGAGGAAACGAAAAGACCAAATTTGGACCTCCGAATTCGGTCACCCATTCAGTTACCGACTTGGGTCAACATTCGCAATGCGTTAAGCGTTGTCACAACTAGGCCACTCGTCCCTCATCGTAGCCGTCCCTCGTGCAGTATAGGTATAGATTCTAATAAATGTATGCCTGAAAAAACTCCTTGTCCTAAAGGTGTAATTCTGCAGACGACTGCACGCAGCAGCAGACCTTTTACTATACTGTATTGTATTTTGTTACATAACAAATTCTAGCTTCTAGGTAGAGATTCACGTTCCCCCTCCCTTTTCCTCCCCCTGGTGGCGCTGTAGCGGTTGGTAAAGCCAACATACTCGATCAGAAAAAAATTGTGTGTGCAATTCACACACGGCAGAAGTGAAACTTCAGAAAAGTAGCCTACGAGAGAATATGATATAAATTTAACTTGTATTCTATCTCATTCTCTCGCAGCCTAAATCCTATATTATGGATATACGAATATAATATATTCGTATATCCATATATAGGATATTATGTGGATAAGACAAAAGACAATCGCGTCATTCACTATTCTACGGAGTGCGCCCACACGGCAACCGGACAAATCGTCGTTACGGTTCCCCTTCAACGCGCACGGTGAGACGTATATCGTTCAATTCAATATACCTAAATGTATGTTTGTATTACTGAAGATGCCGAACGGCAACCATCCAAAATTACTTGAAAATCGATTTATTAGAATTTATTACAATCAGAAAAGTCAAGATGACGTCACTATGCAATGTTTCATACAAAATCTGCACGCGTTTTGACGTTTGAAAAAAAGTTACTGATTTGACTATTTGTGTGGTGTAAATTGTGATGAATATCACAAGCTATGTTATGCAAAAGTGGGCTGTTGTTGCGTCATATCAAAAATCTTATTTTAAATTATAATCTATACTTCTATACTAATCTATACTAATATTATAAATGCGAAAGTTTGGATGGATGCATGGATGGATAGATGTTTGTTACTCAATCACACCCCAACGGCTTAACGGATCCGGATGAAATTTGGCCCAGAGATAGATTAATGATCTGGAATAACACATAGGCTACTTTTTATCCCGGAATCCCTAAAGAGATCCCGCGCGAACCGAAAAACCTCAATCCACGCGGACGAAGTCCGGGCATTAGCTAGTATTGTATTGTTTTGAAATAAGCGGAAGCGCCATATTATAACATTTTGGTCTATATGGACATTGGACAGGGATGTTCCGATACCATCGAAATATCGGGACCTACCTACTTTACTACCACAATTAATGAGTAGTACCTACACAAATCGTTTGGTGATTCTTCTCATAATATTAATATAATGAGTACTTTATAAATATCGATAAATACTCATAGCTATACATTATCATTTTTTATATTATTAACTTCTCCTAACAGTACATTAAAGGATTGATGTCGTAATGCGATACCGATTCTATTTCTTATTACAATCGACTTTATTTATTTAATTGACGACCTCCGTGGCGCAGTGTGCAGCGCTGTTGTCTTAACGTGCGGAGGTCCCGGTTTCGATCCCCGGCAGGGTCAATTTGGGAATTTATAATTTCTGAATTTTCCCTGGTCTGGCCTGGTGGAAGGTTTCGGCCGTGGCTAGTTACCACCCTACCGGCAAAGACGTGCCGCCAAGCGATTTAGCGTTCCGGTACGATGCCGTGTAGAAACCGAATAGTGGTATGGGTTTAATACCGATAACTGCCATGCCCCTAACAGGTTAGCCCGTTACCGTCTTAGGCTGCATCATAACTTACCATCAGGTGAGATCGCAGTCAAGGGCTAACTTGGATAAAAAAAAAGTTTTAATCAATTTATCACATTGATATTTTATTTTTTTATGAAGAACCGGAAGTTTATTTTGCTATAATCCGCCACAATAGAAAAATCTATGTGATACAGGATGTATCTTGCGATGTTCACCACACCATAATTAATAGAGAGATAGAGAGGAGTTATCTAAAGCAAATTCTACAAAACAGTACTATACTGTACTCGTTTCTTAAGTATCACACTTCTCCCCAGGTGTGCGTGCTGAATCGATTCAATACCTTACATTTATTTCGATACTGAGTAAGCATCGAGAGAATGGCTCGGTTCTAAAAGCTGCCCTTAGTGTAGTTAATAGCAAAACATTAATTTGTGACCTGTAAGACGGTCGGTAAAAAGGTAATAATATATCTTTATGTAATAACTTTACAGCTAAGCTGATTTTTCATATTATAAGTAACTATAAGTAACCACAACTCAAACTCTATAGTCGCTGGTCGTTCTTACCTGTATATGGGACATACACAGAAAAACTTTCAGCTTTTATAAAATAACGAAGGTCTGGCCGTCGTGGGCTCTTGGGCTATTATGTTTGCCCAAAGGACCTTCCCGAAATTCATTGCCAGCTCTCGGATTCCATCGCCCCGCTGTCGCCGTCGTATAGTTTCGTATCTGACGCCTAGTGTCGCTTTTTCATTTCATCGAATTTTCAAATCACAGCGATTCTAAAGAAGCTTCACTTCAAAAACTACACTTTGTACTTAGTAACAATAACAAATTTCGAATCTATCAGAGTTGATGATCATCTTTCATTGAACAGACTTTCTTAAATCATAGCTAAGAACTCTCGATCAAGTCACCTTTCAAACAATCGGTCCATCGGTTTGGGAGTGGTTTAGGAGCAACAACGCCATAGACAAATACATATTCAAATTCAAATTCAAAAGTTTTTTATTCAAATAGACTTTTTACAAGTGCTTATGAATAGTCGAATGAATCTACCATACCATAGATACAGAAACACACGTTAAACTTAGTACCTGGATGACCGACCTTTACTCGGTATTTTTTTTTTGGTAAATCGTGTTTTTGGAAATTATATTGAAACACGAATTAAATATTATATGATTAATATTTTTCGATCTTACCGACATACATAACAAGTACGAAACAATAAAAATCAAACTGGAGACATCTGGACTCGAACCGGGGTCTTCTGGTTTCGGGACCGCCTGATTTCTCACGTGAGCTATTATAAACCTTGTAGACGGTGGCGAAATTTACCTTTGTATTCTAATGATATTGTTTGATAGATATGTTTTTTAAATTTTCACTGCCTGAAAACACGGATAAAACGACATTTTCTAAAAATGAATTCTAGCTAGATTGATTTATCGCCCCCGAAACCCTCTGCATACTAAATTTCATGAAAATCGTTGGAGCCGTTTCCGATATTCAGATTATATAATATATATTATATTTATACAAAGAATGGCTCGTTTAAAGGCATTTAAATATTATTATTAAATAATATTAGATATATGTAATTTAGTAATTAGCTGATGCCCGCGACTTCGTTCGCGTGGATTGGGGTTTTTCGGTTCCCGCGGGAACTCTTAAATTTTCCGGGATAAAAAGTAGCCTATGTGCTATTCCAGACTATAATCTATCTCTGTGCCAAATTTCATCCAGATCCGTTCAGCCGTTGGAGCGTGATTGAGTAACAAACACCCATATATCCATACATCCATCCAAACTTTCGCATTTATAATATTTATTTGATTATAATAATTATTATTATTATCGATATGAATTTAACTCTCACGCCCGCATATCTCTGACCAGACGGTATTATTATTATTATTATAAATATAGATAACACCCCTCATTTTGCGCGCGGGGGTTAAAACACACACTAAAGTGTGAGCCCAGCTTTAATGTAGGTATCGGCCAAGGTCAAGAGAGCGTTCACATTGTCTGGATGTTTTACGATTTTAGCAGACACGTGGCGCAACGCAATGCGTATACGAGTTGAGAGGGAAAACGGAATCTATATACCATACTATACTATATACTATACTATAATACATATTATAAATGTGAAAGTTTGGATGGATGTATGGATGGATATTTGTTACTCAATCACGCGGCACTCCTCAACGGCTGAATGGATCTGGATGAAATTTGGCACAGAGATAGATTAGTCTGGAATAACACATAGGGCCTATGCGTTATTCCAGCCTATGTCATAGGCTACTTTTTATCCCGGAAAATTACAGAGTTCCCGCAGGAACCAAAAACCCTAAAACCACGCGGACTAAGTCGCGAGCATCAGCTAGTATTAGTATAATATTCATCAAAAGTCAGACTCATCAACGCCGTAGTCAAATCCAATGGACTTAAAAAGGTGAAATTTTGCACAGAGGTTTCCTTTATAGTTAGCATATTATTCGACTGCGGATTCTGGGATTGATTCCCGGATCGGGCCATAATAAAGTATTGGGAGTTTCTTATAAGAAATTCTCATACTAGCCCGGAGTTCGAAAAATGGCAGTGAATAATTAAATCAACCGACCCTGTGCCTGATCTCTCTCAGTTCTGAAGAATAGAGAAGGTAAGAAGTACCTTTGTTTGCGCATACACTATAATATCCCCGCGCAGAAGACTAAACCCTCAGGAGATTGTCTGCCGTGGTCCTGATTGGTATGACATATTATAGGCAAGGAATATAATGCTTTTTCGAAGCCGCGGCCGGTCGCAAATCCTACTAATAAGTATAATAAATGTGAAATTTTGTATGTTTGTAAGTTAGGATGTTTGTGACTCCTTCGTGCCGCAACGATTGAACCAATTTGGCTGAAATTTGGAATGGAGATAGCTTATAACCTGAATTAAGAGTAACACAGGCTACATTCCCTCCCGGAAAATGAAAGAGTTCCCGCGGGAACCAAAACAACGCGGGCATTACCTATCTAGCTATAAATTATTCCAATTAACCACATTGGTTTGAATCTGAGCACACTGCAAGGCCTCCACTGCAACCTTGCCCCACTTAGTTAATGCTTCATTACGACCATATTAAAACTTAGCACCGCGTGTGAGTACATAAATATGTTGTTTTAGAAATATAACCTTTTTACAGCCTCACGAACTCGATCTCTATATACATATTTTTAAAAGACTTCAGAAAAGGTTGTACTGCATTCCGAATTGGAAAAAGTGTGAAAACTGAGTGACCGCCGTAGAATACAATAATTACTCCACAGTGCATAAAACTCCTCACTATATGGGCAGGAAAATGTTGGATCCCTGATGAACAGCTCTCGAACTCTATTTCTACCTATTTTTAAAGACCTCAGAAAAGGTAGTTCTGTATTCAGATTTAAAAAGGTTAAGTGTGAGAACTGAGAACTGAGTGACCACCATCGAATACAATTACTCCGCAGTGCTTAATGACAGGAAAATGTAGAAATATGCATTCCAGTATGGCTAGCATGCGCACTACGAGTAAAATTATGTCTACCCGATAACTCTCTCTGTCTACCGAAGCTAACATGGTTACTTGTCTCGTTACTTCAAAAGTAGAGAGTAAAGTAATATTTCTTATCTGTGGTATTTTTCTCTACAAACCTTTACATGTCGACTATTTTTTTCTTGTAATACAAGTATACCGCATTTGGTGCATGTAGGGTAAATGAAAAATTTGCCGGCAACGACAACATCTCTCTCTCTCGTCGCGAGATAATCTCGTTGTGCGCATGCTAAGCACATATAAGAACGAGAAAATTTAAATAGGTTAAAGACCCGTTACCATTTCTGTGTGGAAGGATAATGCCTTCAACAAAACTTGGAAAATCAATCACCATTTTACGAAAACACAGCCTTGCGCATTGCTGCATGCTATTGCTAAACAAACCCAGCTTTTCCCCTTCAATTTTGTAATCTATCGATATCGACACGGGAATCAGATAAAATTTTAAGTAGTTGATGAATTTACTTCTTACTTACTTTTAGGTACTAAAATTCTACATCAATCCGTCGCTTGAAGTGATTTTTATAAAATAACCAGTCAACAGTACACACAATGTACTAAACCGCCCGCGGGAATTTCGAATTATCCGTCCTTATTCATGTCTGCGTTCCGTACCCAAGGGGTACCAAGTACCAACGGGACTATTTTACGAAGCCTCCATTGTCCATCCGTTTGTATGTCAACGGACTGTATCTCATGAACCGTAATAGCTAGACACTAGACAGTTGCAATTTTCAGAGTGTGTATTCCTATTGCCGCTATAACAACAAATAGCAAAAATTAATATAAAAAATTACGAGAGGGAGGGAGATGGAAACGTGATTTTCGCCTTATCTCTTGGACCGCAATAGACACACGAAATTTTTAAAGAGCGACTAATACTTTAGCTGCCATGACATGATAAATTTTTTAGGTTCAATGGTTGGGCCTGGGCGATGTTCAGTCAGTCAGTCAGCGAGTGAGTGAGTCAGGCATTTTTCCCTTCATATATTGAAAGATTAAAAATGAGAAAGTGTCTGCCTGTTACCTCTAGAGATCAGGGACCACACTGCCAACGCTTAAAGCAATACTTAAGCAATATTACTCAAAATTACAGTTTGAGGTCACGTACCTACCACGACGTTCCTAAAATCATACTAATATTATAAATGCGAAAGTGTTTGTTTGTTGGTTTTTTGTTTTGTTGGTTTGTTGGTGTCTTGGTTTGTCCTTCAATCACGCCGCAACGGAGCAACGGATCGACGTGATTTTTGGCATGGGTATAGTTGAGGACCTGGAGAGTAACATAGGCTACTTTTTATCCCGGAAAATTAAGGAGTTCCCGCGGGAATAACAAAAAACTTAAACCACGCGGACGAAGTCGCGGGCATCAGCTAGTAAGGTTTATAATTTTTAAACACGAAAGTCAACAATAACGAAACAGTATGCAGTTTAATAAAGCGTTGGCAATATGGCCTCAGTCTGTTCAAATGTTTTTGACCAAAGGTAGGTAGGTACGTACAAAACAGGTTCATTTCCGGCGCTTGTATTTCATCCCCTATTCACACAAACAAATAAATTTCATTTCAATGTAAATAAAGCTTCAATGAAAATACAATCGCACTGTTTTAGATTGTTTCAACAAAATAAATACAGGACGCATTGCCATCGTAATGAAATCCTCGGTGCGTGGTCCATTTAACCGGATATGACGCTGTAATCAAGTCGTACGACAAATACCAAATTTTACGTTTAGTACCGCCATTGGATGAGTAAATATAGCTTTCCAAGTACAAACGACTGTATTTTGTCCTGCAAAAACAACGAATTACCCGTGGGAGAGAAGCTTTACGCAACTGTTCCCTTTACCAAAGTGTTGGATCACTGGAACAGTCCTGTCTTTCGAGAACATTATGAAGAACACTCGGGCGTGTTCTTCATAATGTTCTCGAAAGTGTGTGAAATCAGCCAATCCGCACGTTGCCAGCGTGGTGGACTACGGCCAAACCATTCATTCCGAGTGGAGACTCGTGCTCAGTAGTGAGCCGGCAATGGGTTGATAAGAAAAAGAACCCTCGCTGTACCCAAGTATTCTCCCCTCTACAAGTGCGGTACCTTCTCTTCATAGAGCTTTGTGAGCCTTAGTCCACAGTCGGTATTAATTCCACGAATCCATACAGGCAGCCATGTAATTATCCATTAATTAAACTAAAATGTGTCCATCTGTTTGTCACATTTTCACGGCACTACCGATGCACGGATTGATTGTTTTGATGGACCTATTATGAAACTGCTGCATGAATCATGGAAGTATACCTAGGTACCTCCTACCTCCATGGCGTACATTCAAGATTCAATGTTTATTACACAACTGTCCAAAATGGAGTGAAAATATGTTTTCAGGATTCTTGTAAGAATGTATGTGAGTTTCTTTATTTCACCATAACTTCTAAATGCTTGAACAGATTTGGATGTATGTATCCTTAAAATCCCTAAATCCTCCCGAGTGACACTGACTAAGTATTTTTTTTATTCAACTGGCAGTGCTGTCGTCTTTTTAATTCTTTTTAAACAGTATTTTCACTTGTTTTTTGAAATTATTATATTATATCAAACTTGAAAAAGCTACGAGGGTTCCAAACGCGCCCTGGTCTGTGAAGAGCCCACAACAAACTCAGCCGGTCACAACAAATTCTCAACCAGACAACTCACACACTCTCCAGACCAGACCAGAGAAAAATCAGAAATCATACTAATACTTTACTAAAATATTTTGTTTGTTGGTTTTTCCTTCAATCACGCCGCAACCGAGCAACAGATCGATGTAATTTTTCGCATGAGTATACTTAGTTGAGCTGGTGAGTGACATCTACTTTTAATCAACCCGGAAAATTAAGGAGTTCCAAAAAAATACCAAAATCGACCCTGCCGGGGGGGATCTAACCAGGAACCTCCCGCTTAGATACTACTAGCTGATGCCGGCGACTTCATCCGCGTGGATTGAGATGTTTGGTTCCCGCGGGAACTCTTTAATTTTCCGGAATAAAAAGTAGCCTATGTGTTATTCCAGACTATATTCTTATATCTTTGTGCCAAATTTAATCCAGATCCAGATAGATAGATTTAGATAAAGATAGATATATAGATATAGATAGTTATAGAATAGATAGATAATATAAAACCGCAGCGCCAGCGTTATGTTAAGGTATATTAACATAACGCTAGCGCTAAATAAATACTCACTGCATATTTAATTGAATACCATATACGCAGACGTAGCCGCAAAAACAGCTTACATGATACAATCCTAGGAACTAGTAATTTGAAAAGCTAGCTAACTAGCCATGTTGATTTAGTGAAAATTCTCGGTATAATTTACAAATTAAACGGGACGCTAATCCGGGCGCGCATGTGTCTGCCCTCAGCGCAAATGGTTCAAAGCGACCAGTGCTTCATTATAACAGCATTATGTGGAGTCTGTGTGTGAAATGAACATGGAGGGAGATCGTCCGTTTTAAAAGGATCGTCTAGTTGTAAATTTTCATACAAAAAGCGATAACGTTTTTCTTCCCGTAAATGTTGTCCAATTTTCATAATTTTTAGAAATGTTGCAGATACAATGAAGAACTATGCTCGTACGTTTTAATTTTAAAGAATTAATATTGCTTATGTTAAAAGTTATTAGCATCTAAATATCCATATTTTTGACCTAAAAACTTCCTCGACTATTTTAATTTTTTTAAATTTAACTAAACTAAAATACTAAAAAAATAAAACGCACGAGCGTAGATTAAGGTGTACTGAATCTAATGAGACCAAAATTTTCTAATTTCGTAAACGTTTGGGGGGGGGGGGGTAAAAACGTTATCACCCCAAACAATATTTCAAGAATAAAATGTAGGCATATGCCTACTGGACTTGCAACTCTCTCTATCGCACGATACGGAGAAGGCAGCGAAGCGTTGTAAAACAGATAGCATAATTGAAAATACCTACTCGCGTCGCGTTTCGTCACTAGACGATACTCTTAATTATCAACTGATGCTGATGCCCGCGACTTCGTCCGCGTGGTTTATGATTTTTTGATTCCCGCGGGAACTCCTTAATTTTCCAGGATAAAAGATGCCTATGTCACTCTCCAGGTCCTCAACTATACCCATTTCAAAAATCACGTTGATCCGTTCCTCCGTTGCGGCGTGATTGAAGGACAAACTCTCTATTTAACGTCCTTGGGGATAGTATTTTCAAAAACCGTGAATCACGTATACCAAGTTTCATGGCTACACCTTGAAAAATGACAGACTTTTATACAAACTTTCAACCCCTATAATTTAACTCCATTGGTGGTGGAATTTATAAAAAACTAGTGGGCCCGGCAGACTTTAGCTCGCGCTATCATTGCATGTACGCTCTACGTATATGTAATGAAGAAGACATGTGCACTTGTTATAGTATAACATGTTAATTATTCTTTGATTCAAATTTTTGTAAAGGTTACCTTTCTAGTATCCTTGGATGACCTAAATGATGTATTACTAATTTCAGAGCTGTCTGTCTGTATCATATATTTATGTTTATTTTATTGTATAATCGATTTTGTATTAAATTTTAAATTGTGACGTCATCAATGATCGACGCACTTTTTTGCTTTAATCGACAGTTTTTAAAATGGTTTTTAAACATAGAACTAACAGGGGACGTGGATATTTCGTGTTTTGGGAGATCCTCTATTTAATAATCACTAAAAAATAATTTAATTGACTAGTTGTCAAACACTCAATTTACTCGTAAAGGTGCACTCAGTTCACCGCTATTAATACTGTAATGTAAACTTTTTCCGCCCTTGGGTGATAATAGTACATTAACACATCTAGGGCAGTAAAATAAGAAATGTCTCAGATCACATGTAATTGTTGTCCGAGGCGAAGCCGAGGTCAATAAACATGTGATCTGAGGCTTTCTTATTTACTGCCCGTGGTGTGTATTAGTACATTGTTCACCGAGGGGAGAAAGTGACCGATTACTATCGAGGGTGTAGTTTGAGGCCCGAGGCGTAGCCGAAGGGCCGCAATACACGCGAGGTAGGAATCGTACTTTCTACCGAGTGATACATAGTGCTTTATACTACACCTGCGAGGAAAATAAGCGATAATTAGTGATTACTTGAACTTACAAAGGTTTAAAATAATAAATAAAATAAATATTTTTTATTTCAGGCAATTTTACAAACCCATATTCAAAATACAGAAACATAAAAAAAAAAAAAACAAAAAAAAAAGAAAAAAAAAAAAAAGAAAAAAAAAAGAAAAAAAAAAGAAAAAAAAAGAAAAAAAAAAGAAAAAAAAAGGTTTAGGTTAATAGTTAATAATAGTTAATAGTCCTTAATTAGGTTAGGCTAGCTAGCTTTAATTTCTAATATGTATTGTTTTCAAAAAATTAAAAAAAAAAATTAAAAAAAAAAACCGGCCAAGTGCGAGTCGGACTCGCGCACCGAGGGTTCCGTACAAACCTGTAGTAAGTTTTAAATTATTAAAAAAAAAAACACGTTTATTGTATGGGGACCCCCTTTAATATATATATTTTTTTAATGTTTAGTATTTGTTGTTATAGCGGCAACGGAAATACATCATTTGTGCAAAATTTCAGCTTTCTAGCTATCACGGTTTATGAGATACAGCCTGGAGACAGACAGACAGACAGACAGACAGACAGACAGACAGCGGAGTCTTAGTAATAGGGTCCCGTTTTTACCCTTTGGGTACGGAACCCTAAAAAATGACGTTCTATCATAACTACCTATATGAGTCGCTTCATTCGAAGCTTCACTATCACAACTAGACTACATTTTGAGGATTATTTCAATATAGATTTCGATATCGACAATCGACATCGATATTGACAATCGACATCGATACCGACAATCGACATCGATACCGACAATCGACATCGATATAGATATCGACTATCAATATCGGATATCGATATCGACTATCGATATCGATAATCGACGTCGATGTCGACAATCGACATTCACCATATTATTTGACTTTTCTGTGTCAAATATGGTGAAGCTGCTTCTAATATTATATTTCATTAAGGTAAGACATCCAAATTCTCAACGTCCATACCATATTTACTTAAAATTAAAAAAACAACAGCGCGTTAGAAATGGATTTTCATACAGTTTTCTCCCCGCTTAGCACGTTAGAAATGAAATTTCATACATCTTTTCCTCCCGCTTAATTGGTTTGTAGCAATGACGTACTTTCTACCTCGTTTTGACCAAAGCAAGAGGGTACTTTCCGAGCGGGTGTAGTATAAACTATTTTTTCATCCCACCATCTCGGAAAGAGTATTTTTATTCTTCGATATCTGATGGTAAAAGCCGTTATTATCCTCTAGAGGATAAAGTAAATTGAATTTAGAACATCGTGTGCACGTTAGTAAATATCACTCGTCTATGAAGTTTGCGAATTCAAAACTTCATTAAAACCTATTTACTTGTACCTCTATGGTGCCGAATTTCCATACAATCGTTTTTAATTTGTTAAAAACTCACACTCGTAACCTTCTTGGTGTACTTTTTTAATTTGCTTTGCGCGCACCATTTTCTTTCACGTCATATTGTTTAAAATTAAAACCGATTAAAAACAAGAAAATTGAAAATAAGTGAAAAACCTAAAATGAGTGATTCTAGTGACGAAGAAATTTACAGAATTGAATTTAATCTTGTGATTTTTTTTGCATTTAGTCATTTCCTCGCTGAGGTGGGATGAAAAGTTACCTTGTGATTTTTTTTGCATTTAGTCATTTCCTCGCTGAGGTGGGATGAAAAGTTACGTGTTGCACTCGAGTGAAAAGATTTTTCACCTCGTGCTCTTTTGATTCCCTCGCTGACGCTCAGGATTCTAATTTTTGAATCACTCGCTCCGCTCGTGATTCAATTTTAGAATCCTTCGCTTGCTTGGTCATCAAAATTGAGCACGCGGTTAAAAAACAACTTTTCACTCTTGTATAACAAATAACTATTCTCCTCGACGGAGGCGGAAAGCGGCATTTTCGTTTAGCGCAGCGGGAGGAAAATTGACGCTTTCCGCCCGGAGGTGAGAAAAAATATTACCACACAGTTATTAGGCTACAAAGCTGTACAATTTTGTTAATTTTTTCACTTGTGCGAGTGGTTTTTAAATAATCATCGTCGTTGTTAACTGATACTCAATAGTACCACTGCTCTTGTAGGGTCTTCGCCGAGGTCTTGCGCCGCCGCCACTCAGGGGCCTTTGCACATTCAATCAATAAATTTTATTTATTCAAATTAGGTATCACTACATCCGATGCCTAGCATTAATCGATATCATTGGCCTACTGACTCGATTACAGCGACTGAATGCACACAAAATTATTTTTTAATAGCTCAATGACCTGGAAATTACTACCGTTTACGTTGCACTTACCTGAAATGTGGCAAAATTATTAGTTCTTGGTAAAATGTTAGACGAATCCAATATACTTAGGCACTTTGTTTTTTATTCCACTACAAGTTAGCTCTCTCAGGTCTGGCTTTAGTTCACCGCGCTGGCAAAGTGCGGATTGGCTGGCTTCACACACCTTTCAGAACTCTCGGGCGTGCGATTTCCTCACGATGTTTTCCTTCATTTCATAAAACGCACATGACTCTGAAAATTTAGATGTGCTTGCCCGGGGATCGAACCCCCTGCCATTGGAAAGGAGGGCGAGGTCTAAACCACTATAACATAATATAGTACTACTTTTGACGACCACCCTGGCGCAGTGTTGAGCGCTGTTGTCTTAATGTGCGGAGGTACCGGGTTCGATTCCCCGCAGGGTCAATTTGGGAATATATAATTTCTGAATTTTCACTGGTCTGACCAGGTGAGAGGCTTCGGTCCTCGCTTCAGCAAAGACGTGCCACCAAGCGATTTAACGCTCTGGTACGATGCCGTGTATAAACCGATTAGGGGTTACATGGGTAACCATAATAATATAACGGCCATGCCCCTAACAGATTAGCCCGCTACCATCTGCTACCTACTAGACTGCATCATCGCATACCATCAGGTGAGATCGCAGTCAAGAGCTAACTTGTAGTGGATAAAAAAAAATTGGCAGTCATTGGGACTGCCGATAGAAGTGAAACGAATATTTAAAATATTATTTTTTAATTATTTGCTTTTTTTTAATTATTTTTTTTTAATAATTAAAATATAAACCTTAACACTAAGGCATTAAAGTTTAATTACGAATGTAGTATAGTTATATTTAAGACCTTTTGTCTTCGTAACAACGCGAGCACGTCGGTGTTCGCGAGCATGTCGGTCACGCGAATCCACAAGTTTTAAACCCCCTACCAAAAAGTGCTCAACGCGGCTAAAGAAGTTTTCACTTCAATAAATCCCGCGAGGCAGTTAGCATATAGTGCAAGTCATATTACATCGATTAAGTTAGTATGTGTTGAGGCGACGACGCGGCTCTGCGGGAGAAGCAACAGTTTTTACGTAACCTTATATTTCACCTGTTGCTATATTTATATTGCAACGTCTTTAATAGGTAAGTACTTATTGCAACGTCCATCGGTTCTCCGAATTATGTGCCCCGCCCATTGCCACTTCAGCTTCGTTGGGGTCTAAGGTGCTGGAATAGCGACCCAACGCTGGAAAGCGTGGCGTTGCCAGACCCCCCACTAGGTGAACGGACGAAATCAAGCGAGTCGTAGGGAGCCACTGGATCCAGGCGGCGCTAGACCGTGGCTTGTGAAAGAAGCCTGTGTCCTTCTCCGACAACAACCCCTGTACGAAATTTCGTCAAAATCGGTTGAACAGATGGACCATGAAAGAAGAAAACATGAGTGAGTGGAAGAAGAAAACATGTTGTGCCGACCCTCCATAGTGTGGGATATTAGACAAGAAGAAGAAGATGGACCTTGAAAGCGTAGCAGGCAGACAGACAGACGCACTTTCACATTTATAATAATAGTATGGATTTAGAACAGTTTGAATATAACTAGTAGTTTGTGATATAAGGGCGGTAAGGTTGTTACATAAGAGTTGACTCATGTCAGCCCGATACCGCCCGGTGAGGGCTGGCCACCGTCACGAGTTTGTCAAAACCTTAACGCCCGTGTATCACACAATATTTTTCAATACATTTGTGAGAAAACTTGAAAACTAAACTCGAGTACGTAGGCACTAGGTACTCACTAGAAAATGGTTCTTCTTCATCACTTCATTCATGGGTCATTGAGATTTTTGACGGCTATTAAATAGCGCGATTTTCATCTCATATCTAAAATACCTAATTGTTGATTTCATTTTATTATTCCACATCACTTAAACCACTCATATAAATTAATAATTTAAAAGAAAAACTCAACGAAATTTTAAAAAATAGCGCGCACTGATTAGATACCTACCTACTTAGTATAGCTACAGCGCGTTGTTGTAATTGCGTTTTTTAACTCCTTCTTGGCTCTAGGTTCTAGTTCTTAATTGCCAGCCTGGACTATTGAGCCTTTACTTTTTAATTTATAAAACTTAAAACAATTTTAATTAACTATATTAAATACAATTTTTAATTTTATGGATTAATTTCATCAATCCACATCTAAATGTTATTATTTTTTAGGTTTTCTACATACAAAGTCTTCTTTCTATCTTTATGAACCTTCTTGCAAGAAAACTTTTTAATCAGAAGTAAAGTGGACTTACAAAATTTTTAAAAAAACTGCAAAAAGATAGCACGAGGGCAGTAAATTCTGCAAAAAAAAAAGCACGAGGGCAGTTAGAAGCCCTGTTTACTGCCTCTGTAAGTGCATTTTTCGAGCAAGTAGGTATATTGAAAAAATTCTTTTGAGTTGGAGTTGATTATAGTAGTTTGTGATATAAGGGCGGTAAATAGGTTTTTACATACGAGTTGACTAATGTCAGCCCGATGACGCCAGTCGAGGGCTGACCATCGTCACGAGTTTGTTAAAACCTTAACGCCCGTGTATCACACGATATTTTTCAATACATTTGTGAGAAAACTTGAAATTAAAAGTCGAGTAGGTCGTAGGTACTCACTAGAAAATGGCTTCTCACGCCCATACTTAGTCGAGATTTTCGGCGGCTATTACAAGCGCACATCATACACACACACACATAAACCACTCATCTTATTATTTAATAATTTATAAGAAAAACTCAATGAAACTTTTAAAAATAGCGCGCACAGATTCAAGACTTTAGTAGTACCTATCTATAGCGCGTTGTTGTAATTGCGTTTTTTTTAATTGGCTTCATGGCTCTAGGTTCTAGCTCATAACTATCAGCCTGGACTATTCAGCCTTTACTTTTTTGATTTATAAAACTTAATACAATTTTAATTAACTAAATTAAATACAATTTTTAATTTCATGAATTAATTTCATCAATCCACATCTAAATGTTATTATTTTTTAAATTTTCTACATACAAAGTCAATATTATTATGAACCTTCTTTCAAGAAAACTTTTTATTTAGAAGTAAAGTGGCCTTACAAAAATTAAAAAAAAACTGCAAAAAAATAGCACGAGGGCAGTAAATTCTGCAAAAAAAAAGCACGAGGGCAGTAAATTTAACTTACAAGCCCTGTTTACTGCCTCTGTAAGTGCATTTTGCGAGCAAGTGTATTGAAATAGTAGTTTATGCAACTGTCATATAATGAAGGGTATTAAAACACGAGTGTGAGTTTATGAAACGAGCGCAGCGAGTTTCATAATAGTAACGAGTGTTTTAATACCCGTGTTATATGCAGTTGCATACACTACTTTATCTTCACTAATGCAATTTATCAAACAACAAGAGTAAAAGCTGACAATAGTTTATTTATAATAATTCACGCGTACGTGTATTGTCACAGTGAACTTGCCGCCATTAAAATCTAACCAATGAGAGCGCAGCTGCGCGCGCAGGGCCAATCAGGAGCGAGCGCGCGCTGTTCGTTTTTTATTTAATTGGCACAAGATCTTACCAAAGAGTTTTGTGTATGTAAGTTTAGTAGTTTCGACGAAGTTTTCACGTATAACCCAACTGTTTTCAAAAGTCAGCCTAATATCAAAATTTTATACAACTGAGGATATGACATGAGGATATGACATATAAATATGAGGATTTTGACATAAGGCTCGCCAGGTTAATTGGTCGCGTTTTATTGATGTTATAATGAGATTTTACGATATCGATGTGGATATTATACCATCATGTGAAATTGCTTAAATTGAGTGTTTTGTTATCTGCGCTATAACAGTAGTAATTATAAGTCAAGTATTGGAAACATAAGTAGAATTTTATAACATTAGTGTAGATAAAAAATATTATAAATGCGAAAGTTTGGATGGATGTATGGATGGATGTTTGTTACTCAATCACGCCCCAACGGCTGAACGGATCTGGATGAAATTTGGCACAGAGATAGATTATAGTCTGGAATAACACATAGGCTACTTTTTATCCCGGGAAATTAAGGAGTTCCCGCGGGAAACGAAAAACCTCGATCCACGCGGACGAAGTCGCGGGCATCAGCTAGTTTATGTATAATTATAGGAGCAACAGTTATTACCGATAACCAGGCTTAACAGCGTACAACGTAAGCGTGTGGCCTGTGTGTGGCCTTAGCCCAGTTGGCGTCGTGACGTCATCGGCCAAAGGTGCCACGGCCCATGCCGTCACGTACCTACCTATGCAATTCATAGAAACCAATTTCCATTGTTGTGCAGTTCTTTATGGGTTTGACTTGACAACAAATCGCAACAAAAAATCAATCCATACTTAAATAGTATTAATGTGAAAGTATAACTCTATCCGTCCGTCTGTCTATCTGTAACATTTTCACGGTCCACCTCCACCACCACCACCACTCCAGCCCATTAACGTCCCTCTGCTGGGCACAGGCCTCCACTCTCATAGGAGAGAGGGAATTAGATCTTACACCCACCACGCTGCTCCAATGCGGGTTGGCGGGCTTTAACGACTATTATCATGTTAGTGATAATAACCGAGACCGATGGCTTAACGTGCTCTCCGAGGCACGGGGGTGAAACACCGCCAACTTCCTAACTCCGGGCTAGTACTGAGAATTTCTAGTCAGAAAAACCCAATACTTAATTATGGCCCGACCTGGGACTCGAACCCGGGACCTCGTCGACCGCAGTTGAACGTGCTAACCACTAGAGTCTAGACCAACGAGGCAGTCGGTCCACCTGCTTAGCCGATTTTGACGAAATTTTGTATAGATATAGCGTATGTAGGCCGGAAACGAAATAGTTTATCCGACTTTTTATTTTGAAAAATCATAAAGTTCCCAAGGGATTTTAAAATATCTTAACCCACGCTTACGATTTCGCGGACATCTAATTTTATAATAAACTAGATAATGCCCGCGGCTTCGTCCGCGGGCATTAAGGTTTTTTGATTCCCGCGGGGAGTTCTCTGTATATTTTATTACGTAATAATTATTATAAAAGTGAAGTTTAAGGACTAAAAAGTGATTAAATGGGTGCAATTAAGGACGATTAATAAGCAAGAATGTTAACCAGCATCAAGATCATAAATTTGTTCGATAATTTCAAAAATACCAACGGCAACGGCTGGGCAAAATTTCGACAAATCTGAAGGAAAAACAAAGACTTTCGCCCTCAAGAATTATTATATACGAAGACTTTAAAGTGAATCGCAGTGCTAGTGAACTAAAATCGTGAAATAATGTGTATTTCTTCATAAATATTTCACGGCAATAAATTAACTACCTACCCATTGTATACGTGAATGTGAATGAGACAGAAGACTGTGAGAGATCTTCAATATATTGACAAAACATTGACAGATTGACGATTAACACTTCGTTCACTCCCATTCCAAAAACTCTACAAAAGTGATCCAGCAAAATGCCTCCCACCAGGCCAGACCAGAGAATATTCAGAAATTATTAATTCTTAAATTGACTCCGCTGGGGATCGAACCCGGGACCTCCTACTTATAGGACCACAGCCACGCTTACCACTGCGCCAGGGAGGTCGTCTTACGGCAAAATTTTCATAATGTTAATTTGGAGCCTTAGAATTTAAAAAAAAGTTTAGATTCGTAAGCATCGCGATTTACCAGCCAGTTCGATTGCAGCCAAGCTCTATTAATTTTGAAATAAGCTAGCAAGCTAGACAAGCATAATATTTAGAAAATTCTTAGTACCATAGGCTATTTTAACCAGTAGCTACACTGGTTAAAATACATCGTCCCATACGATCGGAAGTATGTTTTCTCTATGAGGGTGAAAAGACACTACGAACTGGATAAGACAAAAAAAATCGCGTCATTCACTATTCCATGGAGCGCGCACACACGGCGACCGGACAAATCGTCGTTACGGTTCCCTTTCAATGCGCACATTGAGACATATCGTTCAACTCAATATACTGAAATGTATGTATTGTATTACTTGAGTTACCGGATACAATCCGGAGTACCTCTACAAAAATTAATTTCTCATTCAAGAGCAGGCAAAGTATTCCGTTGGAGTTCGACGATGCAAAATAATATCTCGCTAGACCCAATCCAGACGACACACCGACCAGCGCGATGTAAATGCAATCAGCGCCACCTATCATGAGGCACATCTAAAAACAATTTCTACATCCAAACTAATATTAAATTAGTGAGGGAGGCACCAGGCCGCGACGGGATCCCGACTAGTTTATTTAAGTTATGTATGTTAGGCTGTGGTTAATTCTATCTGGGGCCACGGGAGTGCCCCCGCCAAGACGAGCCAAAGGAAACGGGGCACTACCTACCTTTTCTGGAAGCGTTTCGTCGAATTTTCGAACCGTCATAGCTTAGGTCCACATGAAGCTAGAAAGCTGAAATTTTCAGGATTAGATTTTGTTGGCAGACTTATAACAGACTAGATGAAAAAAATTACAGATTTGGCTTCAGTATCGAATAATGAGTGCCCTCCAAAAAAAATTTTCAAAATATCTTCAATGTACAGAATTGGACCTGTTACAGTTTTCTTATTATGTATAGATACCAAGTATCAATTGTCTAGCATTTATAGTTTCAGATTTATCGATAACCGAAATATGTCGGTTTCGTAATTTTGCCTTTTAATAAATCGCTGATGAAAATCAAAACCTCTAGGGTTAGTACTTCCCAAAGCCCTTGAAAGCTGAAATTTGGTATGTAGTCTAGGAATTGCATGTAAATAATGGGAAAATTAAGAAATCAGAAACTTTTCCCTTCCAACCCCTCTTATAGGGAGTGCATAATAGCTGTAGGTACAGTTGGTACTTAAAGAAATATGTGCAAAATGCAGTATACATACTTACATAATACCGTACATAAATAATATAAATATACAATTCATGACTCAGGTACAAATGTTCTGAATACAAACATTATACCCCTAGCAGAACCTGCGACCTCTCCCTCAACAGTCATGGTCTGTAACCACTCGGCCAAACAGGTCGCCAATAATAATCACGTAATCTTGTCATTTTTATAAGGGATAAAAAGTAGCCTATGTCCTTCCCCGGGATACAAACTATCCCTGTACCAAATTTCATCAAAATCGGTTGAAAAGATGGGCCGTGAAAGCGCAGCAGACAGACAGACACACTTTCGCATTTATAATATTAGTATGGATCTAAACTAATATTATAAAGAGGAAAGATTTGATCGTAAGTTTGCTGTGGATAAAATCAAAAAAATACTCTATTCATTCTTACAGGCACTCTAAAAAGATTAATCATATCGCAGTGTTAATGTAAAACCTTATGTGCTGCTCAGTGCCCACTGGCTTTAGTGGGTAAAAAATAATGGGCTATTATCATGATTAGTGCTAGCCTTGCGAAGCGGGGCGGGTCGCTATTCAACAATAAGCGGATAGAAACCGGCTGGCCAATATCTTTAATACTGAGCACCAGACTCGAAAATAAGAACTAACTTAAGGACGGATTTGCAAATCCGTTAAAATACATAGAATTGTCGGTACATTTTGTGACTAAGTCGGACAAAATAAAATGGAACTAAAATTACTACATATAGATTGATCCCTTATCTCCAATTTTTGGAAATGACTTTGTCAAAAATCTTCATTTAAAGTACTATAAAAATGATTTTCCGACACCTCTTCACACAAAATTGACGATTTAGGGGCAACTATCGGTACCTACATTTTTTTCCGTATATATGCCGATTTTTTGTCATTATGAAATACCATCTGTTAGGAGATATGTTAAACTAAAAATTTTGGAAAGAAAAATATTAAAAATAGTACATATACCTAGTATAAAAAATAAAATAAAAATCACTTGTATTTTTTTCGCATATTTTGCTTTCAAACGTAAATCTTAACATAGTGAAAATAAGGGCTTGTTTGATTTTGCTCGGTCACTGGTTTGATTTCGTTTCAAAACGCAAATATCAATTTAGTTAGTCATTTATAAAAAAAAAATATACCGAAGTATCGAAAAAGTTGATTCACGCAGCTTGTAATTTCATGTGTGTGCGTGTGAACGATGCGAGTGTAGTAGTGCGATTTTATACCTATTTGTTTTGCAAATGCGTCCTTAAGTATGTATTTGCCGCTCATTACATACATATAGCAAACTCACAAAGAAAAGAGGCAGAGATAGAGAGTGGGCAATGAAAAAAGGAATAACTGTAGTGCGAGAAATAGAGTCCAAAAAATTAAAAAATCTAGTGCGCCTGCCAAAAAGAAATGAAATCCCACCAAAACCATTTCATAGATAGGCTGCCAAGACTCACATACAAGTTCAAATCATAATGCTTTCACTGTTAAAAAGGTATGAGATCTCTAGTAGAGCGAAGCCCCTAGTTGAGCTCCGATTTGTGCTGCACATCATCATAGCCCATGGGGCCAGTTCCAAGTCCAAAGTGTACAGGTTTAAGTACTTTTGGCTGTACCACATTTACTACATAGAACTCCTGACTCTATAAACTCTACATCTTGATAAAAAGATGTGGCTTGGCGGTTTGAGATCCAATCAATCATTTAATGTTCGTGGAACTATTACAGCACATACTCGTAACATAGGTATACGTACTTACGTAAGGTATATTTTGTGCGACAATCACGAAACGGCCAAGCCATCTTTGTATCAAGATGTAGAGTTTGTAGAGTCAGGACTTCTATGTAGTAATGTTAATATGTTACCTTGTTTCTTAAAAAGTACAAAGCTGATTTAGATGTGATTTTTTGCATCAGATATGTATAACTTGTGAGTTGTGACTTGTGAGTAGGTTCTTGGATATGTGTTAAGGCCATAGTCCACCAAACTGCGCTGCAATCGTTGTTTTTATTTTTTAGTATGTAACCTTGTTTTGTAAAAAATACTAAGCAGATTTAGATGCGGCTTTTTGCAATAAATATTTATTGCTTGTTAGAAGGTTCTTAGATATATTTTAAGGTCAAAGTCCACCACGCTGCGCTCCAATAGTGATTTTTATTACATTGTAAGAGTATACCCCTCCTGTGTGTAGTGTAGTGACACCTGGCACTGTCGCCAGCCCTCAGAATCAGAATAAAGGTAGACCGAATATTTAATCTGAGCGCCCCGCCCGCCGCAATCGCGCCATTTTCCGTTGCACGTTACATTATGTCTATGATATTTAATAAGATATTCATCTAAATTAAATGTAAAGGACAATTTTTATCCTATTTAAATACTTGAGATGACTAACATATTTATTTTGATAAGGTTTATATTAGATATTATGTCGGTAAAAACACCTTCGCAAGTAAAGCATTGGTTCAGACCAAATTTGAAAATCATAAAAATGTGAGTCAACCTTAATAGATAGAAATATGCTCTCGAGGACTTTTTTTTAGAACTTTTTGTGAGGAACAATTCCTTTTCGTGTAACTTTAACTATTTACGCAGCGCACGCCACGTAAGCTCTCAAAGGAGACGATTTTTTCCGACTTAGTTCACATTTTCGTAAGGATCTATAATCTTTTTGAAAAGAAAATATAGCCTATGTTATTCGCTGATAACGTAGCTTTCTATACCTAGGTGAAAGAATTTTGAAAATCAGCTGATCAGTTTTTGAGTTTATCCATTACAAACAAACAAACAAAAAATCTTTCCTCTTTATAATATTAGTTTAGATTTACAATTTAAAAAATCCCGGCTGAGTTTGTTGTGGGTTCTTATCAGAGGGCGCATTGGGAACCCTCGTAGCTTTAGTTTTAAGATACCGTAATTGATTATTACCATCATTAAACTAATACTGATTTTTGCATGGGTCAACTATTGTTGAAGTCCTGGTACCATGGCCGTTCGCTGGGGTGCAAGGTTGCGATCTTGCAACGAAAGTGACTTTTTCCATGACGCCGTAGGTATGTATACCTACGGCGTATACGTATACGTAACTACTGTCATCTATGAAAACCTAACAGACTTTCGTAGCATAAACTATGGAGGGATAAGGAGGCCGTTCGAAAAATCACCCTGTGCACTGCGAGAGAACGCGACCACCCGCTAGATGGCGCTTTGCAATGTTTATGAGTTGAGGTTACCCAATCCAAATGCTATAAGGCTATGTAGGTTTAAATCTCTTTTCCTCTTATTTTTACAGTCACTCGAGAGAAAATTATAGAACGCTAACTGTCATCCTAATAGCATCTGGATATGATAGACCCATTCTGGAGTTGCCATTGTTAAACAGCATCTGTTAAGTCGAGGTTATTATAGTATAGATGATTTTCTCGATGACAAAGTTGCATGGAAGCAACCGGCCTCGCATCCAGCAACCCACAAGTCAGTGTAATATCTACCTACTTGTAACGTAGCGTATGCATTTTTTAATAAGTATGTATATACAAATTGTTACATTTTTCTGATTTTGAAAAGAGCAACTGCTGAGTTTCTTGCCGGTTCTTCTCAGTAGAATCAGCTTTCCGAACCGGTGGTAGATTCTTACGACTTATCATAAGTGGCACAAGTGGTCCTACATGAAATAAATCATTTTCATTTTCATAGATTTAGCAATCCTAAATCTATGGATAGACCCTAATATTATGTAGCGGAGGTCTTAACGACGAGGTAAAAACCGCTTCAACTGAGTAGTTATACTAACTATGAAACGAATAGCAGAATATAACTACTATTGGATTGTATTTTCATAATATTCGCTTCCCGTTTTGTCACGACAAACAATTTACCTACCGGATACCGAATTTCATATACCTACGTACTTACTTAGGTATGACTAATCGACACGCCGCTGGTGACAAGCAGTAACAAAAAGCAAACAAGGTGTTTGTCTACACCAACGGCAAGGGTCTAAATCGCATCCAAGTCAGCATACCTACGTATACACACCATGTTGGTGTTTTGCTGAGCCAGCGTGTGGATCCGGCGTACAACTTACCAGCTCGGTGAAATCTCAGCTTTCTCGTTCGCGATTGCGGCTTCCCACGGAGGCTTCGACTGTTTCTGGAATCCGGCTCCACCGCCAGCGAACATTTGCTGCGGGTAAAGTGTTCACGTAACGACACCACTACCACTCACACATTCACTAACGATTTTATCTCTTCATTTGTCACCACATTTTCCACAGAAAAAAACGAGCAGATTCCTTTTCCTGTGACATTTTCGCACCGTAAAGGCAAATCTAACGTTCCTGTCTCATTGTTTACACACCAAACTCGCGGGAAGTAGCTAGATCAGTAGATACGCGGAGTGCGCGTTCCTTGCGAAATATTTTCATAGAATACTGTGTAGGTATTCCTGGAGATTCATTCGGATTCGCAGCCGTGTCTGCGACGCGACCGCTGGGTTTTATTTTTGGGCGCGAACATCTTCTTTATAACGTTCACGTAAAATATACGATGCATTATAATTTTATGGGCAGTTAAATAAATGAGCGGCGGAGTACGAAGGATCGGTTAAGAATAACGGTTAACGTTAAGAAGAGAAGGCTCTTCTTAACGTTAACGATTAATATTCCTAATAATAGAATAGTTCTAAATTGGATTAAAATTAGAAAGATTTATTTACAGATTGCTTCAATTGGCGTCACCGCTGGGCTTGTGGCGAATGCGCCAACGTAAACTTTGAAGGTCTACCATACATTTAACTTATTTTATAACTAGATTATTTATTTTCCGAGGTTATCTTCGGGTTTGAGTGTTCTAGAGCCATGACTAGTCGATAATATCTCTAAGGAAGTTCTGCGAGCATGATGATGGCAAGAAACTCATCGTCCACTGCAGCTCCTATTCCCTGTAGCTCTTGCTGTTTTACTAGAGCATTGTTTTCGTACTCTTGTATGTTGCCTTTATACTCATTTGTTAAGAGTTTCTTCATAAGAACTAATCTTCTTGTAAGTCCGCTATCTGCGTAAGCTTTCTTTAAAGCATTAAATGTTTCGAACGCGGTTTTTGCAGACCTTAAACAGGACGCGAACAAAAATTTGTCTCACATGCGACGTTTTTGCTCGCGCTTTTCTATCTCTTCGCAGGCGATGGGATCGGCGGGATCGACCGCCTGAGTAACTACATCCCATAAGTCCACATCTGTTAAGATGCATTCTAAGCTAAAGGCCCAATTATTAAAGTTGTGACCTTTGAGCTTATTTATAGTTATTGCATTGGTCGTTGTAGTTACCGCTGCTGCAGACGTACTTGTAGTATCCGCTGCTGGCTGCTGCGGGGCGGCGGAAGTTGGAGGGGCCATAACCACTTATTTTACAATTATTTAAATTTAATAAATAACACAATACAATATTTATTTATGAAGAAAAAAAAATATTAAACCCTAAAGAGCACAAGTTGATAGGAAACAAGAACAAAATATTTAAAAATTATTGAGTGACAGGGTAATCGTATTAGTTAAAAAAAAACTAAAAGCAAAAGAGGTTTTTAATAATTTAGAACTAACTACTTATTTAAAAAAATGTTGGAATAAACCAATACCTTTTTTTAATCCACTATAAGTTAGCCCTTGAATGCGATCTCACCTGATGGTAAGTGATGATGCAGTGTAAGATGTTGGCGGGTTAACCTGTTAGGGGTATGTGGCAGTTATATTAAACCAATCCCCCTAGTTGGTTTCTATACGGCGCCGGCACATCTCTCTCTCTCGTCGCGAGATAATCTCGTTGTACGCATGCTAAGCACACTGGATTGGGTACCTACTCTTATCTAAGGAGGGGGCCGAGCAGAGCTAGTTTCATAATTAATAAAATGCACCATTTTCACATTGAAATTGTTTATTAGATACTATAGCGTAACGTAGGTATCTATTAATTATTCCAAACTATGTTGGACTTTCCCTGTTACTTCGCCTAATCCCAAAACTTATAAATATAAAACTTAAAACTATTTTTATTTTTTGTAATAATCAGTTCCGAAAGTTCTCTAGGGAACGCAATCTCCTCCATGTTTTACGTGACTGAGTCTCTGAGATCTCGCGAGATTGCGAGATTGAGCGGGCTGCATACTCCGTGTGTAACATAACGCGGCTGCGCGCGAAATGAATCCTTTTCGTTTCATTTTGTTACTTCCTATTACTTTTTAATATAGTTGAAAATAGTATACTAACTACGAGTACAAATTCTTATAAGTAGTTATTGCTGCGGAAGGCAGATTTAACAAGGTTACCACTTGATTATTCTATATATAAAAATGAATCCCTATTTCCCTTGGTCACGGCATCACGCGTGAACGGTTGTGTTTTTTATTGTAAGGAGAAGGTTCTTATGAAGAAAATGTTTGAAAAATTGTACGGAAAAGTAAAAAAATTGGGTTAAAAAAACTCCATATACAAAAATAAAGACATAAGACAGTAGAGAGATCTTCAAATATATTGTCAGACTTACGGTCATTTATTCAGTTTCATATATTATATACATTTAAACTGGGAAAAAATACAGTTCCCACGGGACCCATAAGACCTATAATCCACGCGGACGAAGTCGCGGGCATCAGCTAGTAATATAATAATATGTCAATGCTGAAATTATGACCACCATTGATGATGGTGATGATGACATGAGTTTTTTTTTAAATCTTACATGTTGCTTATAACATGGAATTTATAGCATTTGCGTACGTTTTCAATAAAAAATACCCAATCTCGCGACTGGCTCTATGGACTCGCGAGATCTCGGCAGACGGCAAGGTCTAAAATCTCGCGAGATTGCATTCCATTATCTAGACTCGTTAATGTCAGGAAGCTTGCCTATAAGGCAGTAAAATGTTGTCCAAAAATTGAATATAAAAAGTATAGGTGACGCCAAATTTGTCAAACCTCTGAAATTAGCGATTTTATTTCCGCCGTTACAGCGCATACTAACAAACTATACCGCTACGTTCGCACTGCGAAGAATATTCGCGCAAATTTTACTCTAGCGATTTATTTTCCGCGTACAGATTTCACCTACTACAATTGTGTCAAACCAGCAATTTTTCCGCGCGAATTTTATTCGCAAGTGTGAACACCTCCATAATGTGATATCTTGTCACAGAATTGCGAAAATATTTTTCGCAGTGCGAACGTAGCGTTACACTCCAAAAAAAATATCTGTGCGTGTAGCGAAATCCGGAGTTGACCATAAAATGTTGAATTTTTCATAGACAGTGGCGCCTCCGTCACACGCACGGATAAGTTTGAAAGGTTGTACAGGCAAGGATAGTGGCATAAGTGACAGCCGCCATTTTGATTTTTTTGCAGCCACTGTCCCAACAACGATAAAACGAAACAATGGGGCTGATTCTGTATTGCACAATCTCTAAATTAAACTAAAATGTCAGCTTTTAATACTAGTTCTGTCCCTTTTCGAAGGGACTATTATGAAGGGAAAATTATTCATTTTGGTTTAGTTTAGAGATTGTGCACTACAGCAGGGCTAGCATGGGCCGGGGATAAAAAATTTATCCCCCGATTTTATCCACTAACAAGAGATAAAATTAACTTATCCACTTCTCAGAGCACAGCAACAGGGGAGAGGAGAAGTTTATCCCCGTTTGACATTTCACGGGGACTCGGGGGACTATTTATCCACCGTTATTTAGCGTTTTTATTTATTTATTTAGGAATAAAAATTTTATCCTTTCCTCGGGGAGAAAATTGTCTCGGCCCATGCTGGGGGCAGAATGAGCTCCATCATCGATATCGTCCTTCGACGTCTCGGAAAGTCTCGGAGGTAATCGCCGTCAAAGTTATAAGTTTCATCATGATCTCAGTTGTTGGACAGGGTTTGTAGCTAAAAACTTTCTTAATAACAGCTGATCTTTATAACAGCTTTCTTTATTTTACTATAGTGGCACAATGAAATAACGGCTATAGATCTAAGAAAATCGAAATAGCGGCTGGTCGTATGTCAGACACGCCTTGTAATCATTACATAAACTGTTTTTGTAAACTTAACAATACAAAATCCGTCTTTTCTGAGTGGTATCTGTTCTTCCATTCTCATAATATGATAATGATATAGACACTTATTAGTATTAATGTGCTGATATACGTACTTACCTATTTGTAAATTTAAAAAAAAAACGTGTTTATAAATAATCGGACCATACCGCATCGGTTTAAATGTCGCGTGAACATTAACATTAAGATGCTGAGCTTTCTAAAAATCAGTACAGTGGAGATTTACCTCCAAAAATCAGTATAGGGATGATGCCTATATCAAAAATAAATTATTTCCAACTGATTATTAAATAGAGGGTCTTCCAAAAGACCTCGTGAACTTCACATCCTCGGTTAGTTTTAAGTTTGATAACCATTTTAAAATATAGATTATAGAAGAAAAAGTGCGTTGAAATTTGATGAAGTCACAACTGTGAATTTCATACAACTTCCATACTATAAGCACGTTTTTAAGTTTGTTAAAGAGTTGCTGATTTGATTGAGTTGTCATCATCCCTATTCATACCTCCTTTCCACCAGAGATGTGCTACATTGCTAAGCTACGGATGTGCGTCAAACCCACCTATAGCAGCGCTTAATCTAACATTTAGCGATCTAAGCTATGAACATCGAGCGCTCCTATTGGTGGGTTTGAAACACAACCATTAGCAAAGTAGCACATTTTTCTTTATCCACAAGTTAGCCCTTGACTTCAATCACACCTGATGGTAAGCACTGATGCAGTCTAAGATGGTAGCGGGCCAACCTGTTAGGGGCATGGCAGTTATATTAAACCCATACCCCTAATCGGTTTCAACACGGCATCGTATCGGAACCCTAAATCCCTTGGCGGAACGTCTTTGCTGGTAGGGTGGTAACTAGCCACGGCCCAACCAGGCCAGACCAGGGCCAATTCAGAAATTATAAATTCCTAAATAGACCCTGCCGGGGATCGAACCCGGCACCTCCGCACTTTAAAACAGCGCTCAACACTGAGCCAGGGAGGTCACACACATATCTGGTGAAACTATACTATAAGTAATTCTTTTCTTTTGCTCAAGAATTATTCGATACTGCTCATTGACCTGTCAGTTTAGTTTACAACTGAACTAGAACCAAGTGCCAAAAAACATTCTACATATTTTTTTTTAAACTTATTTTTCTACACAATACATATAGAACTAAATAGTAACAGTATGCTGGTTTAAAAATATATTAGAATCCTATGGTATGTCATACAAAATAAAATCTTTTTTATGCGCCCATACAAATTAACATAGGTAGACTCCGTCAAACTTATCTGACCTGGGGGCCATAATTTGAACAAATTATTATGCCTGTTAAGTTTTGTCATTTTTAGGGTTCCGTAGCCAAATGGCAAAAAACGGAACCCTTATAGATTCGTCATGTCTGTCTGTCTGTCTGCCTGTATGTCACAGCCACTTTTTTCTGAAACTATAAGAACTATACTGTTGAAACTTGATAAGTAGATGTATTCTGTGAACCGCATTCAGATTTTCACACAAAAATAGAAAAAAAACAATAAATTTTGGGGGTCCCCATATATAGAACTGAAACTCAAAAATTTTATACCCATACGTGTGGGCTATCTATGGATAGGTCTTCAAAAATGATATTGAGGTTTCTAATATCATTTTTTTCTAAACTGAATAGTTTGCGCGAGAGACACTTCCAAAGTGGTAAAATGTGTCCCCCCCCCCCCGTCCCCCCCTGTAACTTTTAAAATAAGAGAATGATAAAACTAAAAAAAAATATATGATATACATTACCATGCAAACTTCCACCGAAAATTGGTTTGAACAAGATCTAGTAAGTAGTTTTTTTTTAATAATTCAAAACTTACTACAGGTTTGTACGGAACCCTCGGTGCGCGAGTCCGACTCGCACTTGGCCGGTTTTTTTAATATACTAGCCGCTGTCCCCAGGTCACTATTTATATAAATTATTAACAAAATTAAAAAACAATTATTCAGCAATAAATATAATATTACCAATTCAGAAGTAATTAGTATTTAAAACTATGCCCAGTATATGGCTTATACTCGACGAATACCAGTTTATAGTAAAAAGGGTCTGACTGCAAACGCTTTTGATATTTAAAGGGTCTGACTGCAAACGCTTTTGATATTTTTTCGATACATAGACTGTTAACTTATTAAGTACACATAGGTAAGCTTGTTGAAATGATTATATACTCCATCCGTTAATAGCATTGTGCAGTTGACAGCTAACATTGTTCAATGGAATGCCAATTTACCGATAGCTAAATAGAAAACTTTAAAAAAGTCGAATGACGTATCGATATGTATTCCAAACATTAATGATGTACATCAAATACATTGTTAATATACAGGGCAATGCTCCATATCAAACTGGTTTAAACTAGAGCCATTATCATCGCCAGATTAAAAAATATATAACTTTTCATCCAAGTGGTGTATAGAAAAAAAACAGTCAACAATTTCGTAATGACAGGATGAGTCAATATAAAAATAAGGATAAAAAAAATATTTTTAATTTGCGTCGATGAAAATGGGCCTATTTTTATAACTAACCGAGTTGGCGATATTTGTGCACTTTATGGAGACACACACACAATAAAGGTTTAATGTATCGTGTACATTTTTGCAGTCAAGAAAGTATAATTTAAGCAAGTAAGTAGGTAAGTAGGTAGGTAAGTAGTAGTCAAATAGGAAGCAACACAACGGAAGGGGTATAAGGTAGGGTGAATAGTGGGTTGTGAACTGTACGGTGCGCGCTGCCCGTGATGCCCTCTGGATTAAAACTTGAGCGATTTGGCGAACAGAGCCACGGTCGCTTGCGTTTTATCGCCGTTGAATCGCCTCAGTTCCACGATCGCCTGAGAATTAATAATTCAAGAGTTAAAATTAATAAAGAATTATTGCAAAACTAAACATATTTTTATTTTTAATTCTCCTTTCTTTTTGGAATTGTTAATAATAAATAAATAAATAATTTATTTCTCAAACTTACAAAAATGTGTCTTAATATCTAAGGGCACAACAAAGTTGAAATGCAATGGCTTGTATAAATATACACACATATTGATGCGCAGACTCTGCACTAAGATAAACTTGTATTGCAGAAAATTTCAATTGGAAATTGCTTGTATTGAATTGGTTTGTTTAAGTGGTGTTGTGCATAGGTACAAGCATATTTAACTTGTACACAGTTTTATTATGCATACTGAATTTTAAATATCAGAATGTTACTTTAATGTACAATATAATACTAAATCCTCCATGAAAAACACGATTTGACATTTGAAAAAAGTTGCTGATTTGACAAATATCCAGTAGCCACATCCTTCTCACCTGTTCTCTAGTGAAGCCGAGCGCCACAATTTCTTCTACCTCCGTTTCGCTAAACCTATCCGTCGGCAAAATTATCATGCTGGGATTCGCGAGACCTATAAAAACAAAATTAATATATATTATATATAATAATCATAGTTTTAAAATATAAAATACTAGCTAATGCCCGCGACTTCGTCTGCATGGATTGAGGTTTTTTGGTTCCCGCGGGAACACCTTAATTTTCTGGGAAAAAAGTAGCCTATGTGCTATTCCAGACTATTGTCTCTCTCTGTGCCAAATTTCATGCAGATCCGTTCAGCTGTTCTGGCGTGATTGAGTAACAAATATCCATCCATACATCCATCCATCCAAACTTTCACATTTATAATATTATAGTATAGATTGATATTATTAAAATGTCATTTTCAAAATATTTTTGACGTTGGCGAGATAAAAAAAATACAGAAACATTCATTACAATTTTCAATTTAACACTGAAAACATCAAGGGTTTTCAGTGGTGATACCCCATAGTTGTTTTGACGTTCAGGTGGTCGGGGGTTCGATCCTCTGGCACTTCAGCCCCCCGATTATGTAAGAATTGTCGATCAAATGTTAAAGGTTCGGCGTCAAAGTAAAATAAACCATAACAGCATTAAATTAGAGCTCAATTTCGTGTATCCATTCTCATACGTTTAGGGTATCGTACATACCTAAACGTATAAGAATGGGTACACGAAATTGAGCTCTGATATAATGCTGTTATGGTTTATTTTACTTTGACGCCGAACCTTTACCATTTGATCGACAATTCTTACATAATCGGGGGGCTGAGCTCAGTAGTGGGGAGTTGAGGCTTAAAATAAAAAGCTTTCAAAAGTCGCAAAAAAAAAATCCAAAAGGGCCCTTAATACATACCGAATCTCAGATTATTAGGCGTCTGAGTAGACTGCTGTCCCGTAGACCTCGTAGTTGTTGATCCAGGGTTCTCTGTAAGGTAGAAAAGCTTATAAAACACCAATACTAGACTTCTTATTATATCAACTACAATAATATAGTCCCACCAAATTATCTGACCCCGTAACAGTGTCGCTAGTAGATATGAAAAATAAAAACTTAACACGCATAAAAATTAGTTCCAATTTTGGCCACCGGGTGAGATAAGTTTGTCGGACTGTACTGAATTACTTTTATCTAAGCTCATATCTGTAAAACTCTTATTATTTACTGTGTTTTTGTTGGACAAAGGTTATATTCTAGGAGAAAATGTAAATACTGTGAAAAATTTGACTTCACCTGACATTCTAGAAACAGCAAAGCACGGAAGAATACCAATAAAAGCCTACGACAATTACGTAACTAAGCAATGAGTACTATGAGTTTTGGCAAATTAATATATGGAAATCCACTTAACTGGGTATTAAAATGTAAACGAACGAAACGGTTCTGCTCTACGTTTCTGATTCGAACCGCCAGGATGTGGAATGCTCTTCCAGCGCATGTATTCCCTGCCACGAATAACTTAAGTACCTTCAAGGCAAGAGCGAATAGGCATCTTCTAAGCGGGCGCGCTTTAACCTAGACCTCATCATTGCTTTGTATTAAGCGTGATTGTCGTCAAGCGCAAGCCTATCTTGCAATAAAATTTAAAAAAATAAAAAACACTCGTGTGATACAACTCTTTTAATAATGCACATTATGCAAGCGTTTCATAAACTAGGTACTATTAATAAAATGAGCAATAATATCAGACCAACATACATACCTACATAGCTAAAAAAAAGTAAATTACGATCGAGACCAGTCAAATGCGATAAACTATTTGATTTGGAATATATCACCACTAGGATAGGCACAATTGGCGTAAATCCAACAGTTTTGACTCAAATAAATGCTATATACATGTATTATGATTCAATCTCATTACTTATGAGCACATCTAGAATCTAGTCACAATAATCCATACTAATATTATAAATACAAAAGTGTGTGTGTCTGTCTGTCTGCTGCGCCTTAACGGCTCATCTTTTCAACGGATTTTAATAAAATTTAGCATAAAGGTAGGTTACATCCCTGGGAAAGACATAAGCTACTTTTAAGCCAGTTAATTAAGGAGTTCTCGCGGGAATAAAAAATTAATCCACGCGGACGAAGTCGCAGGCATTATCTAGTATTTATATAAAACGCAGCAAATATTAATCTACATGACGTTTCAACTATTTTCCACTATTCATATAATAACTAATTATGTGAGCTAAGTTAATTTCCCGACTACAACAGTACATATTATTTTCCAGTACCTGCTTGCAACCGAACGACAGTCGGCTTCTTCTGAATTATTTCTCTCAGGGTTACCTATCTAGATAAACTAGGCGCCGTAATACATTTTCTAAATACAGAATTTAATCCAAGCCGAAACGCGTTTTCGAGAAAAGAATTATTATATTTCAAAGAATTGCTCGTCAAGCATAGGAAATCATCTATACTAATATTATAAATTCGAAAGTGTGTCTGTCAGCTACGCTTTCACGGCCCATCTTTTCGACCAATCTTGACGTTGGTATAGAGTCCCAAGGGCATAGGTTATTTTTATCCCAGAAAATTAAGGAGTTCCCGCAGGAATTTAAAAAACTTACTACTTAATCACCGCGAAAGAAATGGCGCATCTTTTAGTATGAAATGAAATGTATTTTTTCCTTTAAATCTCTTGCTTTATAGGATCAAAACATGCATTAAAACAGTACGATGAGTCGTATATACGGATCCATATGCGGTTCTGAATACCACATTTAGCTGGCAAACGTTCGAGCCTCCTCTCAGTGCAAACTGCAAAATATTATAGTCATAAGCTAATCATCGATAGTCGAGCCGCTACAATTTGGCACTAAACTAAACTGTCAAATAGAAGAAGCAGTAATATAAAAATAATGTGTGTGTGCAATTCACACACGGCAGAAGTGAAACTTCAGAAAAGTAAACTACGAGAGAATGAGATAAATATAGGTATCTCATTCTCTCGCAGGTGTCGCTTTTTCGTTTCATCGAAAGTTCAAATCACAACGATTCTAAGTTTCACTTCAAAAACTAAGAATGATCTTGTTCTACGAATATAATAAGTCATGCTTCTGTTTTACAATTTTTATTAATTTTAAAAGTTAAAAAATACCATTATTTTTCTAACAACGATTAAAACATAAAATATGACCACTGATAGCACGGTGCTGATACAAAAAGATATTTGTGCGTACTTTATGAGACAACCCTTAAAGGCGCAAACACACTACCGTGTTGTAGTGTTGTAACTTAGTAAGTTCTGATATCTCCCCGGCCTTGGGGAGACGCCAGGATTGAAAAAATCCTGATGACTCCCCGAGGGAGCCAATCAGGGGAGACACGAGTCCGGCGCCAGTGTAACATGCATGGAGTCCCAAAATGGCTAGAACCTATAGCCGTGAAGCCAGTTAAAAAATCCGCCAATAAGTGACACTTACTCTTCAAGGGTCCCTTAGCTTGGAAAGAAAGAAATAGATTTTCGGTTAAATTAATGTACGGTCTATGGTTTGTTTGGCCACGCTCAGAATACGTCCTCATAGAATGACTCCAATCGTCATCTATAGTGTCATATTATTATTCTTTCACGTTTTTTTTGAGCGTTGACTCCTAATTTAATTATAAATATAAACATATAAAATTTACGACACACGGTGTTGTCAATATTTTAACATAATTCAAATTAAAGCTACAGAGTAATATTTAAAATACCTAAAACCACTTAGCGGTAACTTTTCTACAAGAAAAACTTTAGTAAAAATTAAGTTTAGTAAAAAAAGACCAAAGAATAATTAAGTATTGGATAGAAGCAGATGTTACTTTGCGGAATTCCATGATAATGGAGGAACTAGAAGTTTAATTCGCTATAATCCGCGACAATAGGTAAATGCATGTGGTACAGTGTGTATCCCGCACTTATAGCCTGCGATATTCACCACACCACAGAAATCTTCCAAATTATTCTCAACGTACATTTCACTCCGATACCGGAGCATCTTCAGGAGATGTTGACTCGACAATGCACAATTGTTCTATTTTACAATCGTGCCACATAGATTGATACCCATGTGATGTGATACACACTGTACCACATAGATTTACTTACTGTCGCGGATTATAGCGAATTAAACTTCTAGTGCCTTCATTACAATAATTAAGTTTGTGCTGTTCACTCTAGACATTATTAGCTCTGTAATTTCAGTAGAGACTAGTCTTTCAATGAACTGTGCACCAGCCGCACATCATGTAGATAAATGCGATTTTAGAGCAGTAAATTTTTTTTAAATGAAAAATTTATGTACAGAAGTTACGAGGTTAATCCTGTATATTATGATTAAAATATTTTTTGGTTTGAGCACTTAACAAACAGGAGTGGAGAGCACGTGCATACCTCTCAGAAAAATGTTTCTTTCATTCTCTTGACATTCTCGTTGACACGACACAATTGTGAATTTCATACAACTTCCATACTAGAAGTGCGTTTTTAAGTTTGATAAAGAGTTGCTGATTTGATTGAGTTGTCATCATCCCTATTGTCAAATATCCAATTCTGCAAAAGAACTAGTGCGCTCGACTCCTGTAGGTTAAGCTCTCGAAGGGTGATAGAGAAGACAACAACAAGTTGTGTGTTGTGAACAGTCATTTCTTTTTGGCTCGACCTTGTTTGGACTTCTCCAGTGCCTCCTTGACCAGTCTCTCCTCGTGGTCGCGCGCCGACTGGCTCACGATCTCTTCTTCGGAGAAGCCGGAGAGACGCGCGCACTCCGGTAGGTCAGATTCGGGCAGGAAAGGCGTCTCTGTACCCGTCGTGCCGATGCGGAGGACGTTGCGCTTGAGGTCGATGTTGCACTGCAATAGAAGGCCCCCGTTGATGTTAAATGTTTGAATTGAACGGCCTCGCACCCAGTAACCCACCACCACTACAGCCCATTAATGTCCCACTGCTGGGCACAGGCCTCCACTCTCATAGGAGAGAGGGAATTAGAACTTAGACCCACCACGCTGCTCTAATGCGGGTTGGCGGGCTTTAACGACTATTATCATGTTAGTAATAATAACCGGGACCGACGGCTTAACGTGCTCTCCGAGGCACGGTGGTGAAACACCGCCAACTTCCTAACTCCGGGCTAGTACTGAGAATTTCTGTCAGAAAACCCCAATACTTAATTATGGCCCGACCCGGGACTCGAACCCGGGACCTCGTCGGCTGCAATCGAACATGCCAACTACACACTAACTAACAACACTAGACCAACGAAGCAGCCTAAAGTCACGAGACAGCAAACTAGTCCGGGAATTCGAATTCCCAGTGTTTTAATTTAGTTTCAATCAAGTACAGGACACTTTTGTGCTAAAGGGTCATGAGCTATTTAATAGTTTTGTGTTTTGGTTTTTAGTATGGCTTTGTTAGGCTAAGCAGTCTCATAAAACGGAACTAACCTGATGTCTCTTCAGCATATCAAGCCCCAGCAGCATATCCATGGGCTGTTCCTCGAGAACGGAGAAGGAGGTCGTAAGGAAGTCCTTATCGATCCGCATTTGCACCATGTGGATACGCCCTATGATCCGTTGCACTCCAACGCCTTTAGCTATACCCGCCCATCTGTATCAAGGAGTAAAGTATTTTTTGTTCAAGTACAAGATATAATTCAAATAATTGATAAGATTCAACCTCAGCCTTCCAGAAAATTGAGAGTTCTGAGGTCAACTTTGGACGTTAGAAAATCTCCACTTTGAAAGCCCCCCATTTCGTCAATTTTAGTTGAAAAATTAAAAAAAAATATTTTTGGACTCTATTCCTAATTATCTTTTAAATGATATACCGCAACCCTATGTAACGTTATAAAAAATATTTTACTTCGCATTCGCTTCTATGAGAGCCCCCCTGAAATAAAGATTTTTACAATTTTTTAAACCATATTCGACGGGAGGCCATCGGTTTACATATTATATTTAAATTTGAAGTAATTACGTTCTGTAATTCAGAAGTTATAAGGCTCTGACGGACGGACGGACGGACGGACAAGTGCAAATTCACTCAAGTAGACTCAGAGACCTTCGCTTCGCTCGGTCAATAATATTTTTAATATATAGTTAAAATCATGTATTACTGTTAGTAATGTTTTCTGTATATAAGATTATATTGTATTACAGTATATTATCATGATCTTTATATATTCAATTAATATTTGCGTATACATGTTGTTTGTTGCTTCTACTTGCTCTGGACTTGAATTTTTATGTGATTGTACTATGCTAGATTTAGATGTATATTATGGTGGAATATAGGTAAGTTATTATTGTAGTAGGTTAGGTCGTTGGATGTGACGTCACCCGGGTCACAGCTGAAAATCAGCGCACTGCACAAAAAGTGGACATGCAAGTATTGATGTAGGTCAAAAGGCTGAGCTGTACACCCATTCCGGGTGGTGTCACAGACAAGCATATTATAATTTTTTATTTTATCTACTACAAGTTAGCCCTTGACTGCGATCTCACCTGATGGTAAGTGATGATGCAGTCTAAGATGACAGCGGTCTAACCTGTTAAGGGCATGGCAGTTATATTAAACCCATACCCCTATTCGGTTTCTACACGGTATCATACCGGAACGCTAAATCGCGTGATGGGGATTATTAGCGACGGTACCTCAAAAAAGTCAGAAGGTCATTCGTCGGAATGAGCATTCTTTTCTATAACAAAATTCCACAACCTATTTTAAACGTGCCTATACACAAATTTAAGAAATCCATTAAAAGTATGGTTCTGAAAAAAGCATATTATACTGTTGAAGATTATGTAAATGATAGAGGAGCTTGGATTTGATCGCTCCAGCAATGCTAAGGACAGCGGTTACTTATGTACACATTGATATAATAATGATTGTAAATGAATTATTTAAAAAGAGCAACCACCGAGTTTTTTGCTGGTTCTTCTCGGTAGGAATGGCATTCCGAACCAGTGGTAGATTCACTTGACAATTCAAAAGTACTTGTAAACGTTTATTTGAATAAAAACCATTTGAATTTTGAATTTTTTTTGAATTTTAAAGCTACGAGATATTGAAAAATTACCTTGTATCAACCAGTCTCATAATGTTGCACCTCTCCGCGCAAGCCGCCGACATGATTGTCGTCTGCGCCCCAGAGTCGATGAACGCTTTTACCGGGAATCTGCACGGAAATACAACCAAATCAATCGATAGCAAAACCAATAATGTTCTTAATGAAATTCTAACGCTGATAGTGTGGCTAATTCAATCATACACAATCTCTACATTAAAATAAAATTACAGCTTTAAATCTTGTCTCTTTCAGGCTGAAAGGGATAGCATATTTATAGATTCAGAGATTGTATACCTCAGAATAAGCCAGCCTGTTGGCTAACGTTCACCATTACCAGTGTGTCTAGACTCTAGAAGCATTAGCACAAGTATTCCCTAAACAATTGTTGTAACAATAGTACAATGTATTCCAATTCTAATTCTAAAAATCTTTCTCTAAGGATGTAAAATAAAAATAAATAAAGGATGTAAAGGACTTGAGAGAATAGACAATAGAGAATCGAAAAAACTTCAAACTCAAACTTGTTAATTTCATATAGGACATTACCAGTGTCACTTATGATACACTTTTGACTCAACCACCAGTTTGGAATCAGATTCAACTCCGAATTGCCGGCAAGAAACCCAGCATTTGGTCTTTTCAAATAGCAAATTGATATAAAAGTACATACATACAGTAGTGTACATTATAATACTAAATCTTAAAACTAAAGCTATAGTAAAATTTTATTTAAACAACATTTTTTGACGTTTCCATTGCTACCAGATTTTTATCAAGAGATTGATAATATAATTCATCACCTCACTCACTAGGTAGTCACAGGTAAGTATAGAAACGTGTCAAATATTGTGAGTCGACGGATCTATCTAAAAAATAGAGAAGCAGGAAAGTGGTTCATTGAATCACATCACATCACTATTACCTTAAATATGGCATTATTATTTTACAATTTGTCATTAGCTAATCTCAAATAGTGTTGTTTAAATAAAAATTTGAGTATACAAGATATGTTGATAAGATATAGCGAGCAAGCAAGCAGACGGGTCACCTGATGTTAAAGTGCTGCCCATGAACATGTGCAGCACCAGATGAACCGCCAATGCGTTGCTGGCTTTTGAGAATTTGTTTATCCGCCCTTTGAAGAGCCCCATATTATAATCATGAAGGACACAGAAGATGGAAGTTTGATCCATAATTTGACTTACCCATTAACATGACAGTTGATGTACAGCATGACAACAGTGCCAAATGTCTCCGGGTTGTACTCCATGGCAGCTTCCATGTTAGCTTCTATGTTCTTCTGCCGGATCTCCTCAGCTATCATACGCTGCGCTTCTGTGTCGAAGGGGTCCGAATTCATCATCCTGTGACAAAAATGTTTTGTTCATACAATGGCTCAGAAGGGCTGGAACCCAGAGTCGTAAAGACGGTTAATAAAAAAAAATGTTATTACAATGTTTTATTTTTGTGAGCGTGTAGGCCACAAAATAGACTAAAGAGGAATAACATAATTTGCTATCAGAACAGCAAGGAGTAGATGTTCTCAATGGAGGACACGCTTAACATGGGAAATATCACTGAACACATCTACTTAAAGTAGCCTCGCCACAGATGGCTGATTTCCACAGCGAAAATTGTGATAGCCAATTGGTACAAACATTTAGCCCCCGTTCAGTTGGACATAACTGTTTGTCTACCTGTCTCTCTGGCTGTCTATCTGCTACGCTTTCATGGCCCATCTTTTCAACAGATTTTGATGCAATCTGAATGATCTGTACCACAGAGATAGGTTGTTTCCCGAGGAAGGACATAGGCTAGTTTTTATCCTGGAAAATTAAGGAGTTACTGCAGGAATTAAAAAAAGCTTAATCCAAGCGGACGAAGTTGCGGGCTAGTCTAGTATAGAAATAAATGGTCACCTGATCCGTTGCTGCTGGCGTTCTGTGCGAGCTGATATTTGTTCACGGAGGACCGAATCAAATGTATCTGGGAAAAATAATGGATTTGAAATTATTAGAAAATTGAAGTCAGCAGTAACCTAACATTGCAAGCCTGCCAACCCGCATTGGAGCAGCTTGGTGGGTCTAACCTCTAAATTCCCTCTCTCCTATGAGAGTGGGAGGCCTGCGCCCAGCAGTGGGACGTTAATGGGCTGTAGTGGTAGTGGTGGATATACTAGCGACGCTGTCACTGGGTCTGATCTGAACTGATTTGATTCCCTGGAGCAGTTGTTGTAAACTGATACACTTTAACTGCAGCCAGCAACCATTTAAAGAAGTTATGACTACTACAAGCTGTCAATGTATAGCTGCACTAAACTTTAAAATAAATATCTGAACAAATTGAACAAAATCTGTACTCCAAGCTGTTCACTGTTACTGTATGAAACCAAGCAAGAGTAAGGGTTTAATACAACTTCTAGATGTTGTTAAAGTTTGCCTGCAACCATATCATCACTAATTGCCACCATGTAAGTTTCACTATTGCAACAAAGACTTGAACAGATCCCTACCTGGCTACAGAACTGGAGGATTAAGGCAAGCGCTAATAAATCAGTGCATGTAACATTCACGCTAAGACAAGGGAACTGCCTACCAGTTAATCTGGGTAGTAGCACACTGCTGCACAATTACCACGTGACCTGGGTCTCCATGTTGACTGAAGATTGATGTGAAAAAAGCACATTAAGACAAAAAGAGATGAACTTAACATCTGGTACAAAAAATTCCATTGGCTACTGGGTAGAAACTCCAAACTATCAGTGGATAATAAGCTACTAATATATACATCAATCTTATAGCCAACCTGGGCCTATGGAGAACAACTGTGGGGCAGTGCATGCAACTGCAGCCTTAATATCCTACAAAGAATGCAAAATTTTATCCTGTGTTCAATTACTAACACACCATGGTTAATTACAAATGAAGAACTCCGTTAAGACCTGCAAATACCAACAATAAAGGAGGAAGTCCAGGGGTTAGCGAAACACTCCTTATAGGAACCCCCCTTTGTCCCGACACACCAAAAACCGCTAGCTAACAGGCTCTTGGTGGAGGATTGCCCAAGACTCCTAAAAAGAAAACACATCCTTGATCTGGGTTAAATGACTAACAAGTCCTGACTCCTATATGAGGATCAGCTCTACACAACAGTTTACTCTTCCAACTTATTTGCTTACTTTAAGCACCTTGGACTGGTAGCAGATTACACTAAGAAAAAATAAATAGGTAAAAAATTTGTAAGTAAAGGCACAGTCAAATACTAACTTGTCAATAAACAAAAAAAATTACCTAGGTTGCCACTTAGCAAGGCATCAGCCAGTCTAGGGTTGTTTTGTTTGAGCAAAGCGAGTTGATCAGGGTTAGCTAGGAACATTTCCCTGATGATGCGTGGATCCTCTTCTGCAGGTGCGTTCCTCGCCGCCATAGAGGTGCTAGCGGCTCCTTGCGGCACATGAATATTACTGAAGTCTAGGTTTGCTAGTCCGCTTGGTAGAGCTGAAAATGGGTGATATTTTTTTGTAATTTATTTATTTTTAAGACCAAAATGCTTTTTTTGACAACAACCAATTGACAACTTTCTTTTTTAATTTTTATTTACTTTTTTACTGGACAGGGCGTGCATGTGACAGGGTGTCAGAATTGAAAAAAAAATAACATGACAATGCAGTTTTTAACAGTGCTGTTGTCAGGCTTAAAGGTGTGTGAAATATTATGCCTATACCTTGGTTAGCGTCGTTCGCGTTCAACGAAGAGTCGGAGCGCGACACCATGCGTAGCATCACGATGACGTCTCCGTCGTGCACCCCCAGTTCCTTCAGGGACTTAGTGTCGTGAATCATAGGCTTCCCGTTGAAAGTCAACGTGATATCAGACGCAGGAACACCTGACTCTATTTCACAAAAAGCCTTGAAATTCTCCAACTCCAAATCTTCGGACACGTCGAGGACGAAAATTTCATCGTTCAGCGTAGAAACTGTTACTTTCATTGTGAGATATTAACGACACACAGAGACTGAGCGAACTGTTTTCTGTAAACTGTTGTACGCGGTACTGAGGTAAGTATGTGTTATTTATATTTCGGGAATGACTGTCCAAAACATTGTAGGGTATGCACGCGTTGGGAAAATGCACAGAGTTTTCTCAGAAAGCACGCACAAATAAAACTTTTTGATTTATTCCCACTCAGTCCCGAACTTCGCAAAGGTGGCAGGCAGTAGCTAGGTATGTGCCACTTTCATTTTATCGGTTAGGTTCTATCATAATAAATTAATTTTAATAATTTAAATACCCTAAATAGATCATTTAACACCAAGTTTGTGTGCTTTGATTTTTTTTATGCTTACAATATTTTTTTACCGATACTTGATTGGCTAATAAGCAGAAAAAGATACAGTTCCTGCAAAAAATCGATATCTAATGTCAAATGTCATGTTCAATTTACGATTCGTAAAATGTGCGCATTGCCCATCTCTAGAAAAAAAAAAGTAAATGAGACTAATGAGAATTGAGAGGAAAGCCGTGGAAAACCTTTGTTGTTAATTTTCTTTGTAGTTCTAGTTTGTGCATTTTCAGTCGTGTTCGCAATAAGTCGGCGATGTTTTTTTAAAGATGATTAATTCGTTTTATGTTTTTATGTTCATTGAGTAGGTCATGGTAGTCGGTTTATTTACCTCTAATTTATTTTACAATGTGAATGTGAAATCGTCTGACGTACTTAATGGTAAGGCATTTATATATTTATGTATTTACTTGTCTTTCATCAAAATATTGACCGTGTCCATGTCTGGCTGTGCTTTTGATGACTAGTTTTATTTGGCGATAATGGTTTGGCGAATGTCGAGATTATGGTGAAAGTAATTGATAATCTTATGAGCAAAAACTGGTTGTTGTTCCTTTCGCAAGGTAGGTAATGACTAGGTAGGTACTAACGTGTAATTAATGATGATTTACTTAGTGTTTGGTTCATTTGGTTCTTTCAATGTGTAATTATTAATCTGTGAATTCACATTTCACAATCGTTGTTGAAATGTTACCATTTCTTCCATAAAAATGATTCACAGTAGGTAGATATACATTAAGAGTCAAAATACAAAGTGTTTTTATGCTAACTACTTGTCAAAAATCTAGTATCCATCTAGCATCCATCATTAACTTTGAACAGTTCATAAATAATAATTCAATATTACTTACTTACTTATTTAATCAATAATAGTATTCATTAGTAAAACAAGTACTTAAAAAATATGCTGAACTTAAGTAGATAAATTAAGGTTTAATCCAATTTGTATTTGGGACTGATAGTGAATAACCTAGAATTTAGGTACAGGTAGGTATGTACAAACCTGGTAGGTACAGCTGCAAGCCAAAATTAATAAAAAAACTATACATAAGTTACAGTTAGCAATGTTCCTGCAAATTTGCCTGCATGATGTTCTTACTAATGATGATCATCTCAACAAATAAAAAATTCTGATCAGCTCTTATGAAAGAAATAAGATCTCACCTGATAGTAAATGAATATGCAGTCTATCGTGGAAATGGGCTAAATTGGAAGGGGGTGTACTTACTTATATATAGTTTATGTTATAGTTAGGTAATATAGTTTATAATTAGGTAAGTAAGTAATAAGTATAAGTTTTAATTTTTAGTAGGATCATACATGAAGGCAAAATTTTTTACTGTCACAACTTAATTATAACAGTCTAATTCAAACTTTAGGACTTCTCATCAAAATCAATGAAAATAATGCATTTCAATGCACAGAATACATATTAGGTGTCAGCGGGAAGGTCCAGTTGTCTTACCTGTGCGAACCTACACTCACGGCTAACTTCCAACACGTCATAATGTTTGAATTGAACTGTACCAAAACGTATACATCATCATTGCTTTTCATAATACATGATTGTCTTGACGCCCAAGCCTATTTTCCAAAAAATAAAAAGATAACTTTGGCAAATAACTAACAGCCAGACAAGTCACGTCACTACTTATGTTACTTAAGTTCTGCTTCTCGAGAAGGTGGCTATGCATGACTCCTGGAGACCTATCATATTGGCCATTGCTGATCAATTGTGATGGCTACCTTTTATAGTTCCATACCAAAACCAAGAAGCATCTGCTGTTCCTTGCAGCAAATAGTATTATTGGTCTAGTTCCTGGGTAATGCCCTGGATGGTGGCGAACACAATAGAAGCATTGTCAAGTGATACTGGGTCTCTATACTGAGCCCTGCATAGCCTCATCCCCAAGAAGAAATAACCTTAAGTTACTACAAGCTTATGCTTTTGAGAATAATAACTAATAACGATAATCTCTTGTAGGAATCCCTGTAAATATTGAGTGCAGTAGCACAGTGGAAGCATGTCTTCGGTTGGCCAGTTAGTGCCCCAAGTGACCCGGGGGCCACCCAATATGACCATAAAGTTCAGTGGCCCCCACATAGAGGGCTCCTTCTGCTCGATGATTGACTACAAGTATGACCCGATCATCAGTGTCATTTGTGCCATGTACATTATATTTGGAATTGTGTACACTATATTTGGTGAGTTTTATTTTTTATGATATTGTATTTATAGATGATGCCACAACGTCACCTTTTTGGATTTAGGTTTTAGGATTTTCTGGTAGCAGTAGTAGCCTATATAATGTATCCTTCCGTTGGAATGCGACATATCTCTTTACCTAATTTCGTCATAATTGGTTGAATATAATATGAGCTGTGAAAGTGTAGCTGACAGACACTCAGAAACACTCACTGCCTGTCACAATTATATGTAAAGTCAAGCACGTCAAAAGAACTTTCCTAAAAGGTACACTACACTTTTAGAATGTGAATAAAATATAAGATGTGGCATTGATAATTTTAGCTACGACGGTTTCAAAGTCTAAACGCACCCTGAGAAGAGCCCATTATTTATTCAAACAACTCATTTGACACCTATAACATGTTGATCTGGCAGAGGTACTAGTTATGCCAGAAACCTTCGCGAAAATGCTAAGAACAACATTCATAGTCGTCGACCATCAACCCATACATCTAGGGGGATAAAGGGATGGGACGTGAAAACGTAGTACTAGACATAGTACACCCACACTTTTAATTTATTAAATTATTAAATTAATTAATATAGAAGTATCAATATGGATTGATAGTTGCAAAGTTCAAAGTTGATAGACAGTTCAAAGTTGCATCATAAGCATTCCATTTTAGCATTTTGGTACAGGAGCCATACTGCCAACACTTAAATCCATTATTTAATTATTGTTGACTTTAGTCTTTTAGAAATTGGGCCAATTCTGTTTAGCACAATCTCTAAACTAAAACGACAGCTCTAAACCTAGCGCTGCCCCTTTCTGCAGGGCTAGTAGCATGGGCCGGAGATAAAAAATTTATCCCCGATTTTATCCACTGACAAGAGATAAAATTAACTTATCCACTTCTCAGAGCACGGCAACAGGGAAGAGGAGAAGTTTATTCCCGTTTGACATTTCACGGGGACTCGGGGGACTATTTATCCACCGTTATTTAGCGTTTTTATTTATTTATTATTTAGGAATATTTTTTTTTTTTGTACCAGAAATTTATACAATATGTAGAAAAAACGGAAACATAGTGGACATTTATCCTTTCCTCTGGGAGAAAATTGTCTCGGTCCATGCTAGGGGGGCAGTAGGGAGTATTATGTAAGGGATAGCAATATATAGAGCTGTCATTTTAGTTTAGAAATTGTGATAAACAGAATTGGCCCCATTATAATCCTAATTTTAGGAACGTCAAGGTATGTGACATCGAACTGTCATTTTGGTTATGTATTGCTTGAAACGTTGGCAGTATGACCCCGGAACCCTAATGATGTGACAGCCTAGTGGTTAAGAGTTCGTCTTCCTGGCCGACCAGGTACATAGCTTGATGCATTGGATTCGGTGGATCGTCGCGCCAGGAGACTTATTGGTAACAAAGCGCTGGTCAGTTCGAAGCTGCAAAGCTTGGAACATCGGCGCAAAGTTGCCTGTCTGTCGGTATTCTACAGGATATATTTCGGAGAGTGTGCCCAAGAACTGTTCGATCTGGTTCCTCCGTCACCTTTTTATTAACGAACCGCAAGGCATCGACAAGTTCTGCACCCTTACGCAGTCGAAATTCCGCGGGCTCGTACGAAGCGATTTGCTTCCTCGTTTCTAATTCGAACCGCTAGGATATGGAATGCCCTTCCGGCTTCCGTTTTCCCCTCCTCTTTTAATATAGGTACCTTCAAATCAAGAGTGAATAGGCATCTTCTAGGCAAGCGCGCTCCACCTTAGGCTGCAACACCACTTGCAAGCAAGTCTGATTGCAGCCAAGCGCTAGCCTATTTTAAAAAAAAAATACCTCCGAAAAGTTAGAGGTGCTCCTGACACCCGAGAGTCAGGGGCACCTCTACCTTTTCGGAGCTATGTGCGTTTTTGATGATGATGATGATGATTTGTTGCAGGATACCGATGTTTCAAAGCGAGCATGTTTCTAACTGGATTCACATTCGGCACGGCGATCGTGTATCTCATTTGCCTCCAAGAGTACTTGATGCCGCCCTACGGAAACGTCGGTAAATATCGATACAAAGTACCTATGCTGTACCACACCACATTGTGGTGTGGATACACTACACTACATGTAACACTATATACACTGTTGTGATGTATCCACACCAAAGCACGCTGAGGCTTTTTGTGATTTTCACAGATTTGTGTACCTAATTCGTTTTTTTTGTTTTTACAATTTTATTTTGTAATCAGTGTCCAAGTAATCTCAAATATTTATTTATACGCACACTGAGCATATGCGACTCGATCGGATTCTATCCGGGCTTTAAAGTTTTTTTTTTAAACTAAATTTATTCTCTTAAACCCACCACGACCACTGCAGCCCATTAACATCCCACTGCTGAGCACAGGCCTCCACTCTCATAGAAGAGAGGGAATTAGAGCTTAGAATAGGCATAGGAATAGGTGAATAGGCATCTTCTAGGCGGGCGCGCTTCAACCTAGACCTCATCATTGCTTTGTATTAAGCGTGATTGTCGTCAAGCGCAAGCCTATCTTGCAATAAAAAAAAAAAAAAAGATCCACCACACTGCTCCAATGCGAGTTGGCGGGCTTTGACGACTATTATCATGTTATAGTGACGGCTTAACGTGCTCGCCGAGCCACGGGGGTGACTCACTGCCAATTCTCAACTCCGGGCTAGTACTGAGAATTTCTTAACTGAAAAAACCCAATATCTAACAATTTTTATGCCCGACCGGGAATCGAACCTAAGACCTCGTGATCCGCAGTCGGCCATGCTAATTGCTAACCACTAGACCATTTTTTTTTATCGCTGGAAAAATGCTTTTCGCATCCCCCACTAAGCGGCTATGTGGGAGTCGCTCCAGACTATCCACTAAAAACCCAGCGGCTCAGTCCGCGTCGAGAATGAACCGACTTAGGGTCCCAAATGTTGGATACCACTGAGACGAATGCTAACCACTAGAGTCTAGACCAGGGATTCCCAAAGTGGTCGATATCGACCCTAAGGGGTTGATATTGGTTTCCCAGGTGTCGACATAAACGAAAACTGATTTTGGGGGTCGACGAGGTCTAAAAATCAAAATAGGGGTTATTTTAATGTTTTTTTCAAAAATAATTACCTACTTTAGTATTTCTACGTAATTTGTATTAATAATTATTAATTACACTTGATATTTCCTGAATTTTGTCTATTTATTTTGTTGAATTTTGATGAGAAAATGATGTCAAGTTATAGTCCATTCATTTTAGATTTTTTCGCGGCAAAATTTATAATTTTTTGAAACCACTGTGGTTTTATACCTATGAGTGAGTACATTAAAAAACACAACTCTCCCCCCCCCCCTCCGGTGGTGGCTTCCCCCCTCCCCGCCTTGAAAAGTGTGCCATTTTGCAGATTTCCTAGATTTTCCAGAAAACTATACAAGCTAGGACAAAACCATCAAAGAGAACATTGTTCCTTAATAAATTACCTACAAATAAGTTCATAACATTTATTATGATAGGAGTTATAGTTTACAAGCTATGGTGCGTTAAAGTTGACTAAAAATCGCAGCTCAGTAAAATAAGCCAATTTTCAACATTTTATATGTATTCTGTAATCTCTAGAAAACTATTAGAGTTAGGCAAAAACTGTCAGGAGTAAAAATAAACACCATTTAATGACCTATTAAAAAATATTTAGTTCATAAAGATAGGACTAATAATTTCGCATATATATCCACGTATTGTATACGAAGAAAAATAAAAAAATTGTTAGAATCCTGTGTTATTTGCAATTTGCACAAAAACTATTAGAGCTAGGAAAAATCCTTCGAAGAGCAATTAATTTCATTAAATTACCTACAAAAAAATGTTATGGTTTATTTAGATAGGACCAATAGTTCGAAAAATATGACTACCTTTATTCCATGTTTTTTTTTTTTTTCAAAAACCATGTATATATTTTTTAATTTTCACAGAAACTATTAGAACTAGGAAAAAAAATATCACAAGCAAAAATGAACTTCATTAAATTACCTCCAAAATAGTTTTTAGTTTATTTTGACAGAACTAATAGTTTCGGAAATATGGCTGTCTAACTTGCATAAAAAAAGAAACCCTTGTAAAATCCGTGAATGTTTTTTGTAATTTCAAGAAGAAGTATTAGAGCTAGGAAAAAAGCTGTCAGGACTTAGGACAAAGATAATTAATTTACCTATAAAATAGTGTTTAGTTTATTTTGATAGGACAAATAGTTTTTGAAATATACCTTGCTATTTTGTAAGAACCGGTGGTAGTCATCTTGACTTACATAATAGTATGGAATAAATAGAAATTAAATAACTTTTTTTTTAACGCATCATAGCTTGTAAACTATAACTCCTATCACCATAAATGTTATGAACTTGTTTGTAGGTAATTTATTAAGGAACAATGTTCTCTTTGACAGTTTTGTCCTAGCTTGTATAGTTTTCTTGAAAATCTAGGAAATCTGCAAAATGGCACACTTTTCAAGGCGGGGAGGGGGGAAGCCACCACCGGAGGGGGGGGGAGAGTTGTGTTTTTTAATGTACTCACTCATAGGTATAAAACAACAGTAGTTTCAAACAATTATTAATTTTGCCATTTTCCCCATACATTGAAATCTAGAATGAATGGACTATTAACCAACTCACCTAACCAACCGCAAAGTTTTTAAATTGGTAAGTATTTTGTATCAATATGAAAAAAACTAGAGATATGATTTTTAAGCTATGGGGGTCTGAGGTATCAATTCATTTTGGAAAAGCGCACGTGTTTCCTGCCACATAATATAACTTAAGTACCTTCAAGGCAAGAGTGAATAGGCATCTTCTAGACAAGCGCGTTCCAACCTAGACCTCATCATTGCTTTGCACTAAGCATGATTGTAGAAAAAAAAGGGGTCTCTTGCCTAAAATAGTTTAGGAATGTAGTCCTAGTCCTAGTCTAGAGCAACGAGGCAGTCAACCTTTTTTGAACTCCGTGGCGCAGTGTGTAGAGCTGTTGTCTTAACGTGCGGAGGCCCTGGGTTCGATCCCCGGCAGGGTCAATGTGGGAATTTATAATTTCTGAATATTCCCTGGTCTGGCCTGGTGGGCGGCTTTGGCAGTGGCTAGTTACCACCCTACCGGCAAAGACGTGCCGCCAAGCGATTTAGCGTTCCGGTACGATGCTGTGTAGAAACCGAATAGGGGTATGGGTTTAATACAACTGCCATGCCCCTAACAGGTAAGCCCGCTACCATCTTAGACTGCATCATCACTTACCATCAGGTGAGATCGCAGTCAAGGGCTAACTTGTAGTAGATAAAAAAAGACCGCGTTCCAACCTAGACCTCATCATTGCTTTGCACTGAGCATGAGTGTCGTCAAGCGCAAGCCTATCACGAAATAAAAAAAAAGTGGTCACTTGCCCAAAATAGTTTGCGACTCCCTAGTCTAGAGCAACGAGGCAGTCAAACTCGATCAGCTAACGTTGGTATACGTTGTTACAGGCGTGGCGGTGTGTGCGGGCTTGCTGTTCGGGCTGATAACGATGCTGATCCAATACGTGGGGCTGTTCATGACGGGCTTCCACACCGGTCTCCTGCTGGCAATCGCTGGCCTCGCCATATATGACCACTTCCTCGAGGCCAGGCCGAACACGGTGAGTACATTATGTGTTTGCATACATTTTTTTTTTCTTATTAGTCTTCAAAACTGACTACAATTGTTCATCAAGCTTAAAAAAACATGATAAATTAGAATATACAATTGTGTCTTCTGGATGAAGACATGGCATGCACAGAAGGGCACCTTAACTACAGCAAAAACATTAACAAAATCTTACAAAACAAAAAACAAAGAAAATAAAAACTAAAATAAAAAGCAAATTGCTAACTAAACCTTACTAGCTTAATTTATGTACATTGAGTTTATTTTTGACAGTAGTCATGCTGTCACAGAAGATATCTCTAGCATCTCTGTAACTATTTGCGAAAAATTGCATCCTGTACATCGGGCTATGTTGACCTAGGTTGCTTTTTGTTTGAGGCAAAGAAAATGTCTTACGATTGTGTAAGCGGCTACAGTCACGAGGCACTTTTAATTATTAACACCAACAACTTTCATCTATATCTATTAATTATCTATACTAATAATAACTTCATCTGTATCTATAGGTGCATATATATAAAATCGTTAGTCCTGACTGACTGACTGGTGGAATCAACACACAGCCTAAACCGCTGGGGTTAGATACTTGAAAGTTTGACAGTAGGTTCCTTTTATGACTCACTAAGGAAGGATTTTTTTTAATTCCACCCCTGAGGGGGTTAAAGTTTGTACCGCTAAGGGGGTGAAATAGGGGGTGAAAGTTTGTATGAAAGTCCGCCATCTTTCAAGTTATAATATATCCATGAAACTTGGTGTTTGAGCTATCGGTTTATAATAAAGATATACGTGTTTCACAGTTTTTGAAAATGTTATCTACCAAGGACGTTAAATAGAGAGTATGTCCTTCAATCACGCCGGAACGTAGCAACGGATCAACGTGATTTTTTATATGGGTATAGTTGAGGACCTGGAGAGTGATAAAATATAGGCTACTTATTATCCCGGAGAATTGAGGAGTGCCTGTGGGACTTAAAAATCTTATGCCACGCTAACGAAGCTTAGATCGCTCCAGCAATGCTAAGCGCGTACTTATGTACACATTGATATAATAATTGTAAATGAATTATTTAAAACCACCTAGTTTCTTGCTGGTTCTTCTCGGTAGGAATGGTATTCCGAAGCAGTGGTAGATTCACTTGACGATTCAAAAGTACTTGTAAAAGTTTATTTGAATAAAAAAACATTTGAATTTTGAAGTCGCGAGCATCCGCTAGTATAAGTATACTAAAGTTGCGGCATAAAAAACTAGTACACACAATACATTTGCATTAATTATATGCGGATAATAATCTTCCACACCCGCAACCGCTGTAAGTATTGAAAAAGTACCGGTTGTGTGGTAAGAGATCACAAACGTATGATAATGTTATCTTTGGTGCACTTACAAATTACAACACATTAATTTTAAGACGGTTCCAGACGCGCGTAATGTGAAATGATAGAGGTATTGTTGGTGCGAACTTTATACGACAAACGCCAATACTAATAAACATAAATTACAATAAGGGTATTTGACTACTATTCAAATAAATTCTTTTTTAGTGATTATTAAATAGAGGATCTCCCAAAAGTCGTAATATCCACGTCCCCTGATCGTTTTATGTTGAATAACCATTTAAAGAATCGATTAAATTAAAAAAGTGCGTCGAACTTTAATGGCGTCACATTTCAGAGTTTCATATAAATCCCATACTTAGGACGCGTTTTGACGTTTGAAAAAAAGTTTGACTATTTGTCAAATACCCAATTATATCAAAAATGGTTCGAAAACTATACAGTTTGAGGGAGCGCTACTATGTACAATGGTTTACCAAACGACGTTTTTAGTGAAAAATCCTTTGTAAGATCAAAAAAAAAATACTCAAGCATTTTCATTGTGAAGTTTAATAATAAGATTACTTTGTAGTTAGTAATTTCTGTATAAGGTCACCTTTTGCTCTCTAACCATTAAATGTTATTGTCAGTTCTCATTTAAGTGAACCTTTGTTCTCCTTTGTGAAAGTAAATCCATTTCAACCTTATAAATTGACATACCATTAGCCGATACCTGAGAATACGTCAGGTATCCGGTATCGGTCTAAAGATGTTGACTTCTTTATAAGTCACTAGTTGATAAGATTTAAGATTAAGTTTTTCTGATACCCGCGGGAACTCCTTAATTTTCTTTAATTAAAAATAGCCTATGTCATTCCCCTCAGTCTGTACCAAATTTCGTCCAAAATCGGTTGAAAAACTCTAGGAGTGATATTTCCAAAAAATACAAAATAGTGAGTGCCTTGGTCATGAAAAGAAACTAACTACTTTCAAGTTTAAAAACCATCGGTTTAAACTTGTTAACTTGTTTTTTTTTTTCAATTAAACTTGTATAAGTGCTTTTGATTCGTTGAGTGAATCTACCGACGAGTGAATCGCAGGAATTATTTAGGTTCTAGTTGCACATAATGTAACGTACGGGAGGAGGTAGGGGAGGCCAGACGGGTAGGGGTCAGGACCGCGCCAGGTTGATAAACCGACGGAGTTCCCCCGAGTCCGTCAACCCTGCACATCTGCGTTGAAACGATCGTCTTTGGCACTCGTGCTTTATCATTATATTTCAATCATTAATTTTCCGTCCACGAGATCGAAAGCTGTAGTTTTATAATTTAAAAAAATCTTGAAACGTTTGGTCAAAATGTTTTGTACGTACGAGTATATCATGCTGTAAACAAAAATAGAGCACAGATTAATCTATGGTATTCACTCGTACTTGAAAGTCTTGAAACCGCCACCGCCACTCCGAGTTATTCTCAACTATAAAGTGGCGCCTAAAGAAGTAATTTGGCGAATTAAAAATAAAAGGTCTTTAAAAACCTCCTTCCCCTAAATGAAAATAAATAAATGTGAATTTTGTAAGTAGATTAAACTAAATAAAAAACGTAAATTTTACACCTCCAGTGTGCTTAGCATGCGCACAACGAGATTTTCTCGCGACGAGAGAGAGAGATGTTGTCGTTGCCGACAAATTTTTCATTTACCCTAACCTGCAAAAGAGGCGGTATATTACAAGAAAAAAATAGTCGACATGTAAAGGCTCGTAGATAAAAATACCACAGATAAGAAATATTACTTTTATCTCTACTTTTGACGTAACGAGAAAAGTAACCATGTTAGCTTCGGTAGACAAATAGAGATAACGGGTAGACATAATTGTACTCGTTGTGCGCATGCTAGCCATACGTGCCATTAAAATTATCGCGCGTAGTTGCAAGGCGTTTCAATATTCTTCTTTTCGCCTGTCGTTGCCGCTTATGCGCCAACGTCGTGGCTCCGCGGGTAGTAGAGTATGAAAATATGAGAGCGGTAATAAGCCTCGGAATTCGAATAATTCCGTGATAGAAATAGTAGCTGCTGTCTTTAATAGGGGCCGCGTGTCTTGATTTTGACGACCACAAAATGTATACCAAAAAAACGAATGAACTTATCTTATTTCAAGCCCCAAGTTAACGAAAATTAAACTGTAACGCTATCTAAATAAATTTGCTTTTACAATAACGCGCATAATTTGATAACACTTGATCTAACTAATGGGATACTTGAAAGCATGCGATTTCTATCAACATTTACGGTTGGGACAGACTCAAGAGATGTGCAATGTTTTGACCGCGGAAATCATCGCGGCGTTGCTTATTAAGTTTTTACAAACCAATCAAAACTTTTATAGAAACTTAAAACGTTTGAAATTATTATTGAGTAAAGATTGCCTTAATTCGTTAGATTAGCTTTTTGAGTTGCTCGCAACAATTTGTAGAATAATTTTCGAAAGATACATTAATACTGAGCATTAATATTACTTTAATCGTTGTTTTCGGGCATAGATAATGGAGAGATTAATCGGTATCTAGATTAGTTTTTTATCTTGATAAAAAAAATACAATAATCACTGTAATACTTTTGTATTACTTATTGCATTGGATTCTAAGATACCTATGGGCTTTCTTAGTTTAGGGGTCAGGATTTCCATGTATATTGCTATGAATTTAACTAATAATTATTTTCTTACTATTAGAAATTATTTCACAAATCGCCACGCAAACCTTAATTGATGAATAAATTAGAAATGTTGAATATATTCCTAAATCCTAACTCGAAAGCGTGGAATCGAATCGCGTGTCGTCGACGCAGTTTCGTAGTAAATAATATAGGTGGCGAATTAATGCAATTCGATTTAATTCGGATCGGCGAGCCTATAGGACGTCAGCCTCTATACAAGATCTGTCAAACCATCATTCGTCAGCAAAGTCTCGTAGGTTACTCGTACTGAAACAGACCCTCATTCTTATAAAGGAACGAGTAAGCATTTTCTAGTTATTCTGATGTCTGTGGGTGGTAAGTTGCAGCGTGGTTCCCCGTGACCGCGATGTACTGAGACGCGGCATTAGCGACTCGAAGCATCGCACTCGAGTGTTCATTATAGAACAACAACAGCGGTGCGCCAAGTTTTACAGGGTTGCCAACACAAGGAAAAATCATTGCCGTTTCCAAGTGTAGACAACCGTAGCATTAATCTTCGTCTTGCCGTAGTCAAAATTATATACAAAATTCACAAAAGTCTTTAATTCTAGTTAATCCTAAACTTAAAATTTAAACTATAATTAATAAATATCTCTATTTATAATGTTATCCATAATAAATAGAGATATTTCATAATACTCGCTGCGGAAAGGGGCAGATATAGAAATAGAGCTGTCTTTTAGTTTAGAGATTGTGTTACGAGTATATAGAATTGGCCACATTGTGAGTCAACCTTTAGCCAGTGATTGAATGTAGTGCAGGTAATCAAGGTAAAACACAGGCACCCGCGCTCGGGGAGTCTGTTTGCGCGTCAATTAGTGTCAATTAACTGTTAATCCAGCTTCTGCCATTGTTCGTTCGTAATGCACACCCCTTTGTGCTGTGCTGTACACCGGGCCGTACTAATTGGCAGGCGCACTCCATGCTATTGTCATTAAAGGTGAAGTGTGTCCGTCTGTCGGATTGGTTCAGCGGTTAGGTAATCCGTGCACATGTAGCTGAGCCATTTTCGCAATTATGGTCTAAGAAATAATCTTTATTTTAACTTAAGTTTAATTCATTAACCAGACCAGTGCAAATTACTAGTATCGATTTACCTGTTTATGCCTGCCTACCCAAGAGTTGTGACGAGAAAAAAATAGTTTAAAAATAGGTTGACTATTTTTTATAGAATCTATAGGCTTCATACTTTCGATTGGTATGGAATTTGTCTATTAACAAACCAGTGAAATGTTTTAAATTTTTTTTTTTTTTAATTGTTAATTATTCATATTCTGGACTGAAATTTTTTTAGTCAACCCATTTGCAATATATTTGTTATATATTGACATAATATTTAATTTGATATAAAATACTTTTCATCCATAACCAGCTCGGTGAAGGTCGTTTTATACTGGGATCCTATACTATTATAATAAAACTGGCGACCAGCTTTGTATAGTTTGGACGCCAATCATTTGATCGCGTCTAAAGTTGACCTCAAGACGCGTCGCCATAGCATATTTTCGCGCGTAGTATGTAGGAACGTTTACTCCGACAGTTTGTATGAGAGATGCGCCTCAACATCACGGCCAACATCAACTTCGAGAGCTCTATCGAAGAAAAAAATTAAAAAAAAACAGCGCGTTAACAATGGATTTTCGTACACTTTTTCTCCACGCTTAGCTCGTTAACAATGAAATTTCATAGATTTTTTCCGCCCGCATATTTGGTATGTAGCAATGACGTACTTTCTACCTCGTTTTGATAAAGAAAGAGGGTACTTTCCGAGCGGGTGTAGGTAGTATAAAATATATGTCAGTGGCCACGGTAACATTTACCTTTAATGTGTGGCACAATGGTGAGAATAAATAGATTTTCTTTCTTTTCTTTCATTTTTTGACAGCCACTGTTAGAGAATAGGGGGGCTGGTCTAGGAATATTATATAGGGTATCTCTACCTACCTCCGTGCAAAGTTTCAGCTTTTTCAGTCGACGGTTTGGGTTGGGCGTCCTTGACGAGTCAGTTAGTGAGTATTAACTATTGACTGCACTAATACTAAGTAGATGATGCCTGCGAATTCATCCGCGTGGGTTTAGGATCTAAAATTCCATTTTACAAACGGTGTGTGATGGTATGCCTAGTCCGATATTCACATATTGGCTATCTGTTCATCAAACCCGTAATAGAAAGTAAGATGACAAAGAATATACTGCTGTTTCATAATGACACCTGGGGAGAGTTTTTTAACCTTCCCAGATAGTTTTAAGTTATATATATTTTATTTTATTTTAAATTGTTTAATAATTATTAGGTTAATATTTTAACGGTACATTGTTAATATGTATACTTAAGTGGGTTTTAATGCCTCTAATAAAAACTTTATTAAAAAATGTCGGGGGAACTTTAATCACTTAACCACTCTTTATCCCGGAAAATCAGAGACATTCCCGTATATAAAGTATTAGTATATGGAAGACGTAGGTATGGATTACCATTAAATAGCTTTACATGACCATAATCACAGAGTGTCGATAGTAGATAACAAGATAATGCGATAATGTTCGAGTCAATGGCAAGATAATACGTTAACTCACTGGATAAGGGGTGGTATCTATTCAGAGTTGCTAACAACATAATGGCGGCCTCAATTGCATCCCGAGGACGAGTGCAGTGCGCTGGAATACACGATCAATTTCATCTCTTGTACTGTAAGCTAATGCACTGTAAGTGACGCACCGCCGCATCTCTTACGATTTAGCTCTATTAGCCTCTCGCGATATACCTATTGTACGTTGATTCAAATCAAATTAATAGTATATTGTGCACTTAGGGTTGAAACAAGCCAATTTCAGACGAGGGGTATCACCCGAAATCTGAAATCGTGTTTCATCCCGTGGCGCACACACTATTTTTCATATAATCTGCATTAAAAGTGTGAGTTTTTGCGAGGAAAATCGTATTTCCATAGATTTATCATCATCCGCTGCAGCGCCAGCGAGACCAAATTAAATCTATGTGTATTTCTTATTTATTTTAGTTGCTATGTTGTTGTTTACAAATATCATATCTGTCAGTTTAGTTGTTGGGTAAAATGACAATTAAAAAGGTTTGAAATCATGGAATTCTGTGATTAGGAACCGGCAGTCGTAATTCCTTCCTCCATGTTAGGAACACAGATTAGGAATTACGACTGTTTTGAAATGAACAAAAGATACTCTGACAGGATCGAAAGGAGGGCTGCTACGTCATTCAGCGTAGCTGCATGACGTATTCGTCTGAAATTGACTAGTTTCACGTGGCTCAACAGGCATTGATTTCAATGCAGGTTATATGAAAAATGTATATGGTAGTAAATTACGGCATCTTAACTAAAGCTATGTTCCAAAAGTTATCTGGGGGGTTATGCTCTAATTAAGTGAATGAGTTTGTTATACATTGCTGCTTTACTGTGCGACATAAAAAGAAAATTCGTAGCAATCCTTCAATGGATAAAAAATGAATGTTAAATAAGATCAAAGGCTTTTTGATACACTTTTTGATAGCCACTGAGGTAATTAGGTTGGGTCTGGTCTAAGAAAAGACCATGACAAATTCAGCCGGGTTTTTTATCACCTTAAAGTTAAACTAATTAGAACTATGTATCACGATGATATTGATGGTAGGTACTACATATTATTAATTTGTGGTAGGTACTATGTCAAAAATCTGTAATTAATATTACAGTTACGTTAATTAATATTTTTAAAATCCCGGGGGAACTCCCTGTATTTCCAGGATGCTATGTCCGCCTCCAGGATGTAAGCTATTTTCTTACTAGATATTTCCTGCGTCTTCGATATAACCCGCCGCCGTCGCGTCGTGGGAACTCTTTCATTTTCCGAGAAAAAAGACAGACAGACAAACTTTCGCAATTATTATAAGTATGGAATGATTACTTGCTTGCTGTTCACTGGCCATGACAGGTTGTACGCCCGAATACCCCGCGTGCAAGATCATACAAACAACGTTGACATGTAATTGATACTTGATACCCACTGCTATGCGTGCCATGCTATTTTTATACCAGTTACTACTGTAATATATAATAATATACTTCTTATAATAATATACTTCCTTCATAGGAAGTCATATATTTGTGTAAATACGTGTATGTTTATGTTAACGTAATTCTCATTAATGTTACCTATTTCGAATTAATGTCTAGTATAAGTAATACTTAAAGTAAAACTAATCTAGGCTTCTCTAGATCGGTCTGAATGATAGCTATTGAAGTGTGACGACGAGCTCTTTTATGGACCAGTACGGCTAGCATGCGCACTACGAGTAAAATTATGTCTACCCGTTATCTCTCTCTGTCTACCGAAGCTAACATGGTTACTTGTCTCGTTACGTCAAAAGTAGAGATAAAAGTAATATTTCTTATCTGTGGTATTTTTCTCTACGAACCTTTACATGTCGACTATTTTTATCTTGTAATATACCGCATTTTGTGCATGTTAGGGTAAATGAAAAATTTGCCGGCTACGACAATATCTCTCTCTCTCATCGCGAGATAATCACGTTGTGCGCATGCTAAGCACACAGGGGCCATACTGCCAACGCTTAAAGCATTACTTAAGCAATATTACTCAAAATGACAGTTTGATGTCACGTTCTTAAAATAAGGATTATAATTCTAAAACACGAAAGTCAACAATAGTGAAACAATATGGCTTTAAGCATTGGCAGTATATCCTCTGTAGTCTCTAATGCATTCATGAAATCTATAATAATCTATAATGTCGTAAACGTCAAGTCAATAAGTGTATATTCAAAAGTACCTACCTACTCAGTACACTTTTTGAAGGGCAATTAGGTTACATACAAAGTATAAGGCGTGATGATATCTGTAAACTAAAGCTAATTGTTCCACCTCCTTGCGTCGTATTCCCCATTACTGAGGGTCGTGACCCCTTCCACCAATAATTATTCTTCAATGGACGATGTCGCGCCATGTTGCTGCTAATTAGTACCTACTTACGACCAAATTGGGTATTTGACAACTAGTCAAATCAGCATCTTTTTTTCAAAACTTTTTGTATGAATTATTGCATAGCGACGTCATCAAAGTTCGACGCACTTTTTTACCTTAATCCATAGTTTAAAATAGTTAGTCAATATAAAACTAATAGGAGACGTGGATATTACGACTTTTGGGAGATTCTCTATTTAATAATCACTAAAAAATAATTTATTTGAATAGTTGTCAAATGCCCAATTATCATTTGGAGGATTTAGAGATGTTTCATGTTAGTGATTATAACCGGAACAGCTTATGGTGCCCACGCAAATAGGGAATATGATAATGTATTATTACGTAATGGTGCCCACGCAAATACGGAATATGATAATGTATTATTACGTACCTAATACCTATGCACGTGTATAACAGCTAATTACATACTTTGTATGTGCATTATTATGGCAATCTATCATTTTATTACACTGAATGGCATTGCGAACATTTATTTACCTTTACCTGCCCCCCTATTCTCTAACTCTGTGGCTATCAAAATATGAAAGCCACTTACATATATTCTTGATCCATTGAAGGTTTACTATGAAAATTTTATTTTTATGTCATAGGAAACCTTCAATAGATAAAAAATGTATGTTAGTGGATTTCATTTTTTGATAGCCAAAGTGGCCAATTCTGTATAACAAAATCTCTAAACTAAACTAAAATAACAGCTTTAAATCTAGTTCTGTCCCTTTCCTCAGGGAGTATTGTGAGAGGGTTAGCAATTTTTCATATATTTTAATTTTAGTTTAGTTTAGAGATTGTGCACTACAGAATCAGCCCCACTGAGTTAGAGATTGGGCCTACTGTTTCGTTTGTATGCAGCTGAAATCTTAATTATTCTATGATTGGCAACTCATGTATTGCGAATGTCATGTCATCCTACCAGTGTTTCTAGATGCGAAAGTGTGTTTGTTTATTGATTTTGTCTTTCAAACACGCCGCGACGATGCAAAGGTTCCACGGGATTTTTTGGGGTCCTGGAGAGTGTCATATATTATGCTACTTTTTATCCCGGAAAATCAAAGATGTAGATCACGTCATCTAGTATCATACTAATATTATAAATGCGAAAGTGTGTTTGTTTGTTGGTTTGTCCTTCAATCACGCCGCAACGGAGCAACGGATCGACGTGATTTTTGGCATGGGTATAGTTGAGAACCTGGAGAGTGACATAGGCTACTTTTTATCCCGGAAAATAAAGAAGAAGCGAATAATCACAAAAATAAGAAAATCAAAGGTTCTTTGAAATTTCCCATAGGTACCTACTCGTATATAGCTTTTTCATGTTTTATTTTGATGAATACCTAGCTAATGCTCGTATATGTTGCAATGCAACTAGTGCTACGCCTATTATTGTACGTTCAATACTGAATAAAGTAATCGTTCGCGCAAGTGCTGACAACAACTGTATTTATAAAATTTCAACTCAGTCGGATGAACGATGACGCGCGAACGTACTCGTGTAATAAGAAATATGTAATATAAATATTCGGACAAATATTAATTTTAATTTGGTATAATAGGTATATATAGTCATATTACATTATCCTAATTTGTTCTGTATCTAACCTGGATTGACCGTGTGACTGCTGGGGCTTCAAAAAAATGACTTTGGGGCTATTCTTGCAACAAAATCGCAAACTTGGCAAGTTTTCATACAAGAGTCATTCACATTTTCACCTTGACTGACTCTCCAATAATAAATGTTCAGATGCTCATACTCGTAATATTCGCCCTGCGAAAGTATGTATTATTTGGTTACACATGGTCAATATATATCATATCAGACACAATTTTTTTTCTCTATCGAAAGGTATGGTTATAGCGTGAAATCGCAAGGTCACAGGGTTCAATCTTGGTTCTAAGATTTATGTATAAGATTGCTATTGTATACAGAAATCCTTATACTCGTAGTTGAGTTAGGTTTAGAAGGCAGTGGCGGGAGGCTAGGAGCGATGCGCATCTCAGTCCAGTCTCCAACATTGTTAAAAAAAATCGCGCCGAATTGGAACCTCCTTCTTTTTGGAAGTTGGTTAAAAATTTAAATAATCGATTCTCAGCTTTTACTGGACAGACTATGCAATGTTGATCATAATTTCCGACAGTCACAAAAACAGATCGTTGCAATCAAAGATGCTGCGTTTACGACGCAATCGGCCTGAAAAACAGAGGCCACTGAGGCCAAGCAAAGAAACTCATTGACCGTGCAATGTCATTGAATGAAGGTCTGTGATGCCCAGTCGCGGAATTCTGCGAGGTTACAGGGACTTGATAGGGACAGCCGAGGTCCGAGCCTCACAGGAGGCGCCCTTAGGAAGACGTTGTCCCCCAATGTCTTCGAGCCCTAGGACTTATTTCTCGGCGACCCCCTGGTGACGTTGTAGCGGACAGTATGGCGCTACGCTACACTCTGCGTAGTGTAGCGTAGCCATATTCAATCCGAAACAAATGATAGGGAATATTTGACCGGCAAAACAAACTAAATTTTTGTTAGTTAGGATATGTAGATTCTTTTTTTTTTTTGTACCAAAAAGTTATACAATATGTAGAAAAAACAGAAATATAGTGGACAAGGAAACACTTATCTCTATAAGAGATCTCTACCAGTGACCCTTGGCAGTGAGAAAGGTTGTGAAGGAAGAATGGGTACAACAAGATATGAGATGGAATGAAACGAGATATTATATCATAAACTTACACAAATATACATACTAATGACATAAATATATACATAAATAAATACATACCAACATACATATACATATAATACATACCAATATACATACGAACATATATGTATGTACTTAATGATATAACAGATACATATTATTAATTTATAATTATGATAGAGAAGATAGATAGTGCTGTTTCAGTCGAAGTTTAAAGGTGTGAATAGATGGGTTATTCATAAAAATGCTATCAGGTAGTGAGTTCCATAGACGCGTCGCAGCTACCGTAAAAGATTTACCATAATAAATAGCAATAATAAATAGTAAGCTGGCACTGCGAGAGATTTTAACTTGACACACGAACGCACTGGCATCACACGAGGAGAGGTCTCGTGAAAACGCTCACGTAAGTATGAAGGGGAAAATGTGTTTAAAATCCTAAAAAGTAACGTGAGAATATGAATATTCCGGCGAAGTCGGATAGGGAGCCACTTTAACTTGTTTCTACGACTCTACTAACTTTTTAACTTGTTTCTTGTTTGTTGTTGTTGTTGATTCTACGACTTTTACGCTACGTTCGCATTGCGAAAAATATTCGCGCGACTTCCTTTATGCAATTCTGTAACACTAAAAATTCGCGGGGAAAGAAATCTCTGGATTGATTTTTTATCGACGATTTTTGACCGAGCGAAGCGAAGGTCTCTGAGTCTACTTGAGTGAATTTGCACTTGTCCGTCCGTCCGTCCGTCCGTCTGTCAGAGCCTTATAACTTCTGAATTACTGAACGTCATTACTTCAAATTTAAATATAATATGTAAACAGATGGCCTCCAGCCGAATATAAAAAGTTATAAAAATCTTTATTTCAGGGGGGCAATATATTACTTCGCGTTCGCTTCTATGAGAGAAGCGAACGCGAAGTAATATATTTTTTATAAAGTTTCATAGGGTTGCGGTATAGCATTTTAAAGATAATTAGGAAGAGTCCAAAAATATGTTTTTTTTTAATTTTTCCCAAGTGGAGATTTTCTAACGTCCAAAGTTGACCTCAGAACTCTCAATTTCCTAAAAGACTGAGCCTGAAACTTGATCAATTATTTGAATTATATCCTGTACTTGAACAACAAATACTAAAATTACTTGAACAACAAATACTAAAATTAGATAAATATTATAAGGAAACGAAATTATTTAATTTTTAATGAGCTTCAGTATAAGAATACTGAAGTTCTGAATGGTGAAGTTCTGTTAAGAAACAGAACTTCACAATTATGTCAATAGATCGCGCTCTGTAAAAGTTTATTCGTTTGTGCTTAGGATACCGCGAGGTCTCAGTTCGGGGCGAACCACTAGTTTATTTAGGATACAAAAAATTAAGAAGCTATTGGTAATAATTATATTTGCGCAAATATTTTATGATGTATGGAGTTGTATGACGCTCTCCGCGCTGGCAGTGCGAAGTTGGTGAAATCCGTACGCGAAATATCAATCGTGAGGTTAAGGCTAGGTCGTGTCACCTCACTATATATTTACTGACGTGATGGTAATGTATTGTTTCAGTACTGGCTGTGCGTCTTGGTGGTACTTCTGATCTCGGGCATATTCTTTGCCGTTCTCAACTTGTATTGGAAAAAAGGTGAGGTTTTCTATCATTTGTTTTATCCAACGACCTCAATTTACATAGACGGGCCCTGTCAAACAAAGAATGTGGGCGTATTTTACTAACTTAATGCTGCGCTATGGCGGGGACAAGGACAGGCTTATACAGGTGTGGAGCGCGCTCCACAGGTCGGACGCTCATATTTTTTCTATGAAAGGGCCCATCTAGTACCTACATATATATCGATGGTTTTATCCACTTCTGTGAAGACTTCACTTGACAGAATGTGGTCTATAATGTGTTGCTTTATCGCTGGATAACATTCTCGAAGATATTCTACGGACACGTGCGAAGCGACTTATTACTTCTTGGTTTCTAATTCTAACCACTAGTATATATGTCTAGCCTTTCCGGCTTCCGTTTTTCCTACTTCTTCGAATAAAGGTACCTTTAAATTAAGATATAATAGTCTTCTATACAAGCGCTCCATCTTTATATGCTGCTTGAGGTAGAGCGCGCTTGCCCGCCTTTGCCGTCACTTTAAAGCCAGTCAAATTGCAGCCAAGCGCTAGCCTATAATCCATACTAATATTATAAATGTGAAAGTGTGTCTGTCAGTCCGTCTGTCTGTCTGTTTGTCTGGACAGAAACATGTATTTTTTCGATCCCCGCGGAAACTCTAATTTAGCATATGTCCTTCCCCGAGATACAACCTACCTCCGTACCAAATTTCATTAAAATCGATTGAAAAGATGGGCCGGGAAAGCGTCGCAGTCAGACAGACAGATAAACAGACGGACACACTTTCGCATTTATAATATTAGTATGAGTTATTATTACAGCAGTTCTCAACACACACTTCTGCTTCTGTTACAGTGCTGACGGTGTTCGGAACCAGCGTGTACGGGGGCGCAGTACTCGCCACGTGTCTCGACTACTTCCTCGAGCGGATGATCATGCTCAAATGGGTAAGTGTTTCGCTCGAGCCTTAAAATTTTTTTTTATTATTTTTTTTATTGCAAGATAGGCTTGCGCTTAACGACAATCACGCTTAATACAAATCAATGATGAGGTCTAGGTTAAAGCGCGCCCGCCTAGAAGATGCCTATTCACTCTTGCCTTGAAGGTACTTAAGTTATACGTGGCAGGGAATACATGATGCGTTGGGAGGACATTCCACATACTGGCGGTTCGAATCAGAAACGTAGAGCAAACCCGTTTCGTTCGAGCTGACCACATAAGGATGCCAACGCCAACGGTTTCTTACTGTTCTGTGGTAGAACGATGAAGGGGGAACGAGGTTGAAAAGTTCCTGAGCACACTCTCCAAAATCCGATAAAATACCGATAAGCAGGCGACGTTGCGTCGGTGCTGTAAGCAATGCAGTTTCGCCTGCGTGAGTGATTGATCGCCAATTATTCTTCGGGCCCGGCGATCAATCGAGTCTAATGCATCGAGTTATTAATTCCATGGGAACTAGTCGTTTCCGCGCTAAAAACAAGCTATGGTCTAAAATAAATCCAAAAGAGTTAACCCACGGGATTTTTAGAAATCTAAACCTATGTGCACGAAGTCGGGCATCAACTAGTCAGTTTATTTACATTATACAACTACAAGGATTCATAACTGAATTCATTCAAAACGTAGAGAAGTGTCGTAGGTAAATAGTTAGGCACCCACTTGCCGTTCGCTCGTTTAATAGTAGATTGTTCATCAAGGGACTAAAATGAGCCATAATGAGCCATAGAATCGAGTAGAGTGGCTTTTAGTCCCGTGGTAAACACTCTACTTTTCACTTCGATTGCGAGAGCCATTAAACAACAAAACTGGACTCTCGTAGCACATCCCTAGAGTTAGGTAGCACATCCCTAGAGCTAGGTAGCACACCCCTAGAGCTAGGTAGCACATCCCTAGAGCTAGGTAGCACATCCCTAGAGCTAGGTGTAGCGGCACCCCTGCAAACCTCGCGCATGCCCTAGTTGGCCACGCCCCAAGCTCTCGCAGAGACAGATGCCACACTAATTCACACTAGTTCCCTACAATCCGCGAGAGAGTTAGGTCGTGTCGGTAATTCAGGGCTTCGGACCATTCCTGTTTGCTCTTCCTTCTTTTTGCTATTGTACTTACTTATAAGGAGTGATTCATTTGGAGGTACTTTTTTCAAAACCAAAAAAAAAATATCGGGTTATCTTTATAATCATACAAAAGAACCATTCTTTACATTTACTTTTTAAAGATTAACATGGTCCATTCTGACACGTCCGAACATTTCGAGTGGTATTTGGCAAATAACGCGACCGTTATGGTGCCGTGCGTTATCGAAAATTGAAACTGCAGAATGGACCATGTTAACTGCAGTTACGGACAACATTTGAGAGAAATAATCTTCAAAAAATAAATGTAAAGAATGGTTCTTTAGTATGATAATAAAGATAGTGCTAATCGTGGAAAGATTAAATAATTTCACCACTGAAATTAGGACGAATTCGTGGATTTAAACAGTCAAAGTTGGTTTGATATTTTATTTTCTTTCTTTTCACTACTTGTACAAAGACCAGTCCCACGCCCCATACAAATCTGAACCATCTCCGTTGTAAATGTTTACACGCATGCGGGTGATGGCAGGTGTGGGAGCGCGCAAAGCTGGAGCCTGCTGTGCCGCCTCCGTGCCGGCTGTCGTGGCTGGCGCTGGCCGCGTGGCCCGCCGCCGCGCTCGTGGGCCTGTGCGCGCAGGCCGTGCTCACCGCCACCGGCCTGCACCACGAGCAGAGTGAGTGACACACTACGCTACACTACACTACATGTATACACACTACACTACACTACGCTACGCTACACTACACAACATGTACTGCAGACTATACTAGCTGTAAAGTGTAACTACCAGCATGAGCTGACTGTGTGATATACACTACACTACACTACACAACATGTACTGCAGATACCAGCTGTAATATGCCACTACCGGCCTGCACCACGAGCAGAGTGAGTGAAACACACTACACTACACTACACTACACTACGCTACACAATATGTACTGCAGACTATACTGTAACGCGCTACATGTACTGCAGATACTAGCTGTAATATGCCACTACCGGCCTGCACCACGAGCAGAGAGTGATACACACTACCCTACACTACACAACATGCACTGCAGACTATACTAGCTGTAATGTGCCACTACCCGCCTGCACCACGAGCAGAGTGAATGATATACCCTACACAATATGTAATGTTGACTGCTGTATATGTCGCCACCGAGGCGTGGGACACACACAAGAGGCGAGGTGCGAGCGAGGTGAGGCCGGCCTCGTATCAAACATCCATACATCCATACATACAAACTTAAGTAAATAACGTGTGACGTTGTTTGTTTGTGTGCAGGTATAAGCGCACAGAAGCGTCGTCTGAAGGCGGCGGCGTCGCGGCCGGTGTCGCGTGAGCAACGCGCCGAGATGAAGCAGCGCAAGTACCGCTATCTGTACCAAGTGAGGACCGCGCACGGGGACGTCATCTCGCAGGTGAGTGCCGCGAGCGGCACCCAGTGCTGACACAACAACACTAGCTCAAACGAATTCAAGGCGTCCTACGATCGACACTTTGAGATCGAGAAGCCGTGTAGGGCCTACCTTGGAGGCTACGGGTGTGTGTGTGTCCACTTGTACCACTAGTAGCGCCATCTATTAGCGCGTGTCAGTGGAATTACAAAAAACTAGCACGATAGGCCAACTAGAAACCGCCATAGGCTCGTGACTCCATCGCTCCGCCTCAAGAAAGTCCGAAGGTCGTTCGTGGGAATGAGCATTCTATTCTATAACAAAATTCCACAACCTATTTTAAACTTGCCTTTACACAAGTTTAAAAAGTCCATTAAAAGTATGCTTCTGAAAAAAGCTTATTGTCAGCTTTGCGTTTAAAATTAAAGTTAAATTTTTAGAAATGATATAAGTTTATTAAGTTATCTGTTTAATTGAGTTTAATTAAATAGATATTTGACTCATTTCGATGTATTTTAACTCAGTGAACCGTTGGCGGGAACGCCATATTGGGATAGCTTGTATAAATACGAATATTTTGACGTTTGAAAGTTTGTCTCCTACCGGCAGACTCAGCGATTATTGAATGCTTTTGTGTTTAGGTTGCACTTTGATTTAGAGCTTAACCATAGCAATCGTGGCCGGATCAAATGAATATTTTCTTTATTTTTAACCAAGTTTTTATAATTAACTGTTTACATTAAATTTCTCGTGAAACCGCTACACGTTGTGACCATTCGCTCGTGCAAGTTTTAAAGAGAGTACAAACATATTTTAAAACTAATTTTATTATTTGCACACTTCTTGAATTATGCTTACATTATACAGCCCCCCTAGCATGGGCCGAGACAATTTTCTCCCCGAGGAAAGGATAAAATTTTTATTCCTAAATAAATAAATAAAAACGCTAAATAAAGGTGGATAAATAGTCCCCCGAGTCCCCGTGAAATGTCAAACGGGGATAAACTTCTCCTCTCCCCTGTTGCCGTGCTCTGAGAAATGGATAAGTTAATTTTATCTCTTGTCAGTGGATAAAATCGGGGGATAAACATTTTATCTCCGGCCCATGCTAGCCCTGCTGGTGTAGATTACGTAAATGACAAAGGAGCATGGATTTAACTCGCTCCATCAATGCTTACAGCGGTTACTTATGTAATCACAAATTAATGAAATTGTAATTTTTTTTTTCTTTTCAAAAAAGCAACCGCCGAGTTTCTTGCTTTTTCTTCTCGGTAGGAACGTCATTCCGAACCAGTGGTAGATTCATTCGACTATTCATAAGCACTTGTAAAAAGTCTGTTTGAATAAAAAACTATTGAATTTTGATTTTTTTTTTAATTTTTAACGTTTCCCGTTGGTCGGCAGTCGTACGTGCAAGCGCTGCAGAAGAAGGCGCAGTGCAGCGGCAACTGGAGCGCGGGCGGCGGCGGCGGCGGCGGCGGTTGCGGCGGCGGCGGCGGTGGGGAGTGCAGCACGCTGCAGAGCGACTCGACGCACCTCACCGTGCTCGCGGGCTCCGACCACGCGCCGCACACCGACTCCGACGAAGACCTCAACCAGATACGCGCCGCGCACTAACGGACCGAGCCCTTACTGGTACGGCGCCTTGTTGCTTGCTCGGTTCATATTATAAGTCATCAAATAAATATTATAAATGCGAAAGATGGATGTATGGATGTTTGTTACCAACGGCTGAACGGATCTGGATGAAATTTGGCACAGAGATAGATTATAGTCTGCAATAACACATAGGCTACTTTGTATCCCAGAAAATTCGGATTCAATTCAAAAAACCTTAATCTACGCGGACGAAAGCTAGATGTCGGAAGTTCAAATCCCGTTTACGTAAAACGCAAAGTAGTTTTTCGAGTATTACTTATTCCATTTTTTTATTACGGCTGTAAAACTGAATCGTCTCTATACATCAAGGTTGTCGTCTCTCTAAATTTTTACTCTGTGCAATAACGATGCATATTGTATTGTTTTCAGGTGGCGACTGAAGATTCCTCTCATATGTAGGAGGACTAAACGAAATTATATTCTTTTGAAACATCCAGTATTATCTCATAAGAGATCCACTCGTATAATTATTATATTACACTGTCGTATTATTATTGTATTAGCGATTATAATGGACGTATTATTATGATTATTGTATTCGACGTGTATGTATAATTTTACTATAATTAATTATAATTATTGCGAATTTATATAATTGTGTATTTAACGGAGTACAAGGCCTTTCTGTTGTTTTATGTTTTTATATGTAGTTAGTTATATGTTATGCCAAGATCAATGATTAGTACTGTATATTGTACTTGTGAGTAATATACTAAATTATTACGTGAATAATCATGCAAAACTCGGTTTAAATTATTAAGTAGATGGCTTTTAAAAGGTGTTGTATGGTATGATATATTTTAACGTTTAATATATGGTATGATATATTTGATTTTTTATGTTTTGTCTTATTTTGAGATTATATCATTATCAGATAATAATTCGAGATAATATCATTACGAGTAAGAGGAAATAAATTTGACCATGTGAAATTTTTTCAAGTAAGCTTCGAAGTTTTGTTTTGTTGAGTTCAAAAATACCGTTCGTAGCTCGATATGGTGAAGGATGATTATTCACAATCCCCTGACAATCGAAACACTGCCACATATTTACGTAGGTTTTGGTACAATGTATTTATATTATGATAAATGACTGGCCTTGTACTCCACAAGCTTTGGCGCGTGAACAGTTATATGTGTGTTTATTCGTATGTACGACGTGTGTTTGTTGATCGAAATATTTTACAGACGTGTGCCCGGTTACAATTGGGTATTTGACAACTAGTCAAATCAGCATCTTTTTTTCAAACGTCAAAACGCGTGCTTAGTATGGGGTTTTGTATGAAATATTGCATAGTGACGTCATCAAAGTTCGACGCACTTTACTTTAATCGATTGTTTAAATGGTTATTCAACATAAAACTAACAGGGGACGTGGATATACGACTTTTGGGAGATTCTCTATTAATTAATCATCACTAAAAAATAATTTATTTGACTAGTTGTCGAATACCCAATTCGATGTATTACCGTTAAAGGCTTATTCGGCTCGATTCAGCTTTTCGTTTGTCCATACAAAACCGGTGTTTTTATAGAAAGCGTCAGTTTTGTATGGATTAGAGCTGGAACGGCTGAATGAGTATATAATTAGACACTTATAGGGCTATATTAGGCCTCTTTTGACAGTTGTTCAAATATTTCAGCAAAGTGACCGTAAAAAGTGCTGCAATTTTTTTTTTAATCCACTACAAGTTAGCCCTTGACTGCGATCTCACCTGGTGGTAAGTGATGATGGTGATTCTAAAGAAGATTCACTTTAAAAAGTTAGCTGTCAAAACGTCAATGTAGACATCAGTTACACCTTCCACCAGATGGGCTGCGTTGCGGAGCTTAGGATGTGCCATGTGTGGCAATCTGGCAAACTCACCAATATGCGCGCATTTTCATAGCTGAGATGTTAGATTTAGTTTTGACGACCTCCGTGGCGCAGTGTGTAGCGCTGTTGTCTTAACGTGCGGAGGTCCCGGGTTCGAACTTCGATCCCCGGCAGGGTCAATTTGGGAATTTATAATTTATGAATTTTTTCCCTGGTCTGGCCTGGTGGGAGGCTTCAGCCGTGGCTAGTTAACACCCTACCGGCAAAGATGTGCGTACCGGTACGATGCCGTGTAAAAACCGAATATAGGGGTATAACTGCCATGCTCCTAACAGGTTAGCCCGCTACCATCTTAGACTGCATCATCACTTACCATCAGGTGAGATCGCAGTCAAGGGCTAACTTGTAGTTGATTAAAAAAAAAAAAAGATGAAGCGCTTTTGGTGGGTTTGACACACATCCGTAGCTTAGCAATGTAACACATCTCTGGTGGAAACGCAGCCAAAACCTGGTTTCATTTTTTCGTGTTATGACGATCAGTGTTCATTAATAGCATATATGTGGCCACCAGTACAAGCTTAATATTTGTGCGAAATGTCAAAAGGGGCATATCATATGGCCCTACTGTGAGTACATATAGTCTGATTTTCCTTAACTTAAACAAGCACAACCAATCAGCCAAAACTTGTATGAGACGCGCTATGCATGGCTGATAGGACGTTGTCACCGTGGACTAACGATGAAATCGTGGTGCGGCTTAAAAACCTAACTCGATAACGTCTAAAGCGCCGGGCCGCCGAGCGTCGCTTACGCGTTTCGCTGAGATGTATTCTGTGATTTGTGTATCTTTTTGATACTCTAAGTCTAAGGAAAACTAGACTATACATTACAATGACAATACCGGTCTCGCTCCAGTAAGATAGTGTTAATATTTAAGACATTCTAAGTATAAAGATGCAAAATACTAAAAACAATTGTCGATATTACACACACTCACACACGCAGCTGCCATTCATAGTAAGTGAATTAGTGCGTTTCCACTGGTGTGGAGCAGCAGTGTGAGCTTCGACCAATCAGGTGGCTCCTAGGTGACGTGAAAAGTTATCACGTTATCTAACAACGATCTGATTGGTCACGCCGAGCTCGTCTCTGCTTCAGTCGAAACGGTTAAGTCTAGAATAAACTGAAGAAATATATTTTATAAATAAGTATTTTATGTCGGTATTGTTGTAGCGTTATTTTGTGTTTAAAAGCCGAAAAGTCGCACAAAAACTATTTATGCAAATAGTTATCTTGATAAACATACAGCATGGCCCATTACGAGTCTACTTTCGATGAGTATTTTTTTTTAAAACATTCCAATTTTATATTGTTGTTTATATTTTACTTATAATCTTAAATTATGTATGCCACCGATAGAAGGAGTGATTGAGACAACAAATAATTAAAATTACAAATCTGAACATTTTTGATTCTTTAGCTAACTTAAAACTTAAGCATTTTAAAACTTAGGTACAAATTAGACTTGTTATTAAGCTCAATTCGACTTTTGTTCATACAAAAGTGCGTTACGCAACTGAAATGAGGCGTGCTTTTATATAAGCTGAATGGAGCTGTACAACTGAAATTAGTCCCTAACTAATATATGATAATATTATGTTCTTGCCTATTGGTTCCAGGATAGACGCTATGTATTTTTTGTGGCTTGCTTAAAAATATATTGCTATGTTGATCGCACAAAACCGTTTTCTTACATGTTAGAATATTATTTTGTTATTTTTGGGTCATTAGTGTTCAGTTTGAACTGTAAAAATAATCAACTTGTAAAAAAAACTGTTATTTTTGTAAGCGTTAATATTGAGCGAAAATATTGTAGACGCGAAGTATGTACCTACGTAGCGTCGCGTGGCGTCGCGTCGTTTCTGTCGCTCAACTAGGACAACGGGTTAGAATGTGTCTGACGTGAAATGAATCAAGTTCTGCATATCGCGATTGGCGAACCCTTCGCTTATCTGTATTTCGTTAGCCAAAAAAAAATCTTGTTCCTTTTTAAAAGCACAACACGGTCAAGAGTGAACGGGTAAACTCTTTGAGAGTCTAGAATAGGTATTTCATAAGAATCCCAGGGAACCAAGGATAACTGATAGGGAATTTGTTTTTAATATTTTGTAACTAAGTTTGTCTGTTGTGAACGACATAATATATTTATTATTGTAACTACTTCAATGCAAAGCATAGTTTTGCCTCCAAAGCTCGACGGATTAAATGGCTATATCTCCGTTTCTAGCGCAAGTAGAAATCCGATCATTAGCACGAAAGTATAAGGCTGAATTTCGACTGAAACGGAACAAAGCAGATATATGTGATCAATCGGGTTATTGCTAGATCACATGATAATTTGATCTCGTATTTTTTTATTAGCCTTATCGGGTCGGCGCAGGTCAGCGCTTTACTCCGCTTGTCTCCGCTTCAATCAAACCGCGCCCATAAGTTCAATTCATTCGAAAAACATAGATACGGTAAAAATATGAATGCAAAAGTTGTTTATAATCAAATTTACAGCAACTTTTTACCCAACAAAGTTTGTTGAAAAGTTGAATATAACCGAGCTTATGGAGCTAAAACAATCTTCCGCCTTTCTTAGATACGTACTATACATTTACATCACAGAAGTTGGAAAATTCGGGAGTACAGGTTTAACCTGGAGTACTCGAAACCTTGTCAGTTAATGTATCCAATATTCGATACAATTTCTTAATAAAAGTTAGTTCAGGCAATGTATGGTCAAAATTGCAGCTCAATTTAGCGTTCGGGTTCGATAAAAAACCAATAAGATGGATGCGTAAAAACCAAATAGATATGAGTTTAATATTAACTGTCGTACTCTTAACAGGTTAGCCCGCTATCATTTTAGACTGCATCATTACTGACCACCAGGTGGGATCGCAGTTAGGGGCTAACTTGTAGTGGAATTTAAAAAATGCCTTGTCCGTTTAGTTGATACATTACATTGGGTACATTAACTGCTAAACTCTAAATTTAGTGCTGTCCCTTTCGGCAGGGAGTCTTATGAAAGGGATAGCAATAAATAGAGATGTAATTTTAGTTTAGAGAAGGTGTACAACAGAATTGGCCTCAATTGTCACCATATACTTGCATCACAATAAGAGGTCTGACCGTGACATTGAACCGTGAACCGTATATGGCCATCCATTTGATGGTGTATAGTAGGCGCTACACTGGGCTCACTATGCTTAGTATGAGAATTTACATCTCAGAAACGCGTTTGGCGTTATCGAAAAATGATCCTTGTTTTACAGCTCAAGTTCGTTCATACATCTACATCCGACTCTCAATTAATTTACTTATTGAATTTTAGGGCCGCTTGCGCAGGGACATTTAAACTGATTTAGTTAAATTTTTGGCATATTGCGGTTGCCAAAAAATTACAGCATTAAAAAAATTCCTAAATCAATTTAAGAGTCCTTGTGCAAATCAAAATTGTTAAGGTCTATTTTGCTCTTTCGTTTTGAGTTATGACATAACGTTGTTGAGATGTATAATCACATTTAGTACCTGGCAGTAAAATTACCAGTTTTAAAAAGACATAATCGCAAGCTACGCTCTGCCTATCTCTTTCTATATATTTACTGCCTTGTACTGTACTAAGCATACTGAATGCCTGGTGGGAGATTTTCTTTCCATTCGATCTCGACGTTATCTACGATTTATATGGAATTGTCAAACGCTTGATGACAGATGACAGCTGGCGCTCCATCAATTTCATTTGTATGGTAGTAAACGTCGCGATCGTAAAAAATCCCCCACTCGACCTGCTGAAGTTTTTTTCTGTCCTCAAAACGCCCGATCGGTAGCTCGACCGGTGACCGGAACGCGAGCTTATACTAAGTAAGTTTTTGTTTTTAATAAACTAATAAATTATTATAAAAAATTACGTTATATTTTGGCCAAAGTTTATTTTAGTTATTATATTTAAGTATACGCTGTAAGCAAAACTTTATTAACACGTATAAAATTACATGCTTGCATTTAATCATTATCATATTCGCTTAAAAGTTATAAACTTATAACACAAAAAGAAGATACTCGTACATAATATTTTCCCCTTGAAAAGTTTCGCTTTCTTGACTGAACTTTCTGGAATGACTCAAGGGTCAATATTATATCATTAAGGATGAACGTATTATAATATATCTACTTACTTGTCATTGCAGTAATCAATATGTACATATTTGCACAGGCTCTGTATGATAATGTTGATTAACAGCCGATAATGCATCTATTCGAAATCTGTCGATATGTTATTTAAGCAACGTTGTGATTTGTCAAAATTTGACAAATACCAACGTTGCTACGAGTAAGTCACTTATCGACAGCTTATATATTATTATTCATTATGAATTTCCGCCGTAAGTTTTAAGACTAAAGATTATGCTGTCCTTTTTACTAGTAATATATAATAATAAATATTCTTAATGTAAGAAAGAAATGATGACATTAATGTTAGTAATTTTTATTTCACTTACAACTGAATTTGATGTAGATTTCTAAGGTGTTAATATAAAAAAAACTGCCGCGGCTGATTGTACAATTAGTATTCTATAGATGTTCATCCATTATTAATCATTCTATATTCGAGTCAGTGAACAACTCGAGCTAAGTGTAGAACTCTAGGTGTAATGTTAGAACTCTTAGTCTTAATTATTACAATATAATATAAGAAGAGATTCTATACAGAAGTGAAGCTCTGGCGAGACCGTTTTGTGTCGGGAACTTCCTGGGTTCGTGTGCCTTTCAAACAGTTCAAAATTCAAACATTTTAAATCAAATTAACTTTTACAAGTGCTTTTGAGTCAAGTTTTACCTAACATCAATAATTGTCTAAAATATCCTCTGGTATAGCAATGCATTTTTTCCCGAATAGAATTTCGGCCATGGCGCCGAATGCTAGATGCACAAACAACATTGCACGCACTATTCCCTCACTTTCATATACTGATGAGACACGTATCTATGCCAAGTTCCTGACACTGCCTTGAACGCAATTTCAGAATTTTCTTGTTTTTGAAATGAGTTTCACAGAGCTCCTATAATTATTATTTGATATGTGTAAATAAATAGTTGTTAAGGGTAGCTGTATAACGGCGGCGTTGTAGAATTCCACGAAGTACACTTTTCTCCCTGTAGTCATCTACGGACTGGTAGGTGTCTAATACATAATTTACGAGTGGCTGGTCTTAATAAATTGGAACAACATCAGTGGAACCATATTCTTTAATCGATAAAAGTTTTATGTGTCCTTCAGGCTCACCTATTAGTTCGTAAAAGGCTTTACAATGTCCACCCGCTCAATTACTATCTAGTCTATTACCTGTTTTATGAGGCATTTGTTTTTATTTTCTTAAACCGGGTCTACTTCAATTTTGTTGTGCCGTGCTTTCTGATATGTTACTGTTTGAAACCTCAAAGTATTCGTCAGCTAGAAGGCCTTTTTGGATAATTTGGTTTTTCGCAAAATAGAATTTATTGAAGTGGACGAGGATTTATTTTTTTATTCTTTGCCCTTATTTATCATTGATTTTTATTTAGGTATTGTATAGTTTATTCCAAAATGAAATTTTAGAAGTATCGCAATACAGTGTACCTATTTTGGCTTAATAAAAAGAAAACTGACAATCTAAACAACCAATGATCATTATACATTAAAATGAAGAAATCAAAAGTTTTGTTTTGGCCTTTTTTTAGTTTTTTATCATTAATAATTTTATTTCTGTGTTATTTTATCACCAAAAATTATATTATCTGAATGGTTTGAGTTAATTTTATTTTTGTAGCGTTATGTTATGAATACACTTATTTTTTGTTATTGTATCGAACTTTTGTTTTATTTTATAGCCTCACAAAGCGTTTTAATCGTAATAAGTTGGTTTAAAGGCTTAATACTGGTCGGTGTATTTCTGTCTAGTTTTTAATCCATTCGAGGATAAAATCTTGGCACCTTATGACTTATGACTTTCGGATTTCAATCTACATCTAAGCCGATTATAACTTGTAGAACTGTCTGAGGGTCTTAACTCATGAACGAATTCTGTGCCCTTATTGGATACGGGTGTTCGAGGTATGCCGAACCAACTTGTACCACACGTGTATTATAATAGATAAATACTTGGTTGAGCTACTGAGGCCCCAAGTCAGTACAAATGGTAAAGATAGAATAGACGACCGAGAACGGCTTTGAGACTAGTCAGATATACACCGATGAAAAATAGAAGTAAAGCCAAGGGAAGGATGTTAGATTTCAAGTATTATAAGATAAATTTCGACGGTATCGTCTATTCCGTTCGTTACTAAAAATATCACATCACATGCTTCGTCCTTAAAATTAACACAGCGTAAAAGGTAATATTTTCTTTACTTAGTTATGTATAATCTAATTAGTACAATAATGATAACATAGTGTCAGTAAATCGCATCGTTTTGGGTGCCTCTCCTAGCATTAGTTTACTAACTATAGGCCCAGTGTCAGATATTTTCCCTATTCAAGCGCGTCTTAAGGTTAACCACAATTTGTTTGGAATTGAACTAACATCATATTTAAATTAACCATTTAATTTAATTCATTTTTGTAACCTTTAATTAATTTTTTTCATGGACTCAGTGTTGCAAGTAACTTAAAATGAAACTTTAATTAAATCTATTTAGGTTTCACTAAGTATTCGGTCTCTAACAACATCAATGGTTTAAAGTCTTCTAAACTAAAATGACTGCTTTTTTAATCGGTATTATATTATGTAATTTTGTCAATTTTCTTAATGTTGAAATTCGTCGGTTATGTTTACAGCCCTTAGATACTATAACACTTTCACTGCCAGGTTTACATAAATAAATTTGACTAGATTACGAATAAGCTAAGGTCTATACGTAGACTTTATAAAAATTTGGATTCTATATTGGCAATAAACTAGACTATCCATACCACTCATCGATGCTAGGTATATATAGTTCTTTAAATTCATTGACCTTGTTAAGTGAACTGTTATATTATTGTTCTGACAACCATCTCTATGATTTTTATAGATAGCTTTTTGTTTTGGATTAAATTACATCGAACGAACTATGTTCCCTTATTAGTCGACATGAGTTTACTAGGTATATCGAAAGAAAAAAAAATGAAAAAAGAAAAAAAAAAAGGTACCCCCTTATATGTACAGTACATTGTTAATAGATTGACCGGCTCATTTATAATATGTATATTAATAGTTACGTGGTCATTATCGGTAATTTCGACGTGTATTTCGAGAATTATAAGCACCTTGAGGAACGTTCCATATTTAAGTTTACAAGTATGGAACGTCACTCACGACCGCTATAATATCTCGAAACTTTTCTTTTAATGGCATTCACCAGTGCACAGTGACTAGATCACTATACGATTCTTATTATCATAATATAATACTTAGTGTTACTGTATATATTATCTTCATCTATATATTGTATATTCTTTAAGTGATATTCAAATAAAATTAATTTGAAGTTCTCCTGTTCTCTCGGCCTTTTTTTAAATTAAATACTTTACATCTCTCATATTCGGTAAGTTGGTCCTTATTACCCCCAAATGGAGCTTGTAGGTGACCAATTAGCGCTCTGGGGTAATAATGTAGCTAGAAAAGCCCTAGGGCGGTAAGTAATTAAAAAAAGTATGATGGTTAGATGTACGCGAACTTTTTGAAAGAGTGAAGAGTTTTTTTTTAATTACTTACCGCCCTAGGGCTTTTCTAGCTACATTATTACCCTAGAGCGCTAATTGGTCACCTTCAAGCTCCATTTGGGGGTAATAAGGACCTACTTTACCTCACAATCGAGATGTAAAGCAGAGTAGTTAGCTCGGGTGTAAGTATCAATTGCACCCTCGAACTATAGGCGCCCTCCCTGCGCTCGTGCGCCTAAATATCTCGGGCTGCAATTGATGCCTTACAACCCTTGGCTACTAATCTACTATAAATGTATTCAGATTATAATTGGCCCTAGGCTGCAGATACGATCTCACCTAGCGGTAGCTGGTACCTACTATGTGATGACTGATGATGCAGTCTGGATGGAACGAGCTAGCCTGGAAGTTGGGGATTTCAAAGATTGATCTCTGTAAAAACGAAATGAATATTTTTTTACTTCGTTCTATGTATCTACGAACTGTTCAGTTACTATGGAGCTTGGAGCCTTATCCCCACTACCGAAGGTTAATTGTAAAACTATGTTCGCATTGCGGAAAATATTTGCGCGATTTTTTTCGCAATTCTGTATATTATGGAGGTGTACGCACTTGCGAATAAAATTCGCTGGTTTGATATAATTTAACGCGGTGCGGTAAGAATTATATATTAGCTCACCGCATTCGCAGTGCGGAGTACGTGAAATCCGTACGCGAAATATAAATCGCGAGAATAAAATTCGTATAAAAGTTTTTCGCAGTGCGAACGTAGCCTAAGAGAAAGTTTTGTATGTATGAAATGCGCGTGAAATAAAGGATTTCAATATACCAACATCAATATAATATGAGTTGGTAAATTGAAGAAATATGTTTTATTTTGCCTGATGTTTGATGTATGTACCTATAGTTTTGGAACAAAATTTAGTAATAGATATTTTCGGACTAGTCCTTTCTTGCCAATACTGTAATCTACGAAAGTTATTTTAATAAATAAAATTTGTTGTCATCACAGTTTGAATTTTATTTCCACGCTATTTCCCAATTTAAAAACGTGCTAACTATTTCACCTGTGCGCGTGCAGCAAAAATGTTTCTCTCGATAGACTTGCACAAGCAAACATTTTCGCAAATTTTCTGCCCATCCACTCGAGATGAAAATGTTCGTGCACATGGACTACACAAGGAATGTCAGTTAAAATCTTAATTTGTCTTCTAATGGTATTTGCATCCAGGACCTTTTGAGTATATCTTTCACCCTGCCGATGCGGTATTATCAATAACCGTCGCTGTCAGAGTGTATGAAGGTCTAATTATGACTATACAGTTAGGTATATATCAAATAAATATTATAAATGTAAAAGTTTGGATGGATGTGTGGATGTATGGATGTTTGTTACTCAATCACGCTCCAACGGCTGAACGGATCTGGATGAAATTTGGCACAGAGATAGATTGTAGTCTGGAGCTACTTTTTATCCCGGAAAATTAAAGAGTTCCCGCGGGAACCGAAAAACCTCAATCCACGCGGACTAAGTCGCGGGCATCAGCTAGTTTTTTATATTTCGAAGAAAATTATATTATAGTCATATAACTATAAGGTTAATATTATATTTTTAATAAAACTAGCAGAGGACGTGGATATTACGACTTTTGGGAGATCCTTTAATTAATAATCACTAAAAAAATAATTTATTTCACTAGTCAAATTACCCAATTGCAATAACTATCTACAAATTGTTGTTATAGTTTTAGGTATCGGTTTTAGGTCTATAATAAAATGCACATAAATTGTTATCACCGTTTTATTTATTACATAACATACTTTGGTTTAATTTTACACAACAAATAATAATTTACATTTAACACACATAAGCTGAACGCATATTTTAATATAGGTACCTTATACTAAGCGCTGCATGTAACTTCTGAGAACTCAAACATTCGTTGCATTCGGCGAGAGTTTAATGTGCGTTCAGCTTCTTTCACATAATATTTAACATAGTATAAAGTATTTTAACGAAGACTCAGTTCTAGGTATTCTCTGTGGCACTCAGCACCTTCTCAGAGAAACTAAACTAAGCGGAGTGGTTTCGTCTCTTTTGATAACATTTTTGATGGATTCCTAACATAGATATCGTATTACTTATTTACTACATTCCTACTAATAAATTCACTCTGGTGATAGTTAGTATTCTGTAACTACACACAGAACCTAATACCAAAGTAAATAACGCTTAGTTTAGATTGTTATCAAGAAAGACGCCGCTCCCCGGCATGGACAAACTTAAACTTACAAATCCTTCTGTCCTTTTAAAAATAATTTACTTTTATTAGTCATCTTTGTGTATTCAGTTTTTTATTATCCTAACAACATAGTTACATACAAAACATAATAATCACAACATTGAATATAATAATTACAACATAAATAGCATTCGCAAATAAACAAATTATAGTATATTTATCTAAATACGTAAATCTTAATACCTAAACGATTTCGAAGCTTATATTCTGTCTTTCCATAACTAGAAGATGAACTTCCTTAACTAGTCGGTAGGCACTGATGCTGAAAGTTCTTAGTTTTCCCGTTTGGTTGGTTAGAAGGGTCAGTACACTCTAATAATATTTAGTTTTGAAAATTTTAAAGTAGGTAAGTGAATTGCAAAACTAAGAAATAAATTAAAATCTAAATTAAAAACTTAGTTTAACTAAATTAAAAAATCAATATTTAGTTCATAAATGATACCGGCAAACAGGCTCGTAACTAATGTATGAATGTAATTTAAACTGTGATTCAAGCGTCGTAAAATTTTTTGTTTGTGTTTATTTGTAAAACAAACTAATGTCTGGCGTATTTACGGTGAAACTTGTTGATTTTCAGATATAACAATTTCAGATATTTGATTAAATAATGGCTTCCATGGTCGACCGCCTGAACAAATTGAGAGAGGAGCGCATGGCAAGAGAAAAGGCACGAACTGAAAAGTTAAGAGATCTTAATCTGAAAAAATACAGCAACAATGATGCTCTGCTGGCAAAATCATCTTCAACTGTATCTATTACTTCTAAAACTTAACTAGATGTTCCTTCAGTGAACCCTTCAGATCTGACACTAATGATATCACTAAAAAAGCTAATGCTGAAAAAGTTATCTAAAGAGGTCCATTACAGCACCTAAAGTCCTTCTCAATAAAGATGCCAGGAAATCTTTTGCAACTAATAATATTAAAGCACCAAATAAATTTAGTGAGAAAAGCAAATTAGAACGACTGTAAAAACGGTAATCAAAGAATGTGGTGATGTTAAACAGGACAAAAATCTATCACAAAAAGATGTAACAGCTAGTAAAATTCCTACTCATAACATTAAATCAAATAGTGCTATCGAGAAAAAGATGTGTGACAAACAATGCAATTATTAATGATAAAAATTGCATGTTCGTCGCTCGTTTAGCACCACCCGGGGGACACGTGCAGGGAGGTAGACGGTAGTTCCTGCGGACGTGAGCGACGGGGCATCCCCCAACAGTCAAGTAAAAAAGAGAAATTTGGAACTAAAAATGTTAATGGAAACAAAGTCAATAACTTTAATTCCCGCAAAAGTATTGCTTTTATGTCCAAAGTTGATGCTAAAGCAAAGCCAGTTGATAGACGAAAGACTATGATCCCAGAACCCAGGGAAAAAAGTAACACAACCAAATTCCAAAGAGTCTGTCTTTGAAAGACTTTACAAACCTAAAACTGTACACAAACAACCAATTGATAATGTAACCAAGCTGAAAACTGATCAGAATTTCCTCAAAAAGGTTATAAAAGATTCCCAAATGATTACTCATAGATGACACACGGTTTTCGAACAGAAGGCCAAAGTTAGGCGATCTATATCAGCTATTCACTTTAAGAGAGTGCCTAAAAGTGAATTAAATAACTGCATACATAAGTGGGCGTCTATCGGAGACCATATTAACAAAGAGGACGTACAAGACGTAAACGAAGACGAAAGTTTGAAGGACGAGAAAGTGATTTCTGCTGTTAAAAGTGAAAGGAAGAGAGTGAAATTCCAGAAACCACTACCTTCAAACTTCAACACTCCAAAATCCGAAGAGTTACAGTGCAGATTGCAGAACTGGTTGAAGAAAAAGGGAAAATCTTTAGATTCGTATCACCATTTGCAGTGCTTTGGACTTCATCACATAACTGATCTTAATATTAAACCGTTTAAGGCGCCAAAGTTTGATGACACAGACGAGAATAAAGAGAACATGGCATTGGAACATGATAGTGGCAATGAGTCGTTTTTGGAAAATAACAATCAAAATGGTAACCTAGAAATGGCGGTTGAAAGTTTGTATTTAAAAGTCCTGTTTTTGAAGTCAGACACATGAAAATTAGCATTTAAGTTATTAGTTTAAAATAATAAAAATCTGTATAAGAAACTTTCCGAAAATCTACCCCAAAGAGGGTGAAATGGGGGTTGGAAGTTTGTGATGTTTGTGAAGTTAGATACTTGAAAATCGGGATTTAGGATATAAATTTTTAATAATGAACACCTGCATAAGCTATATAAAAAGCCTCTTTAGATAGTCTTTTTGCAGCGGGAAAATTTCATAATCTCATAGGAAATACCGCTAGTAGCAATATATAAATCTGTGTAACTTTCCGCCGCATTGAAGGTTTTAAGTTCGCAAACATGATTTTAAAGTAGCTTTAGATTATTGTTAGCATTTAGTATTTAACTCAAATTGTGTATTTGCTATTAATTGAAAATTTGAAACCTTATCTGCTATTGAAGATCATAACTTCCTATGTTTTTTTTGTTGTTTCTATTTATTTCGCTCTTCGTAATTTGTGCTATAATACCTTGTTTAATAGATACCGTTCAAAAAATCTGCATGGAGGTTAGATGGTCATTGACCCTTTGATTATGTATATAATTGACCTTGTAAAGCTTTGTATGTAAAATTTCCCCAAGTAATGCAGAGCTATTTTAGTACGTGCCTTGTCATATTTTTCGGTAATCAAAATGTGAATCTCTTAAAATATTGCTCTTTAAAATAATCCTTAATTCTTACTTAATGCATATATTATGATTTACATGCCATTGAGTCTCACAAAATTATTATTACATGTGATGAATTTTAAGTACTTCTATCAAAAATATATTTTTGATTTTAGTTTGGTATACATCTTTCACCATCATTTTGTAGTTTGTACTGATTCTTGAAATACAGAAAATCATTCAAAAGCTTGAACTTGTGAGAATTGGAAATTAAAAACAAATAAAGTATTTACAATTTTTAAATAACACTTTATATACTTCACAAAAAAATTCAAATGTCAATTCATTGTATTTTGTATTAAAAATTGTATTACAAATAATATTATTAAATTAATAATTTTATAATTATTAATTTCATTAATTATTTTGTATATCAGTATTAATTATTATTCAAAAGGATAATCATCATAAAATACCTAAAATAATATAAATAAAAAATTATCTTACAAAAATAATCATTTGCGCTGGATTCCATTTGAAAATGGAAATTATTTCGGAATCTTAATAGATAAACAGTGCTTAGAAAACATGTTTTAGGAATAAAATAACTTCATAACTTGGTCCCGGGCAATTAATCAACTTTGCTCTACATGCAGTAGTTTGTCGGTAACTAACTAATAAACAATTTACTTAGGACACACTGGATTGGCCAGTCCAAACAAGAATATTAATGCAGCCTTTGCTTCGAGCATGATACATATTTTTACCTTTGTTTTGAAACATAGGTAAAAATATGGATGCCGTTTAATTCAATGGTAGCTATTTTGGAATTTGGTAACACCCTTTGTATTTATTTGCTGTAAAGGGCTGTGTTATCTAAAGGCTGTCGCTAGACACATTATTAGGTCCGAACTCAGCACCAAGTGCAGCAAATGTGATGTAGGTATAAAACTGTGTATGGATCCGAATCGGTGTCTGCGACGCACCAGCGCTACTGTACTTAGGGGTGCCACTTGATTTAACACCCTAAGGGCTGTCACTAAGCGCCTTATTGGGTCTGAACTCAGCGTCAAGTTGCTTGACATGGTATAAGGAACTGCAGACGCGTAATGACGTGTGCGTGCAACTAACTCGGTGGCTACGACGCACTGGCGTCATTGTGTACTTAGGGGTGCCACTTGATTGCAACTTAGTCTGCTGCACAGCAAAGCGTATGATGTTTCTCTTGAACACATTCTTGACATCCATCAGCTTGGAGTCCACTCATCTCTGTCCACAGCTGGGACTTATCTTCAGCTGCATGAATTTGTCCAGAAGGATGTCCAAGTGTGCCTCCACTACGGATTGCTTAGTGCCCTTGGCGATGGCCTGCTCCAGACACTGCACGGTCGCGTGCAGGTCGCCGCGTCTCTCACCGAGCGCCGCGCGACACTCCCAGTAGGGCGCGGAATCGGGCGTGGCGGGAAACGCAAAGCGCGCAGCCAACGCGCGCATTGCTCCCAATCGAAACCCTCGCGCAGCAACTCCGTCAAATCTTTCAGAGCGCCGAGAAGCAGCTCGTCAACATATTGCATCACCTCTCCAGAGGTCAGCGTTGAAATATAGCTCTCATTGAAGAAGTCACTTGTGTCCGTCATACTGCTTGCTCTCCGGCAATTGTCTGCAGGAAATGGGGCTTTGTCCTCATCTTCCAGGTTACCATTTTGATTGTTATTCTCCAAAAACGACTCATTGTCACTATCATGTTCCAATGTTATGTTCTCTTTATTCTCGTCTGTGTCATCAAACTTTGGCGCCATAAACGGTTTAATATTAAGATCAGTTATGTGATGAAGTCCAAAGCACTGCAAATGGTGATACGAATCTAAAGATTTTCCCCTTTTCTTCAACCAGTTCTGCAATCTGCACTGTAACTCTTCGGGTTTTGGTGTGTTGAAGTTTGAAGGTAGTGGTGTCTGGAATTTCACCCTCTTCCTTTCACTTTTAACAGCAGAAATCACTTTCTCGTCCTTCAAACTTTCGTCTTCGTTTACGTCTTGTACGTCCTCTTTGTTAATATTGTCTCCGATAGATGCCCACTTATGTATGCAGTTATTTAATTCACTTTTAGGCACTCTCTTAAAGTGAATAGCTGATATAGATCGCCTAACTTCGGCCTGCTGTTCGAAAACCGTGTGTCATCTATGAGTAATCATTTGGCAAACTTTTATAACCTTTTTGAGGAAATTCTGATCAGTTTTCAGCTTTGTTACATTATCAATTGGTTGTTTGTGTACAGTTTTAGGTTTGTAATGTCTTTCAAAGACAGACTCTTTGGAATTTGTGATTGTGTTACTTTTTTCCCTTGGTTCTGCGATCATAGTTTTTCGTCTATCAACTGGCTTTGGTTTAGCATCAACTTTGGACATAAAAGCAATACTTTTGCGGGAATGAAAGTTATTGGCTTTGTTTCCATTAAAATTTTTAGAAGTTACTCTTTTTTACTTGACTATTATGGGATGCCCCGTCGCTCACGTCCGCAGGAACTACCTTCTACCTCCCTGCACGTGTCCCCTGGGTGGTGCTTAACTACCTATCAATTGTCTTAGACTTACTAGAATCTATGTCACAATTATTAGCATCCTTTGCTTGGTCAGTTATTACAATTTTTGGAATATGTACTTTCTTCAATGGTGCCAACCTTATCTTCGTGATTTTTAACAACATGAATTTCTTTATCTACTATGACTGTGTTAGTATTTTTATCATCAATAATTGCATTGTTTGTCACACTAATCTTTTTCTCGATAGCACTATTTGATTTAATGTTATGAGTAGGAATTTCACTTCCGGTTACACCTTTTTTTATAGATTTTTGTCCTGTTTAACATCACGACATTCTTTGATTACCTTTTTTTCAGTCGTTCCTAATTTGCTTTTCTCACTTAATTTATTGGTGCTTTAATATTATTCATTACACACATCATTTTAAGTTAAAAAGAGAATTGAGAATTGAGAATGAATTGAAAATTGAGAATGACTTTAGGTGCTGTAATGGATCTCTTTAGATTACTTTTAGCAGCATTAGCGTTTTTAGTCATAAAACATGTTTTCTAAGCACTGTTTATCTATTAAGATTTCGAAATAATTTCATATGTATTGTCTACCTTTTGCGAACTGAGAACTTCAATGCGTGCTAGGTCCTATGAAATATTAATATGTAAAACTTAAATAATTTAATACTTAAATTAAAAACAAACAAAGTATTCTTTACAATTTTTAAATAACACTTTATATACTTAGCAAAAATATTGCAAATAATGTCATCATATTTCAAATGTCAATTCATTGTATTTTTTGTTAAAAAATTGCATTACAAATAATATTATTAAATAATTAATAATTGTATAATCATTCATTGCATTCATTATTATGTTTAACAGTATTAATTATTATTCACAAGTATAGTAGAACATAATAAAATGTGCAAACATATATCATAAAATACCAAAAATAATATAAATAAAGAATTATCTTACAAAAATAATCATTTGCGCTGGGTTTGACTGGGCGTACCTCTTGCTTCCAAAGAAATGTAACAACATTGAAAAGGCTCGTGCACATTACAGCATCACTTTGAAAAAATCCTCCTGAATCATATTTGTACATTTTGTATGAATCATCACTATAGGCGGGCGCAGCGGCCCATTGCGCTCCGTCTACACTGCAATGGTTCCTACAGAATGCACGAACGGAATTCAGCAGGATTATTGCAAAACGATCCGTTGCGGCCCGTTTTAATATGCGCGACCCTTAACTCTGCAGATACTTTCATCTGTTTTTACAATAAAGGCAGATTTATATTGAGTCAGTAGCTGGCGTCAATACAGGTGCTGAAAGTTCGCACAGTTTACATAAAGTCAGTAATTTTGATTTGAGAAATTTATCAGTAAGAACAAGAGTTATCCAAAATACAATTGGAATAAGGGAATAGACAGAGTATAGGAATTAAACTGCAAGTTTCTGAATTGATAAAATACTAAGGCCTATTGCGCATTATAAGAAAATTTATTGTGTGTTATGAACTTGTAATGTCTTATAAAAAATACAGTCGCAATGGTTGTTGTATGAGACCATACATATTACAAGAATTTTTATCTTGTGTCGGATCAGACACGCGCATATAAAATGTAAGAAATTACATAGAAGACAGAAGACATTTTCTTATAATTCGCAATAGGCCTTAGTAGTTTTTGGGATCTGAAGATCAAGAAGGATAGATACAGCCTGACTTTGAGCATGACACGAAACCATTTTGAAGAATAAGACGATTAGTGAGACATGATATGTCACCAATGACTAATGACTTTGATGTTTATAAATGGACCAGTATCGACTCGCAAGTCATTCCTCATGAGCATGATTAATTTTGTAATACTCTTCCAAAAATGTGTATTTCTTTGTAAGTGCCTATAGTGAAAAAGGTGGCGGGGAATTTAGTTGACTTCAAAAATTAAACAGCATTCAAGCCGGCAATTTGCAAGATACCATTAAGCAAGTCGGCAAGTCAGTATACCGACTTGCCGACGACATGACGCCAAATGACTCAGTGTGAACCCGCCCTAACGCGCATTGATGCTTCAGTCTAGTCTTATACCTAATATCTAGGTTTAATTCTCTTTAGAATATTAACGGTGAACTCCTATTGCATAAATATTCTAAATTCTGGGGCGATCCTTGATTTTTCGAATGACGTTCACATAAAAACAATATTTAAAGGTTCAAGCACATAGATTTCATACATCGTCCGTTTAACGGGGTCCTGCCACCGCTACGCATTTCAGTCCCTTGGGACCCCAAAATAATGGGACGGATGACATGAAGCGAGTCTTCGGCAGCCGCTTGATCCAAGCGGCGCAAGTTCACAAATGTCCAGCAGAAAACGTCCATCTCAAGATAACGGGGTCATATACAAGACGTGATCTCTTCGACGTAAGACGACGGGAAGATCCCGAAGGCGCCGTTCAGGTCCCCGCTCCACCAGACGTCGTCTTGCTTCTCGTAGATATTTATAACATCACCTGTCGACAAAGTTTATTGTTAGGTCGTTGTCTCACAAGTCACAACCTTGAACGAATTTTTCATCCAAGCTCACAACATAATTATTGAAGTACCTATAGTTAGTTAAATCCACTAAGACGCGCCCTATCTTATTTATTTCAGACTAAATGATGCCCGCAACTTCGTCCGCGTGGATTACGGTTCTTTGATTCCCGCGGGAACTCTTTAATTTTCCGGGATAAAAAGTAGCCTATGTCCTTCCCCAGGCTACAAACTATCCCTATACCAAATTTCATCAAATCATCATCATCAGTTGAACATATGCCGTGAAAGCGTAGCAGACAGAGAGACAGACACACTTTCGCATTTATAATATTAGTATGGATACACAAGCTTTTTTTTTTTTTTGTATTTCGGTATACCAACGGCGAGTACACAAAGCTTAAATAAAAAATAGTACATAAGGTCTTTTTCCGTGTGGCACGCCACTTATAAGTATACACAGCTATAAAAAGCTTTACATTATTTATTTTTACACAGTCGTATGTTTAATGTCGTTATTATTACATACTACTTTCTTCACGATACTTAATGTGGATTAAACTATCTATATAGAGCTCGACACGATAGGTACTTTAGGCAGGCGAGAACAACGCACAAATCACATGTCGACAAGGGCGTCATATTTCGTATAAACATTGCCTCTAAAAAGTGGAGTAAAACCGAGTATTTTTAACTTAAACTCAGTTTTATGTCCTTTGCTGAAAACAAAACATGGCGGAAACTCGCTGCGCACTCCCGAATTTATGCCGAAGAAAATTAAGTTTAGTTTGAGTTGTTTTAAAGAAAGACTCCGCAACTGAGTTATGCCGAATTGCGTTGCGCCTAATAAGCGTGACTTATACCAGTTCAGGGGGGTTACCGCAATCGCATAAAGCATTATTGTTTCAAAATATCACGTTTATGTCATGCACTTTGACGTCCCTAAAATAAGGATTACAATTCTATAACACAAACCACAACAATATTAAAGCAATACGGTTGTAATAAGTGATGGTAGAGTATGGCAACATAAAATAAAACTATTTGTAACAAAAAATGAGGTGAAAGGTTTTTGCGGCGGAAATGTTTTAGACATCCGTTTTTATCGCACAGCAAAAAATCGCAAAGCAGCACGAGAACAAAGAGCTTAAAGTTTGCAAACGGAGGTTTGTATATAATAGCTTGGTTGTAACGGTTTTATATATACATCATTATTTTTCAACTAAAGATGCCCGCGACATTTTTGACGACCTCCGTGGCGCAGTGTGTAGCGCTGTTGTCTTAACGTGCGGAGGTCCCGGGTTCGATCTCCGGCAGGGTCAATTTGGGAATTTATAATTTCTGAATTTTCCCTGGTCTGGCCTGGTGGGAGGCTTCGCCCGTGACTAGGTACGTTCCGGTACGATGCCATGTAGAAACCGAATAGGGGTATGGGTTTGGTATAACTGCGATGCCCCTAACCCATCTTAGACTGCATCATCACTTACCATCAGGTGAGATCGCAGTCAAGGGCTAACTTGTAGTGGATAAAAAAAAACATTGTTTGAGTGGACAGTTTCTAACGAATTGAGTCAAAGCTGCGCTGGTGGCGCCATCATCGAGTAAACTATAACATTGATAGCATCTATCTCGGAAACTTGACGCTTTAGAAGGTTTTACAGGTGTTATGAGGGGTAAAATGGAAATGGCGGAACAATAGATAGGCCAAAGTACTAATATTATAAATGCGAAAGTGTGTTTGTTTGTTGGTTTGTCCTTCAATCACGCCGCAACGGAGCAACGGATCGACGTGATTTTCGGCATGGGTATAGTTGAGGAACTGGAGAGTGACATAGGCTACTTTTTATCCCCGAAAATTAAGGAGTTCCCGTGGGAATCAAAAAAACTTAAACCGCCCCCATAACAGACCCCAGTTTTTGGTTTTACAACGCGACTTAAAAACTGAAGTTCGTTATGACCTGGCGTGAGCGTGAGTTCATCGTCCAGCCGCGCCTCGTAGGAGTACAGCGCGCGACACTTGCCGATGTTCTTCTGCACCGACCGCCCGCCGCCCGCCGACCCCGCGTCAGCCAGCTCCGACGAACTGTCGCTTTGCGATGAGAACTCGTCTGGAATCAATCAATCAATCAATCAATCTATCGTTTATTTGCAACCACCAAAATTGACCCATATTAATCTATCTATCATACTATAAAATTATATAATACTAGCGATCCGCCCCGGCTTCGCACGGGTATAGCACTAATAATCATAATAGTCTAGATACCCAATATAACTATAAAAATGGTTATTGTGAGTCAACCTTAAAAGATAGATGTATGCTATCGCGGACATTTTTTTAGAACTTTTTGAGAGGAACAATTCCACCATACATTGTTTTAGTGTAACTTTAACTATTCACGCAGCGCACGCCATGTAAGATTTCAGAAGAGAGGATTTTTTCCGACTCAGTTCACATAATTGCAATTTTCGTAAGGATCTCTAATTTTTGAAAACAAAATATAGCCTAATGTTACTCGCTGATAATGTAGCTTTCTATAGGTGAAAGAATTTTCAAAATCGGTTGAGTAGTTTTTGAGTTAATCCATTACAAACAAACAAACAAATCTTTCCTCTTTATAATATTAGTTTAGATTACTATAGGGTTAAATCTGTACGATTTCTCCCTACTCCAAAAATTAAGAGTCGTACGGCTAAAGCGTTCAATCAGTGAATCCAGTAGATATCATTGCACCTTTTTTCCTTTCTTCCTTTCCTCCCTTCCTTTCTTCCTTTCTCCTTTCCTTTCTTCCTTTCTTCTTTGATTTCGATTTTCTCCGGTCTTTTAGTGTAACTTAACATTATATTGCAAGCTGTGGCAGCCTCTAAGTGGGTTTACAATCTAGCATATAACTCTGTTTTCTACTTTATTTTTATTGTTAATGTATTGTAACCTGTTGGATGTCCTTAAAATAAAAAAATAAATTGTATACGTATTGAAACACAATATTAACACGCGACGCAAGAGTACACAGCGCCACCTAGGCGCCGACATAGATTTTAACTTTCACTCAGTTGAGTCCCTCCGATAGTAAATAATATGTATTAAGTTTATACCAAATACTTCATATTTTAATATTTTATTACTGTCCGTCTATGCAATTCCTCGGTGTGTTAAAATTTTACATTATAATATACTAGCTGATGCCCGCGACTTTCTCGGAACTCGCGTCTATCAGCCTTTCTGACGATAGTTACCAAAAGTGCAGCTATATCCTATTAATAGTACAATAGGAGTTGCTCACCAAAATCGCTATCCTGTTGATTGGACAAGCCGTCGCCCGCGCCGCGCTCGCTCCAATCCAGAGGGCTGTCTGGTGGCAGCGGCGCGTCAGGCGTCGGCGGCTTGTCTTCGACCGGGGGCAGTTCCACACAGACCGGGGTGGTGGGCGCGCTGCGGTGGTCCGCGTGCCGCCTGAACGAGAGGTGTTCTATGCGCAACTTGCTCGACGCGCGGCTCATGATCGAGTCCCGCCTCTCTCGCTCCTCTCCGCCCGTCACGCTCCGCGTAAGCGCCGTGTAACTCGGCTGGAGGTTCTTGTTGACTTCGTTCTGGTAATCGGTCTGTAGCCATGGTGGGACCTGGAACACGCGCAAATGACATGTCCCAGTTCAGTATGGAGGGTGGTTTTTTTATTCTGAGTGTCAATGAACCAGAACCAAACTGCCATCACGTGAAAGAGAAAAAAATATAACATTAACCGTTACTCGTTACTGCTGTCATACAGGTTCCCTAGCGCAGCAGTAACAAAATGCTTTGTTTTAAATGATGTAGGTATCTAAGACTAATTAAGTGTTAAATTAATGAAAAACCTTAAGTTATTATTTAAAACTTTATTGTATTGTATTACTTTTTGATAACTGTGCATCATGTAGATTGTATGTTTTTGATCAAATAAATGAAATTGAAATTGAAATTGAAATTAACCGCCATATAAATAATAATTTTGGAAAACCCCGTTTTTTTAAAAATTAATTATGAAAAATATCGTTTGTAGAAAATATTTTTCGATGGATGGCAACACTAAAACTTTTTCAAATATAAAGATCTATCAAATCTGGCACCTATTACTGTCACTGTTAGAATCCCGTGAGAACTCTCTTTTTCCGCGATGATTTGGCATGTTGAAGGATCCCGTGGAAAGTACTTGATTTTCCGGAATAAATAGTACCCTTAATCCTTCTCCGCAATGCAATCTATCTCTGCACCAAATTAAGTTAAAATCGATTGAACAGACTAGATTGTTTGTGATAGGTTGCATCCCAGCAAAGAACATTTATGCTACTATTTATCTTGGAAAATTTAAGGATTCCCACAGGATTTTTTAAAAACCTAAATCCACCAGGACGGTGGAAGAAGGAAGTCACGGGTATCTTCTAGTCTTAATCAAGAAAAAGTACTTCTAACTACGACTACTAACGACTAATTCATCAACACCCGGGCCCCAACGCTTGGACACACCAAATAAGATTTTAGTGGGTGGATTTTACGGGCCCCAACGCTTGGACACACCAAATAAGATTTTAGTGGGTGGATTTTACGGGCCCCAACGCTTGGACACACCAAATAAGATTTTAGTGGGTGGATTTTACGGGCCCCAACCCTCGGAGACACCAAATAAGATTTTAGTGGGTGGATTTTACGGGCCCCAACCTTCGGAGACACCAAATAAGATTTTAGTGTGTGGATTTTACGGGCCCCAACCCTCGGAGACACCAAATAAGATTTTAGTGGGTGGATTTTACGGGCCCCAACCCTCGGAGACACCAAATAAGATTTTAGTGGGTGGATTTTACGGGCCCCAACCCTCGGAGACACCAAATAAGATTTTAGTGGGTGTATTTTACGGGCCCCAACCCTCAGAGACACCAAATAAGATTTTAATGGGTGGATTTTAGTGGAGTATAAACCGCACACGGACCTTGAGAATGCTTTGCTGCAGGCCCTGCTTGTCCCTGACGACGTGTATGTGCGTGGAGAGCGGATGCTGGGCAGGCGGCCGGCTGTCCAACTCCGCTAGGCTCGACGTTATCTTGTACCGCACAGCCTCCAAGTATGTTAGCATGGACCTCATCTAGAAAACACGAGCGGCTGTCAGAAAACCGGTATGGTTTTTTTTATCAACTACAAGTTAGCCCTTGACTGCGATCACACCTGATGGTAAGTGATGATGCAGTCTAAGATGCTAGCGGGCTAACCGCTTAGAGGTATGGCAGTTATATTAAACCCATACCCCTAATTGGTTTCTAGATGGCATCGTACCGGAACGCTAAATCGCTTGGCGACATATCTTTGCCGGCAGGGTGGTAACTAGCCCCGGCCGAAGCCTCCCACCAGGCCAGACCAGAGAAAAATCAGAAATTATAAATTCCCAAATTGACTCTGCCGGGGATCGAACCCGGGACCTCCTGTTTCCTGAGCGTGTTTCCAGCCAAATATAACTTAAATACCTTCAAGGCAATGTAAGGTGAATAGGCATCTTCTAGGCAAGCGCGTTCCAACCTAGATGTCATCATTGCATTACACTAAGCATGAGTGTCGCAAGCCTTAACTCCCAATTTAAAAAAAGGTGTGTGTGTGTAATTCACACACGACAGAAGTGAAACTTCAGAAAAGTAGCCTATGAGAGAATGAGATAAATATAACTTGTATTCTATCTCATTCTCTCGCAGCCTATTATGAATATGTTTGTCTTTTTTTTTTTTTTATCCACAAGTTAGCCCTTGACTGCGATCTCACCTGATGGTAAGTGATGATGCAGTCTAGTGTCTCTGTTTAGTGTCGCTTTTTTGTTTCATCGAATTTTCAATTCTCTAGAAGTTTCACTTTAAAAATAGCATGGTTCGACAGGCACTCACATGGTACAGCTTGTCGGCCACGTTCATCTGGGAGTCGTCGTTGCCGAAGGTAGGCGTCTGCTTGATGGCCATCGAGAGCTTCTCGAGGCCAAGCTTCGACTTGCGTTCCCGCTCGATATCCTGTTTCACAAGCTGGAGGATCTTTAGCAGCGCCTGGAACCAAACTTCTTCCATTTAATAGGGACTAGCTGATGCCTGCTACTTCATCCGCGTGGATCGAGGTTTTTCGGTTCCCGCGGGAACTCCTTGGGATAAAACGTAGCCTATGTGGTTATTCCAGACTATAATCTATCTCTGTGCCAAATTTCATCCAGATTCGTTCAGCCGTTGGGGCGTGATTGAGTAACAAACATCCATACATCCATCCAAACTTTCGCATGTATAATAGGTATTTGATGAGGACAACTCAATCAAATCGGCAACTCTTTATCAAACTTAAAAACGCACTTCTAGCATGGAAGTTGTATGAATCATAATTATTGTAACGTCATTAAATTTAAACGCACTTTTTTTCTTTAATGTTTTTTTAAAATTAGCTGATGCCCGCGATTTCGTCCGCGTGGTTTAAGTTTTTTTTTATTCCCGCGGGAACTCCTCAATTTTCCAAAATAAAAAGTGTAGCCTATGTCACTCTCCAGGTCCTCAACTATACCCATGCCAAAAACCACGTCGATCCGTCGCTCCGTTGCGGCGTGATTGAAGGACAAACCAACAAACAAACACACTTTCGCATTTATAATATTAGTATGATGGTTATCGAACTTAAAACTAACCGAGGATGTGAATTTTGGGGTATTTTGGAAGACCCTCTATTTAATAATCAGTAAGAGGTAAATATTATACCTTGGTTGCGCGTGGTTATGGATTTAGCTGTTGTTATATTGTTACATTTCAATAATAACATGTACTTATGTTTACACATCCATACTAATATTATAAATGCGAAAGTGTGTCTGTCTGTCTGTCTGCTACGCTTTCACGGCCCATCTTTTCAACCGATTTTTATAAAATTTGGTATAGAGGTAGATTACATCCTGGGGAAGGACATAGGCTTCGTCCGGAGGTCGTCAAACCGTTTTAACCGTTTGGCCTAGATCGGGGCTGCGTTTTTCAAGAGTAATCTCCTGTAGTAAACCTCCTTTGCGTTTGATTATGGATAGGGTTTTTAAGATGCAAGCTAAAAATATGTAATAAAAATACTCTGCCATATATTCAACTAGATGAAGTTTTTTATTCCCGCAGGAACTCCTTAATTTTCCGGAATAAAAAGTATGCCTATGTCCTTCCCCGGGATACAATCTACCTCTATACCAAATTTCAGCAAAATCGGTTGAAAAGATGGGCCGGAAAAGACAGATAGACACACTTTCGCATTTATAATATTATTATAGATATGGGTTCGGATTCAGCTTAAAGAATATTTCTTGTATAGCCGCCACTCGCCTGTTTCCGGCGCTCCCTGTTCATGGCGAGCGTGGTGTGCTCGCAGTAGAAGTCGGGCAGCAGCTGCTCGCTGGCGCCGGCCGGCTGCGAGCGCACGCCGCGCACCACGCGCATGTCCACGTTCGCGTTCGCGTTCGCTATGGGCGCCGCGAGCGCGCTCGTCACCTGCGCGAACAAACACTCTTTATACTCTCTACTCTCACTTAGTGTACGGGCACGAAATTAGCGGTAGCGGGGCGATGCGATTAGTCGGAGAGCTGGAGACAAATTTCGGGAACAATTTGAAAGAGGTCTGGTTTTTTTAAATCGTATGGCGTTTATCTAAGCGTTATTATAATATTAAATTTATCTTGATCAGTTATGTCAAAATTTAGTACTATCGTGTAAGAATTTATGTAGGTAGTCAGATTTAGCGGCACTTATGCCTTCAATATTAAGTTGCATGATGCGGACTGAAGGTCCAACATGGTCAATGGGCCTTTAGGTTTGGCGTTTGTAGCCATTTCGCTCCGAATGTTATCAAGCTAATTATTATTAGAAAGAACGTTTTTCGCCTGTAAGTTCGGCGCTCGCTTAGCACCGCCCAGGGCCAGGGGACACGCGCAGGGAGGTAGAAGATAGTTGCTGCGGTTGTGAGCGACGGGGCATCCCCCGATCTGAGAGGTCTGGTAATACTTTATAACCGACTAAAACATCTGGGATTTTTTTTTTCGAGTTCTACAAGTATAAAATTTAAAGATAAATAATCAAGTTGCCAAAAAAATGTTTTTTTTGCAAATGTTATATGCTACGCAATAGTGAAATAACCGCGAACGTTCTACCAGACTGGCAGAACTAGATTCGCCAATGAACGAAATTATATTTTTCTACAATTTCAGCTTTCCTAAAGGACCTTCCCGAAATTCGTCGCCAGGTCTCGGATTCCATCGCCCCGCTGTCGCCGTCGCTCGGCCGTCGCTAGTTTCGTATCTGACGCCTTAGTGTATGGGCACGAAATTAGCGGTAGCGGGGCGACGCCGGTAGCGGGGCGATGCGATTAGTCGGAGGTATGGCGTTTATTTAAGCGTTGTTTGGGAGGAAAAGGCGACCGGTCTACTACCAGGACCTCGTCCTCGGAGGGAAACTTCAGCAAGCTACTGGAACTCGCGCATCATTGGAACAAGAGGCGGAACAGCTTGGCTCCACGATGGTGGACCGATAGGTGGTGCGTTGCGTCTGCGTTGTTGTGCACGCCTGCCCCAAAAAGGGGATAAAGACGTTAGGGACAAGTATCGACTGGTTGCCCTTCCGCGATCCGGTCCATATAACCGCAAGTTTAGTACGGCCATGAGAAGGGGTGGGTTGTACAAACAAACAAGTAAACGTAATATTTGGGGCAGATATGATAGTCATAGTCATAGTCATAGTCATTTATTCATAAACTAGCTGATGCCCGCGACTTCGTCCGCGTGGATTGAGGTTTTTCGGTTCCCGCGGGAACTCTTTAATTTTCCGGGATAAAAAGTAGCCTATGTGCTATTCCAGACTATAATCTATCTCTGTGCCAAATTTCATCCAGATCCGTTCATCCGTTGGAGCGTGATTGAGTAACAAACATACATCCATACATACATCCATCCATCCAAACTTTCGCATTTATAATATTTATTTGATACACATTATTCGTCAATTACAATAATTAAAATTCATTTTCTTGATACTTTATAATAGCATATTGTAACCATAATATTAGTACACAATTTAATCTTGGATCTTCCCAAGTAGAAATTCGTTATAACTATAGAAAGACTCCTCGACAAGCCAGCTTTGCATTTTTCTTTTAAAAATATTAATGTTTTGCACATTTTTTATGTTGAGGGGATCCGATTATAAACATGATATGATTTCCCTCATGGTGTGGTGTGTCACACGAGTGAGCTGTTACCTCTGCCAACTGCGGCGGCACAGCGGCGGTGAGCCTCAGGTAGCAGTCCGCGGAGCTCTTCAGCTGAGTCAGCCTCTCCTCCTCGAGAGACTCCAGCATACCCGCGCCCTTCACCACGCTCGTCTCCCATTCTAGCCTGGTGGAAAAATATAGAAATAGAAATCTTTATTATCAAATAAACTTATGTACAAAAATACAGTTAATTCCTGGCCCTTAAACTAGGAGGACCCGTATCTTGGGAGCCGGTTCCTTCCCAAACGTTTATTAAAAATAAATATTTCTCAAAATGTGCTGAGATTTCTAAATTTCTAATAAGGTTACATTTTTTCCGCACGCACGCACGCACGCACAAAAACACACACACACACACACACACACACACGCACACACACACACACACACACACACACACACACACACAATTACGACCAACTGCTGATGTATGGTATTGGTATTGCTATGCTAGCATACACTGGTAGTGGTGACGATGCAGTCTAAGATGGAAGCAGGTTGACCAGGATAGGGAGTCATTGTTGTTGAATTGTCAACCAGTAGACGTCCATTACAGAACATAGGTCTCTTGTAGACACTTCCACAACTGGCGGTCTTGCGTCGCGTGGATCGCTTGGTGTTGTCGATCTACGTAGTGGGGAGTCAACCAACGCCGCGCTTTTCAGTGCAAGAACGACGTTGCAGCCATTGCCATCTTTAGACCCCAATATCTATCGGTTAATCTTGTAAGGGTAGTGACACAAGGCCAAGGCCCTTGTCTCCAATAACCCCGCTTTTAATGGCTCAGGCAGCGGTGTTGGTAGCGGCGGGGTATAATGCTTAGGATGTCTTGAAGGGGTACTGCCATAGCCATAATCATGCCTGATGCCATAGCCTTTGTATTTACAATTTATTAAATAAATATCTATATATATAAAAACTAGCTGATGCCCGCGACTTCGTCCGCGTGGATGGAGGATTTTGGTTCCCGCCGGAACTCGGAGCTAGCCTATGTGCTATTCCAGACTATAATCTATCTCTGTGCCAAATTTCATCCAGATCCGTTCATCCGTTGGAGCGTGATTGAGTAACAAACATACATCCATACATCCATCCATCCAAACTTTCGCATTTATAATTTATATTTATTTGATTTGATGAATCCCTATTTCCCTTGGTCACGGCATCACGCGTGAGCGGTTTGACCAATTTAGCTAATTCTTTTTTTGTGTTTATTTGGACCCCAGGATGGTATATATTCACAATTGGACCCGGTAGGCGGCGCTGCAATCGGGTTCGAGGTTCAGGGCAGGACAAAGTCTGCCGGGCCCACTAGTTATATATAACTGAACTAGAACACAATAATAATAAGTAATAATCGTAAGTGCTTTTTTGTAGCGGCGATGACGCGCACTGATACTTAGATCACTTTGCAACAGCAAAACGAACATACAAACAAGGACAAGGTTAACATACCTCGCTCGCTCAGCTTGCACGCAGACATTGTAGTACTCCACCTCGGTTTTCTTGACGGCATCCTCTGTCTTCCTCTTCTTCACCTGCAACTTAGCTACGTCTCGCTCGCTCGCGTTGTTCCCACGCTCCGCCCTCGCTGCGCTCAGGATGGAGTGAGGTATGTGGCCCACACTTGAGCTCCTGGATATGCGGCTGTTGAAGGAAGGTTCAGTATAAAGCTATTCAGAAAAGAATGACCCATCTTACGCCATTTTAAGGTCTCTATTCAAGGTATTATAAGGTCATTTAAAGGTTTCTAAGGTCTATTACTTCACTGGTTCGTATGAGATATAACTTTAACAGCAGACAGGCAGCCCTATCCACTCCACTAGACACTAGACATACTGCCTATGCTCTAGTGACTAGAGCATAGCAGTATGGGAAGGAGCAGAGCGGAACAGAGAGGACAGGAGTGGAAATGTGACAAGCTGATCAGATTCCTGACAGGTGACGCGATAATTTTATCGAGTCATGAGAAAATAACGCACAAAGTAATTTTACTTGTATGGACGAGACTTTAGTGTCTGCAATGCAAAATGTATGAAAAAGACATCCTAAAATTAGAGAACCAGCGAAGTTAGAGCTGCTATACATTAAAAGAACTTCTTCTTTCGAAAAAAATCTTTTTTTTTATTCCAATTAAGAGGGATTTTAATAAAACGTATAAAAAAAATTGTAAGGCTACCTACGAATGTGGCGCACATGGAATTTAATTAGATCTCTGCCTAGCGAAGATTGTGTGATAAGAATTTCTTTTAACGTAAAGGGTTACGGCAGCGGCCTTTCCTGTTGTTATAAATAAAAATGATAACAAGTCGCCTTCATAGCCCACATCAAAACAGTCGCAAAGCATTGAAACTGTCGCATAGCTACATAATCGCATTGCAAATAGATTGAAGGATCCTTCAAGAGATATGCCGATAAATTCTCGACGGCAATTATAACGGTCAATTAATACTTAACCAACTTAAGGGTCAAAAGATTCGTCATCAGAGCCGTCGGCTTTTAGGGGTTGGACACACACAATGCGTGACGGAAACGTGGCTTTCTAGAAATGGCTAAATCTCAACATCGTAATTACCTACTGTTTCACCTCAACATCGTCTGTCTTCTACAGAGCACAGAAGTTATTTGAGGATCAGAAGGATTTGAGTTTGCTCACCACGTGTAAGATAATATCTTCCCCCCGCTGCTCTTTACTCAAATGTTAGATGTTCCCGATCCTACACCCGCTTTCATTGCCGTTACGCCTTGTGTGCGACCAACTGTCAACGAGTCAAACCTATTGTCCAAGGATGCGTCCTGTAGCTTCTCGTTTTCTCTGGCGGCCGCGTGGGACTGCCTCTTCGACTTGGCCTCGGCTGACCTCCAATCAGTTAAAGTGCGCGTCGTTTTGTCTACATTTCCTTCGATCTGTGAACACAGACAAATTCATGGTTAGGGCATGTAGGGAAGTAGACTCTAATATTTCATAGTGGTAGTTTTCTTGGATGAATTTCATAGTAGATTAACTGTAGGTACCTACAGAAACTTCAGTGAATAATTTATTTATCCGTCTAATCCGTCAGTCCATTCATCTGGGAGTTTTAGATATACTTGTATTAGGAGAGCATTATTATTAAGTTTTAGGAATATTAATTATCAACTCTATGGCATCTTAATGGACTATACTAATATTATAATTATGCAAATTACGCCAGAACGGCTGAACGGATCTGGATGAAATTTGGCACATAGATAGATTATTGACTGGAATAACACATAGGCTACTTTTTATTTAACCATTTCCCACGGGAATCAAAAACCTCAAACCACGAGGACGAAGTCGCGGGCATCCCCTAGACTATATCCTACATCTATAATCCTGCTAGTTTCAAGGATTCCCATTACCTTTTTCCGTAGCTTGAGCTGGCTGTCTATGACGTGCTTCATGGGCTTTACCAGTTCCTCTGCTAGGGCATTGGAATAATTCCTGTAAAAACAAACAGTGGATAAGTAGGTATTACATTCAATTATTTTCTATAACAAAATTCCACAACCTATTTCAAACTTGCCTATACACAAATTTAAGAAATCCATTAAAAGTATGCTCCTGAAAAAAGCTTATTATACTATTGAAGATTATGTAAATGATAGAGGAGCTTGGATTTGATCGCTCCAGCAATGCTAAGGACAGCGGTTACTTATGTAAGTACCTACACATTGATATAATAATAATTGTAAATGAATTATTTAAAAAGAGCAACCACCGAGTTTCTTGCTGGTTCTTCTCGGTAAGAATGGCATTCCGAACCAGTGGTAGATTCACTTGACGATTCAAAAGTACTTGTAAAAGTTTATTTAAATAAAAAACATTTGAATTTTGAATATTTATTGCATGTATGGGGAAGTTACGGCTTATATCAAGATGACACTGCTTAGTGCTGGTGAAGAGCTAATGCTAGCTAAATGCGAAAGTGTGTCTGTATGTCAGTTTGTTTGTTTGCACAAAATCACCTCGACCCGTTGTTACGCTGCACCGTGATTGAAGGACAAAACAACAAACAATACTCACGAAATTCCAAACAAAAATTGCATATGAATATATATATGATTTGCTTCCTTGTTTCCAATTCGAACTGCTAGGATATGGAAAACCCAGCTTCCATTTACCCATCCACTTATCTAATATTGGTATCTTCAAATCAAGGCTGAATATGCATCTTCTAGGTGAGCGCCACCTTATTGTAGCCAAGCGCTAGTCTAAGAATTTAAAAAAAAATAAACAAAAAAATTTTGGTAGTGGTGCTCACTTCCAACTACTCCTACACTGTTGTTTTATTATCTTTGTAAGCACTAGTCTAAAAAAAATTATAAATGTTGGTAGTGACGCTCACTTACAACTCCTACTACTTCTTCTTCGTCTTAAGTGTGTGCAATAAAGAGTTTTATCCAATGACCTCAATTTACATAGACGGGCCCTGTCAAACAAAGAATGTGGACCAAATAGGTCCACATTCTTTGTTTGACACGCCTAACTACTACCGCCATCCCGCCGTACTAACGCCATCTAGTCTGAAAAGCGGGACAGCGCTATGGCAGGGACAAGGACAGGCTTATACAGGTGTGGAGCGCGCTCTACAGGTCAGACGCCCAATTTTTTTCTATGGAAATGCCCATCTAGTACCTACATATATATAGATGGTTTTATCTATCTATCTCACCTGTGAATTTCGGATCGTTTCTCCATCTCGATGGCGACGTGCTTCCAAGCGTCGGCGCACGAGCCGACGCTCTCCTTGCACGCCTTGCTCAGCTTCGTGCCCAGCTTGGCCAGGCATTTGGAGTAGTAGATCTCTGCCTCTACCCTGCGAACAACACGCTACATGGGTATTTGACAACTAATCAAATCGTCGAGCTTACTGCCATCGCTTAATGCAGTATTATTTTAATATGGATGACGCTCTTGATTCAGAATTATAATCCTCATTTTAAGGACTTCATATAAAACTGCAATTTTAAAATAACTTTAAAAACTCTTTATCAGACAAACAACTATTAAAAGGACCTCCCTCTGGCGCTGTGGTGAACACTGTCTTTCATCTGAGAGGTCCCGATTACGGTCCTCGGCAGGTGTTATTTGGGAATTTATAATTTCTCACTTGTCTGGTCTAGTGGTCTGGGAAGGTGATTTATTTAGCGAAGCGGTGTTTACTGTGCGGTCGGAATATTATTTAGTTTGGAAAAATGGAGTAGGTAATGGAGCATTGACTATTTTGAAACCAAACGAGGAAACTAATAAAGCAGTATTAAAGAAACCAAACATACTTTTGAAACTACTGAAAGGAATTAGTGATCACAAATACTCTTAATAACATATTTCAAAGGATGCAGATTTTGAGATCGAAGTAATCATTTAAGCATCTCGTCTTGCATCAGCAACGAACTACGAACAAATAAACACGTGGCTTATTTCGCTAACTTGAAGATAGTCAAGAAACATGGTTACTAACTAGATAAATTGCTTTAATTTTCTTACTTTTAATAACTATCTGCATGCCACATTTTAGCCCGATCGGTCCAGTGGTTTGAGCTGTGCGTCGATAGATCAGTCAGTCAGTCACGTCACCTTTTCCTTTGTGCAATATAGAGAAGAGTCTAACTTGTATGAAATAAACTTCTTTTAATTTATATTATTAATTATTAAGAATTAGAATTTATTGATTCCATAATACACAATATTACATTATTATTTTTATAATTAAAAAAAAACAATTAAAAGTATGTAGTAAATTATTGTCACCAATAAAATATTATTTCTTATCTATTATTAAATTACGATTAAATTATTATTTTAGCACAACAAGTAGCTGTATATAACATACCTAAGCACAAAAACATTTATATCCGTCATATTTCCAATTCAGTAAAGCAGCGTATCGGTACGAAGCCGCGTATAAACTTATTAGGGGTATGGGTTTAATATAACAGCCATACCCCTAAGAGGTTAGCCCGCTACCATCTTAGGCTTTAGCCTGCATCATAACTTACCATCAGGGGACTTCGCAGTCAAGGACCAACTTGTAGTGAAATAAAAACAAAGATGGGTATTGAGTTGATGATGACAGTTTTTTAATACTAAAAAGTTAAAAGGGAGTCAAATCGTATACTCAGTTGGGACGTCCGCAAGTTCAGGGGGAAAGGGCCACGTGTGCCAGTTAACACATAGTGTCAGTGGTTATCACGTGTTAACACATTGAGTCACTGGTTATCACGTGAACAGTAGGAACACAGAAATAAGACCTGCGAGACTAATTCGCTTCAGCAGAATCTCACTATGTACCTATATAGATATATCAGTAGACCTATTTACATAGTTACATAGCAAGAGGGTAATATTGCCATATACCCGATGGATTCCTGAATATACACGGACTCCCGCTAATAAATCAATAACTAAAGCCTTTATACACCAAATACTTAAAAACTTTGTTAGTGCGAGTCAGGCCCGTCCAATCAAAGCTATGGAAATACGCCGAGGTACATTGTAACCAACTTAAGCTTTCACCCTAAATTTAGGGGAAAAAATTCGCGAAGGCACTTTGGAGAAAAGTAAAAAATGTTTTATTTATTGGGGTTTACCTACTTTAAATCTGGAGCTGCCAGATTCCGAGAAGCTTTGTAAATCAAACTTTACATTTATAATATAAATAACATTACGATTACGCAATAAGTATTTTTTTATAAAACAATAGAAAAAAGTGTAGGTGCCATACAAAATATTAGGGAACACACCTAACCTTCTCTGTTCTTTCTCAATTTTAGTCCAGTGGATTTCTCATCTCAGGATTAATTAAAATCTAACTTTAGGGGAAAATAAATCAAAGGCTTACAACACCACATTTTCATTTTCATAACAAAATAAAAGTGAGTTTTAGTGAGTGTTGATCATGGATCTATACTCATATCGTGCTAATCTACACCCGCGACTTGGAATATGAAGATAATTACCTATTCCCTGATTCTGACTTCAAAACATAAATGCCGAAAACGGCTGGCTACGCTAACTACCTAATGGTCTTTCGGGTACCAGTAGGTAAAGGAGTGGAGACCGCATACACAATTATCACGATCGGTGTCGGTGGCATATCGGTGGCTAAAGCAATGTGTGGAAGGACCTTCAAGTGTCCACGCCGTTCGAAACGACTCGCTCAGGAATCAGGAAAATGGTTGGATGAGAAAGGCATCGCCAGCCTTATGAAAACGCGCTCTGGAGAGCAAGTTCAGCTGTGGACTCTATAGTAGGGTCTTACTTCAATGCAGCTATCGATCATAGTTTTTGTCCTCACTGAGTAACTTAAAAATAGATTTAGACCTATACATTACTCATACATTAATCCTAGTAAGTAATGTTTACATTACCAGGATTCAATAGGGTTTTCTTTAAACCCATGCATTGGACCTTTAGCTTTAGTTTTATGATACTGTAATTTAACTGATTATCACCATCATACTTGTAAATAACTGGACGTCAATAAGTGTACATTGTACCTAAATTGAATAAATATATTTTGACTTTGACTTTGAAGTTTCTCCCTCCCTCTTCTTGAGAAACAATAATGGAATAATACTTTAGACTTTAGACACTATTTGAAACTTGTTTCAATTATTTTTCCACTGCATTATTGGAATAATTTTTGCATTCGAGCTTTGAAAATAAACAAACGGATACAATTTTTCATTTATGTTATTAGTATGAATTAGACCCATTTGTTTTGTTTGTAGAAGTGGTGATAGTCTGGTGGCTTAGACGCCCGGCCTGCCTTAGAGTAGTTGGTAGTTCTATCCCTAGGCAATTAGTGGAGTTTTGTGCGTTTTAAGAAACTAAATATCACTTGCTTTTATGGTGAAGGAAAACATCTTGAAGAATGCCTGAGAGTTATCGATAATGTTTTGACAATGTGTGATGTCTGCACTTGGCCAGTGTGGTGGACTATGGCCAAACCCCTTCTGATTTTGAGAGGCAAGTGGTGCTCATTAGTGAACCAGCAATTAGTTTATATTATGATGATGATTGAGTTTGTCATGTTATATGCTAATATCATAGTCAAAAGAGTTACATATAAGTCTTTCGATGGAGGGGTCTAAACATAGCAATGCTGCGGGGTGACAGGGACACGACGGAGGAAACTGGCAGAATTTTCATTTTTATGTGAAATTAGTATGCAGTTTCCTACGTCTATATCTCTCTCAATCATAAGTTGTAAGATACTGGTCACAGTAGCCGGGTCTGTCATATGTATGGGCATTGGCCCACTGTATAAATATACACTAACACTATGCTAATATTATGATGTACCATTTACTTAAATGTTTCTGCTTTAATTTTCAGAATAAGGACTTGACCATCAGAATTGGTGTACAGTGAAAAGTTGTACAATAAGATTTGAGATGCTGTGAGGCTGCAAAACTGAAAGTGAAACATGTTAAAGCTATACAATTCTATGAAAAATTAAGACAAGTACAAAATATGTTGTTTTAACATCATACCAAGCTGCTGATCAGCTAGCTGACTGATGGAATTTTACTAGTATGCTGTTCTTAATAAGTACCTTTGTTTAAATATTTAGCACCCAATTATTATTAACAAAGAAATTTCATTAAAAAGTGGCCAGAAATTCTAACATCTAGATGGCTAGCGATTTATATTTTCCACCTAAGGGTTTTTTAATGCGCATTTGTCTTTGATCTATAATCAAGTAGCTATTTGCACAGTACAAGTAATAGGAGAAAACTGGTGCCTAAAGTCCTGGCCATTTTGATATTCTATGCTATTCCACAGATTTCTTTCCAAATAATTGATTCAAAATTCAAAATTCAAAATTCAAAATGTTTTTTATTCAAATAAGCTTTTACAAGCGCTTTTGAATCGTTATAATATGAATCTACCGCTGGTTCGGAATGCCATTCCTACCGAGAAGAGCCAGCAAGAAACTCGGTGGTTGCTCTTTTCCATCAAAACTTACAGTCATCATAATGATACAAGTAACTGCAGTCCCACGCATAGCTGGAGCGAATCAAATCCACGCTGTTTTTTTTATCATTTACGTAATCTTCGATTGTATAGTAAGCTTTTTTCACGAGCATACCTACAATATTCAATACACGCCAAGACTGGCAGACAGAGGCAGCCCCATTTCCGACGGTGGCACCCGTTCACGAGCATGACGCATGATCCAGCCATTGCTTCGCTCAACCATATTTGAGGGAACGTAACAACCCGCACCACACGACACCACCACAGAAACGTTAAAGAGAGTGTGACATACCCGACTACCCATATCAAGGCATAGAATTGAATACTGTTTAAGGGTGCAAATCGCCACCTATCGGCAATAATAATATTAAAGTTCGTATGTGTGTATGTTTGTTACTCCTTCACGCGGATATCTTGCGTTCCTCCCATGGGATCATATAAGAGGGAACTTTTGAAAAAAAAAACTTTTAAAATAAAGGGGGTTCCCTGGTATCATAATAATTATGAAACAGTTGACAACATTCATAAAGTCCTTACCATTTTGACAATCTTTGTTAATGGACTGATTTCATTAAAAATCAATAACTGACGTTCCCTGTGGTCATAACAGAGGAGACCGGGCCATGACAGACCTACTACAACTAACTGTAGGCTGATCAGAATGTAGTTATACTGTGACAATACCTTAAGATAGTGATGCCCGTTTGCACTAAACTCAAGTTAGGCTTGTCCTAGTTATGATACACCTAGGCTTAAGAACGGCCTAGCAAAAAAATTCGTTTGCACTAACAGTCTTGTCCTTGCTGTGTCGTAACTTAAGCATTGCCTAGTTAGGCATCTCTAGGAACGAATGGAATGAATGATTGTTTATGGTTTTTTTTTTTAAATATATCTTGCAAAGTAATGTAAACACTAGAATATTTTTTTACCATAATTATCTTGTCATAACCTCAGGCATGAGTTGAATAGAGACAAAAGCTAAAACATTGGTGTATTCTATTTTATTGGTTTATATATTGCACAGGTGACATTAAGTACGTGGAGTTGAAGGTTATTTATTTTAGGGGATTTTATAAATCAGCAATTAAAATGGAAAGACAAATAAATAAACGAAAAAGAACTGCCAATTTTACGGCAGAGGAGAAGTTGCGGTTTGTACGGTTGTTGTGCGAAGAGGGCAGTGCATTATTTCCAAAGTAACAGCACACGATACTGCATCAAATAAAGAGAAAGAACAGGCTTGGGCAAAAATCACCCAAATTCACAATTCCAGTGGTGACATAATGAGAAAGAAGGAGAAAGAATCTAATAAATCTTGTGCCATTTTGCTTGTGATCAGTGTAGTGTTCTACCTAATTAACAATCACAATAACAATGTAGGTACTCTGTGGTTGTGATACCTATCAACCACAGAGTACATATCAACCGTGAGACCAATTAATGACAACAAAATGGTCCACAGACTACAAAAAATTCAACTTAAGTATCGCCTACGCTTGGGCGCTTACTAATCGGGCTCATAAAGTTAGGCATCTCCTAAGTGGATTTAGGAATGGCCTAAGGTTAGTGCAAGCTTTTTAAACGCTAGGATAAGCTTAAACAAGTTGGGCAGGAAATTAGGCGATTCCTAAGTTTAGTGCAAACGGGCATGAATGTTTTAAACCAGTGGCGTGCACAGCTTTTTTCAACAGGGTAAGCAGTAGATAAGCACTGATTCCTGAACCAGTATAAAATTAGGTAGCCTAACTAATAAGCGCAAAACCGCGGTCAAAAGAAAATTATTTTTTTTTATTAATTAACGGTTGTCCTTTAGTATAACTACTTTACTTTACAATGTGCCGTGGGGGAGTGGGGAGGGGAGGGGGGAGGTTACCCTAGTCCTACTTAATTCCCTCACTTTCGAATTTCGGGAAAACTAACCTCAAAATATCGAGATATCAAAAAATAATTTCTCGAAAACTATTACGATTCGACGGAAAATATTTTGGCGTTACGTTTATTACATTAATAGGTACCTTTCTGTAAAAAAAAATGAACTGCCTACTGCACGGCTTACATACTAAAGTTGAGCCCGATTGTTAGATATACGTTAATAACGTCTACTCCCATTGCACATCAAACGGTTTACCCAAACACTAGCACTTAACTAATTTTCTTGAGTTTTATATTATCGATTTGTTTTATTTTTAACATAAAACATCGATGTAATCAAATTAATGCATGCAAAACAAACAACACATTTGTTGACATAATTGTTGCATTTGGTACACACTCAACACAGCCGAGCGATCGCGTAACTTCTGCATCAATCATTGTTACAGTATCAATTGTTGTAATTGGCTGAATTTATGGCATTCTGTGATGGCATTCTTGCTGCGTCAATGGATTATGTCCAATAGTGGAAGAGTGTTAACCAATCAGAGGTGATTGCGATGTATCAATGATTGATGCAGAAGTTACGCGATCGCTCGGCAGATTTGGTAATGGCTTCAAGTCATGCTTCAAGTTCAGCCGAGCGATCGCGTAACTTCTGCATCAATCATTGATACATCGCAATCACCTCTGATTGGTTAACACTCTTCCACTATTGGACATAATCCATTGACGCAGCAAGAATGCCATAAATTCAGCCAATTACAACAATTGATACTGTAACAATGATTGATGCAGAAGTTACGCGATCGCTCGGCAGGATAGACAATACATAATTATGGTAATGGCATGGAGGAAGGAATTACGACTGCCGTCTATGGCATTCACTGCACAGACTAAAGACCGACGTTCTAAGAGCCACAGACATTTAAAAGGGAGCAGACTTAACATAAAATTCCACAGTAAAATTCACACCCACATAAACAGGTGTATGGGAATCAGTGTCCGTTCACAGAGTTAGACAAGATAATGTAGGTACAGAATAGCGTGCGTTCCGATAAAGACTGAGAGCACTGTTCAGTGCACACATACACAAAACTCAGGGCCGCACCTTGTTGCTGCATAAAACATTATATTAATATGCAGGGTTAAGTTTTGTGAAAAAAATTGACCTAAAGTTACCTATCATTTGGAAGCTATAATTTGTAAGGATTTTAATAGTTATTGGTACTGTTATGATTTTTTCATCACAAGCGATCACAACTGCAATAATTAGTAACACTAGTAATGGTAATCACCATCACGTGCGGGACCCTAGTCAATGTGGTGAATATAGTTATAGGCAGAGATAACACGAATGTGAGCTCCGCGCTGCGTGTGATATCGTCACCGTCGCGCGCGGAGTTATAACTCCAGTTACAACTCAAATCCTGAGGACTCCGTCAGTATCATGGCCAGTGGTTCTCGCTCTGCGTCGACGCGCAGGTGATGGGGATATTATTTAGAAGAACAGTACCAACGGATATCGTGTAAATACTGCCAGACTTTAGCTCAAAGTTCCTATTGACAATAAATTCTTGGCAGTAAGCCAAATAAATGTTGTAAAACAATCGAATCGAATCGTTATTCCAAAAATTAGGTTAGAAGGTTAAATAAAAAATTACAACAGGTTAAACTCACATGTTTTTTATAATAAACTAAACTTAACAAATAAACTTTACAATTAGTGCTTTAGAATCTGTATTGAGGTTTTCAATAAAAATTAATAAAATTCGTCCACCTAATGGAAGATAAGGTAAATTGGTACCTACTTAGTATAAGACCTCAACTAACTTTTCTTTGAAAATGGTCAGTATTGCACCAGGAGATAGAATTGTACGGAATACATTACGTTCTATTAGATTATCTGTAAAACGCTTGGAGCATATAGCACTCCATGAGTTGGTCTGCCAGTCTTTTCTATTAATATTTTTATGCATAGGTCTCTCAGGTATTCATCCTTTGGAAACCTGAAATTAAAAGTCGAAGTTATATACTTAAAATAAAAGAGTCGTCAAGTCCGGCCCTGTAATTTGTTAAAGTTCTCAAAATGTCAAAAAAGATTATTCAACAACTTAAAGCATGTATTTCTACAGATAACCATAATATTATAGTTTTAATATATGCATGGCTACATATTTCGTCATAACAACTATAAAATATTAGATATCTTAACCTTGATACGATGATGAATTGAAAACATTCCAAAGCTACATGATAGCTCATAGCATGAAATTTACTTACCGATGGAACGTTACTTCTGGGGTTGTCATGTCATAAGTTTTTTGTGAAATTTGGAGGTCTAAAGTTTAGACCTCCAAATTTCACAAAAAACTTATGACAACACAATGTAAACAAACGCCACAGGTCTAGATGACTTCCACGCATTGAATTTTTATCAATGTTTGCGTTGGTGTAGCACAGTGTTGCAACAAATTAAAAGTTAAAACATACACATTTTTGCTTGGAGGGAAACGGTCACACTCAGTCACATTGATTCACATACACTTGTCTATGTGGGTGTGAAATTTAAGTTGTGTCTGCTTCTATTATTATGTCTGTGTGTCCGTTTCCCTCCAAGCAAAAATGTGTATGTTTTAATGTTTAGTTATCTTTTTTTTATTTGTTGCAACACTGTGCTACACCAAAGCACACATTGCCAAAAATTTCACGCATTGAATTTTTGGCAATGTGTGCGTTTGTGTGTGTGCAAGTCTGCCATTAACTAAACTATATATAGCTCGATTACCACTCACTGACTGACTGACTCACTCATTGACATAATTGTTCTCCTAGAAAGAGACAGAAAACGATATAATGATGTACGGGAGATGTGTTCGGGTGCGGGATTCGAGTGGGGAAAAATTATGACATTTCGGAAAAACAAGATGGCGGCCGACTTGATTCTTGCAACTCTTTTGTTTTCCAACCGATTTCGTTACAACTCGCAATTATTGAAGAAATTAGGAAACGATTAACAGAAAAAGTGGAAAAAATCTAAAAAACAAGATGGCGGCCGAGCTGTAGTGTTTTCAAATTTTTGATTTTTCGACCCCGAACCGCGGCGCCACAGATCCGAAACGGCGTGGTCGAGCATGATAATTTTTTCTTTTTTCGACTACAATTATCCTGTATTTTGACAGAATGGGAGTGGTTATTAAAAATTCAAGATGGCGGCTGTCGCGGCGGCCTTTTAGTTTGAGGTACGAAAAAACGCAATTTTAAAATTCAAATTTCTCACAGTTGGCAACGTCGGAGCGTTTCGACTTCTATGGGGCGATTGTGTGTACAGACTCGAGGTATGGATTGGGGAAAAAAAATTACCCCATTTCTCGGGAAATTTTCACGATTTACCCCAAAAATAAAAAAATCTAAATACGGACTTTTTGCAAAATTCGAGTACGAGCAACCACGTGCCCCAATTGTACAAATGACATTTGGGTATTTTCGTCGCCGAGGTCTGGCAACACTGGAATTTATCAAAGTAAAAGTGATTTTCGACATGGTCTTTTTTCAGGGGCGATCATTTCGGCTGGGTGCGAGCGAGATGAAAAATTTTAACGTCATCAGGAGCGGTATATCCTGTTGTTTACGGGAAAATTATGAAACTATGTAAAATGTGTCTGTGCAACGAGGTGGCGGCCATTTTGTATTCTTTTTGTGTTTTTGAAAATTTCGAACACGTTTTTGAAGCAGTTGGCAACATTTGGGAAAGTTGACATGTATAAATCGATTGTGTAACTCAACCAGCGGTATCGAGATATCTTAACAGTGTTGCCACATTTGGGGTAGTTTTCGAGATTTTCCCAAAAATGTCCTCCTGTAAAATTTTGTATGAAAAATTTTTTTTTTACTGATGGCTTCGTATACACGTCAGAAAATTAAACATGAACAAAAATATGGAGACCACTGATGATTGAGGATTTCGGAGACGGGTAAAGAGCACGGCCGAGGTATTGAAGATAGGTGGGGGGTGCTCGACCAAATGTCATTCGAAACTTCCTCCAAAAGACAATGAGCTGAAAAAAAATTCAAAATGGCGCATTTAAGATGGCCGCCATACAAATTTATTTGGTGTCCATCTCAGAAAGTATAAAAGATGAAAGAGTGGTTTCTCGGCCAAAGATGATCAGGACGAGAAGATCTATTTAGCGAAAAGAAAAAAAATTCAAGATGGCGGATTTTTTTTTTTCATACCAAATTATATGGCGATTAGGACTCATTGACGTAATTTATTGTTCTCCTAGAAAGAGACAGAAAACGATACTATGATGTACGGGAGATGTGTTCGGGTGCGAGATGGGAGTACGGAAAAATTATGCCATTTCGGAAAAACAAGATGGCGGCCGACGTGATTCTTGCAACTCTTTTGTTTTTTAACCGATATTGTTAAAACTCGCAAGGATTGAAGAAATTAGTAAACGATCAATAGAGAAAGTGGAAAAAATTGGAAAAAAAAGATGGCGGCCGAACTGTCTCTTTTAAAATTTTTGATTTTTCGACCCCAAACCGCGGCGCCATAGAACCGAAACGGAGTAGTTCATGTATAAGAGATATGTTCGGGTGCGGGATGGGAGTAGGGAAAAATTATGACATTTCGGAAAATCAAGTTGTAGGCCGATTTGCCGAAATAGACCGGTCGAAGCATTGAAGATAGGCGGGGGGTGCTAGACCAAATGTCATTCGAAACTTCATCCAATAGACAATGGGCTGAAAAAAAATTCAAAATGGCGGATTTCAGATGGCTGCCATACAAATTTATTTGGTGTACCTATCTCAGAAAGTATAAAAGATGGACGAGTGATTTCTTGGCTAAAGATGATCAGAACGAGGAGGTCTATTTAGCGAAAAAAAAAAAATTCAAGATGGCGGAATATTTTTTTTCATACAAAATTATATGGCGATTTGGACTCATTGACATAATTTATTGTTCTCCGAGAAAGAGACAGAAAACGATACAATGATGTACGGGAGATGTTTTCGGGTGCAGGATTCGAGTAGGGAAAAATTATGACATTTCGGAAAAACAAGATGGCGGCCGACGTGATTCTTGCAACTCTTTTGTTTTCCGACCGATTTCGTTACAACTCGCAATTATTGAAGAAATTAGGAAACGATCAATAGAAAAAGTGGAAAAATTGGAAAAACAAGATGGCGGCCGAGCTGTAGTGTTTTAAAATTTTTGATTTTTCGACCCGGACCCGCGGCGCCACAGATCCGAAACGGGGTAGTTCATGTATAGGAGATATGTTCGGGTGCGGGATGGGAGTAGGGAAAAATTATGACATGTGAGAAAATCAAGATGGCGGCTGATTTGCCGAAATGAACCGATCGAAGCATTGAAGATAGGCGGGGGTGCTCGAACAAATGTCTTTCGAAACTTAATCCAATAGACAATGAGCTGAAAAAAAATTCAAAATGGCGGATTTATGATGGCTGGGTGTACTTACTCCGAAAGTATAAAAGATGGAAGAGTGGTTTCTTGGCAAAAGATGATCAGGACGAGGAGGTCTATTAATCTATCTATCTATCTATGGGCGGAATATTTTTTTTCATACCAAATTATATTATTATGGCGATTTGGACTCAATGACATAATTTATTGTTCTCCTAGAAAGAGCCAGAAAACGATACAATGATGTGAGGCAGATGTGTTTGGGTGCGGGATTCGAGTAGGGAAAAATTATGACATTTCGGAAAAACAAGATGGCGGCCGATATGCCCAAATGAACCTATCGAAGCATTGAAGATAGGGGGGGGGTGCTCGACCAAATGTCATTCGAAACTTCATCCAATAGACAATGAGCTGAAAAAAAAATTAAAAATGGCGGGTTTAAGATGGCTGCCATACAAATTTATATTTTGGTGTCTGTCTATCTCAGAAAGTAAGATGGATGAGTGGTTTCTTGTCAAAAGATGATCAGCCCCCTGATTATGTAAGAATGTTCGATCAAATGGTAAAGGTTCAGCGTCAAAGTTATATAAACCATAACAGCATTGAATTAGAGCTCAATTTCGTCTATCCATTCTTATAAGTTTGAGATGTACGGACATACCTAAACGTATAAGAATGGGTACACGAAATTGAGCTCTAATTTAATGCGGTTATGGTTTATTTACTTTGCCGCAGAACTTTAACGATTTCATCGGCCATTCTTACATGATTGGGGGCTGGACCTGAAGGTCTAATTGATGAACAGGAAAAAAATTCAAGATAGCGGAATTTATTTTTCCATAGAAAATATATAGCGAATTTTGAAGAGACTCCAAGTGTTTCTCTATGCAAGATTTTGATACGGTTCCGTTTTACCCACGACGAACCTTCCTTGTTATTACAAAACAGGAAACTGATACCAAAGTTTTAAAAAATCAGCGCCATTTTGTAATTCTTTGTTAATTGACCGATTTCGTTCAAAATCGATATTTAGGGCTCCCTGGGATCACAAAACAGGAAACTGATACCAAAGCTTAAAAAAATCTGCGCCATTTTAAAATTATTTGTTCATTTACCGATTTCGTTCAAAACCGATATCTGAGGATCCCTGGGATTACAAAACAGGAAACTGGTACCAAAATTTTAAAAAACCAGCGCGTTTTTGAAATTCTTTGTTAATTGTCCGATTTCGTTCAAAATCGATATTAAGGACTTTCTTGGATCACAATACAGGAAACTGATTCCAAAGTTTTAAAAAAACAACGCCATTTTGGAATTATTTATTAAATGACCGATTTCGTTCAAAGTTGATATTTAGGGCTCCCTGGGATTACAAAACAGGAAACTGATACCAAAGTTTTAAAAAATCTGTGCCATTTTGAAATCCTTTGTTTATTGACCGATTTCGTTCAAAATCGATATTTAGGGCTCCCTGGGATTACAAAACAGGAAACTGGTACCAAAATTTTAAAAAATCATTGCCATTTTGAAATTATTTATCAATTGACCGATTTTGTTCAAAGTCGATATTTAGGGCTCCCTGGGATTACAAAACAGGAAAATGGTACCAAAATTTTAAAAAATCAGCGCCTTTTTGAAATTATTTGTTAATTTACCGATTTCGTTCTAAATCGATATCTGAGGATCCCTGGGATAACAAAACAGGAAACTGGTACCAAAATTTTAAAAAATCAGCGCCTTTTTGAAATTATTTGTTAATTTACCGATTTCGTTCTAAATCGATATCTGAGGATCCCTGGGATAACAAAACAGGAAACTGGTACCAAAATTTTAATAAATCAGCGCCATTTTGAAATTATTTGTTAATTTACCGATTTCGTTCAAAACCGATATCTGAGGATCCCTGGGATTACAAAACAGGAAACTGGTACCAAAATTTTAAAAAATCAGCGCCATTTTGAAATTATTTATCAATTGACCGATTTCGTTCAAAGTCGATATTTAGGGCTCCCTGGGATTACAAAACAGGAAAATGGTACCAAAATTTTAAAAAATCAGCGCCTTTTTGAAATTATTTGTTAATTTACCGATTTCGTTCTAAATCGATATCTGAGGATCCCTGGGATAATAAAACAGGAAACTGGTACCAAAATTTTAAAAAATCAGCGTCTTTTTGAAATTATTTGTTAATTTACCGATTTCGTTCTAAATCGATATCTGAGGATCCCTGGGATAACAAAACAGGAAACTGGTACCAAAATTTTAATAAATCAGCGCCATTTTGAAATTATTTGTTAATTTACCGATTTCGTTCAAAACCGATATCTGAGGATCCCTGGGATTACAAAACAGGAAACTGGTACCAAAATTTTAAAAAATCAGCGCCATTTTGAAATTATTTATCAATTGACCGATTTCGTTCAAAGTCGATATTTAGGGCTCCCTGGGATTACAAAACAGGAAAATGGTACCAAAATTTTAAAAAATCTGCGCCTTTTTGAAATTATTTGTTAATTTACCGATTTCGTTCAAAATCGATATCTGAGGATCCCTGGGATAACAAAGCAGGAAACTGGTACCAAAGTTATAAAAAATCAGCGCCATTTTGAAATTCTTACTTAATTGACCGATTTCGTTCAAAATCGATATTTAGGACTCCCTGGGATCACAAAACAGGAACCTGATACCAAAGTTTTAAAAAATCAGCGCCATTTTGAATTTCTTGGTTAATTTACCGATTTCGTTCAAACGCGATATTGAGGACTCCCTGGGATCACAAAACAGGAAACTGATACCAAAGTTTTAAAAAATCAGCGTCATTTTGAAATTATTTGTTAACTGACCGATTTCGTTCAAAATCGATATTTAGGGCTAACCACATCTCGTGAGCTGCTTTAGCAGCTCGCGCACAGAGCGAAACACTAGTTAATATATATATAGCTGCTCGTGCTGACTGACTGACTCATTGATCACCTCTCCTGTAAAATTTTGTATGAAAAATTTTTTTTTTACTCATCGTTTCGTATAGAAGACAAAAATTCATTCGGAGGAAAAATACGGAGAGAGCTGATGATTGAGGATTTCGAAGACGGATGAAGAGCACCAGCCAGGGTATCGAAGATAGGTGGGGGGTGCTCGACCAAATGTCACTCGAAACTTCATCCGATTGACAGTGAGCTGAAAAAAAATTCAAAATGGCGGATTTAAGATGGCCGCCATACAAATTTCGTCGGTGTCTATCTCGGAGAGTATAAAAGATGGAAGAGTGGTTTCTTGGCAAAAGATGATCAGGACATGAGGGTCTACTTGATGAACAGGAAAAAAATTAAAGATGGCAGAATTTATTTTTCCATAGAAAAGGGTATTGAAGATAGGTGGGGGGTGCTCGACCAAATGTCACTCGAAACTTCATCCAATTGACAGTGAGCTGAAAAAAAATTCAAAATGGCGGATTTAAGATGGCCGCCATACAAATTTCGCCGATGTCTATCACGGAGAGTATAAAAGATGGAAGAGTGGTTTCTTAACAAAAGATGATCGGGGCATGAAGGTCTACTTGATGAACAGGAAAAAATTCGAGATGGCAGAATTTATTTTTCCATAGAAAATGTATGGCGAATATTGAAGAGGCTACAAGTGTAGAACTATGCAAGACTACGGTACCTTTTCAAGATTTGTTTTATGGAAGAAATCTCATTTTGACGAATGGTTCGGAGAAAAAAATATGGAGAGAGATTATGATCGAAGATTCGAATGATGGGTGAGGAGCACGGTCAGGGTATTAAAGATAGGTACCTACTTAGGGGCTGTTCAAACAAAAAGGGAGGGGCGGGGAGTTGGTGGTCTTTGTTTTATGTTTTTCCTATAGGAGAATTTTCTTTTACGTCGGACGCTTGGCGTGCTGCCGCTTCCACTGTGCTCACTAGCATAGCAGTGTGTTGTTCAGATCAGAACACGTAGACAGTAAACCAGCTGCCCGATTATGTAAGAATTGTCGATCAAATCGTAAAAGTTCGGCGTCAAAGTAAAATAAACCATAACAGCATTGAATTAGAGCTCAATTTAATGCTGTTATGGTTTATTTTACTTTGACGCCGAACTTTGACGATTTGATCGGCAATTCTTACATAATCGGGGGGCAGGATAGTAGGACAGCGAGTAAGTAGACAGTGGACCACGCGGTCCAGTACGCGGTCCGCTAGCGGGCCGCGCAGCCACGCGCCATACTAGTTAATATATATAGCTGCTCGTGCTGATTCACTGATTGATCACCTCTCCTGTAAAATTTTGTATGAACATTTTTTTTTTCACTCATAGTTTCGTATAGAAGACGAAAATTCATTAAGAGGAAAAATACACAGAGAGCTGATGATTGAGGATTTCGAAGACGGATGAAGAGCACCAGCCAGGGTATCGAAGATAGGTGGGGGGTGCTCGACCAAATGTCACTCGAAACTTCATCCAATTGACAGTGAGCTGAAAAAAATTTCAAAATGGCGGATTTAAGATGGCCGCCATACAAATTTCGACGGTGTCTATCTCGGAGAGTATAAAAGATGGAAGAGTGGTTTCTTGGCAAAAGATAATCAGGACATGAGGGTCTACTTGATGAACAGGAAAAAAATTCAAGATGGCGGAATTTATTTTTCCATAGAAAATTTAGGTATGGCGAATATTGAAGAGGCTACAAACTGTGTAGAACTATGCAAGACTACGGTTCCTTTTCAAGATTTGTTTTTATGAAAGAAATCTCATTTTGACGAATGGTTCGGAGAAAAAAATATGGAGAGAGATGATGATCGAAGGTTAGGGTATTAAAGATAGGTACCTACTTAGGGGCTGCTAAAACAAAAAGGGAGGGGCGGGGGGTTGGTGGTCTTTGTTTTATGTTTTTCCTTTATGAGAATTTTCTTTTACGTCGGACGCTTGGCGTGCTGGCGCTTCCACTGTGCTCACTAGCATAGCAGTGTGTTGTTCAGATCAGAACACGTAGAAAGTAAATCAGCTGCCTGATTATGTAAGAATGGTCGATCAAATCGTCAAAGTTCGGCGTCAAAGTAAAATAAACCATAACAGCATTGAATTAGAGCTCAATTTCGTGTTTCGAAATTGAGCTCTAATTTAATGCTGTTATGGTTTATTTTACTTTTACGCCGAACTTTGACGATTTGATCGGCCATTCTTACATAATCGGGGGGCAGGATAGTAGTAGGACAGCGAGTAAGTAGACAATGGGCCACGCGGTCCACTACGCGGTCCGCTGTAGCGGGCCGCGCAACCACGCGCCATACTAGTTTGGATAATATACATGGCGTTTGTTTACATTACGTTGTCATAAATTTTTTAAAAAAAAAATCAAAATTTAAATGGTTTTAATTCAAATAAACTTTTACAAGTGCTTTCGAATCGTCGAATGAATCTACCACTGGTTCGGAATGCCATTCCTACCGAGAAGAACCAGCAAGAAACTCGGCGGTTGCGGTCGGCGGTTTTGGGAAATATTATTGACCGAGCAAAGCGAAGGTCTCCGAGTCTACTTGAGTGAATTTGCACATGTCCATTGTCCGTCCGTCCGTCCGTCTGTCAGAGCCTTATAACTTCTGAATTACTGTACGTAATTACTTCAAATTTAAATATAATATGTAAACCAATGGCCTCCCGCCGAATATGGCTTAAAAAGTTATAAAAATCTTTACTTACTTCAGGGGGGGCTCTCATAGAAGCGAATGCGAAGTAAAATATTTTTTACAGCGTTACATAGGGTTGCGGTACTTATTAGGATAGTAATAAGATATTAGGAATATAGTCCAAAAATATTTGTTTTTAATTTTTCCCCTAAAATTGACGAAATGTGGGGATTTCAAAGTGGCGATTTGGGATTTTCTAACGTCCAAAGTTGACCTCAGAACTCTCAATTTTCTGAAAGGCTGAGCCTGAAACTTATCAATTATTTGAATTATATCCTGTACATGAACAACAAGTACTAAAATTAGATAAATATTTTATGGAAACGAAATTATTTAATTTTTAATGTGCTTCAGTATTATTAACAGAACTTCACAATTGGCTATTTGACAGTTTTCGGAAAAATACTTAAAAATGTACGTGGGTTCATTTTATACCTCTTACAATGATTTTTTTCTCAAAAACAGCGTTATCTAAGAAGTGGATAAGTTAATTTTATCTCTTGTCAGTGGATAAAATCGGGGGATAATTTTTTTATCTCCGGCCCATGCTAGCCCTGCTGGAGGAGGCCTATGCGCCAGAGGGCGCGCTGATTTCAACGGACGCTAAAGTGCAAAAGTTTTTAGACTACTCATAATATATGTAATAATATTGTAAAAAAATAAAATTTTTATTTTTATTTATTTATTATTGTAAAAAAATTATGAGCAATATTTTATTTATTTAATAGCATTTGGATTAGGTATTGTATATATTTACTCCTCAACTCATAAACATTGTAAAGCGCCATCTACCGAGTGGTCGCGTTCTCTCGCAGTGTAGAGCTAGAGGGTGATTTTTCGAACGGCCTCCTTATCCGCGGGGACTACTGGTGGTTCCTGTAAAAAAAAATTAGCAATTATTATGTCGTCGTTGATTGATATTAAAAATTTTAACAGCAATCAACGGGACGACATAATAATTGCTAATATTTTTTTACAGGAACGCATAGTAAGTATAGCTTATAACGACTTTGAGACGTGATATCTAGTAAAAGGCCCATCCACATTCGTCAGTTTTTATGCTGTTTACATAGGTACTGCGCATACTTTAATACTGTACAAGAATCAGCTTTTATAATTATCGTTCATTTTTGGTAACAATAAACCGTCTTTGAACGGCCATATCTAGCGAAAGGCCCATCCACATGCAGGCAGACTGTAACTTTTGTGATCAGTGGAGAGCTCTACATCCACCTAACACTGAATCAGCCTTTCTGGCGATGGTTACCAAAAGTGCAGATAACTCTTATGCCCGTTTGCACTAAACTCAAGTTAGGCTTGTCCTAGTTATGATACACCTAGGCTTAAGAACGGCCTAGCAAAAAAATTCGTTTGCACTAACAGTCTTGTCCTTGCTGTGTCGTAACTTAAGCATTGCCTAGTTAGGCATCTCTAGGAACGAATGGAATGAATGATTGTTTATGGTTTTTTTTTTTAAATATATCTTGCAAAGTAATGTAAACACTAGAATATTTTTTTACCATAATTATCTTGTCATAACCTCAGGCATGAGTTGAATAGAGACAAAAGCTAAAACATTGGTGTATTCTATTTTATTGGTTTATATATTGCACAGGTGACATTAAGTACGTGGAGTTGAAGGTTATTTATTTTAGGGGATTTTATAAATCAGCAATTAAAATGGAAAGACAAATAAATAAACGAAAAAGAACTGCCAATTTTACGGCAGAGGAGAAGTTGCGGTTTGTACGGTTGTTGTGCGAAGAGGGCAGTGCATTATTTCCAAAGTAACAGCACACGATACTGCATCAAATAAAGAGAAAGAACAGGCTTGGGCAAAAATCACCCAAATTCACAATTCCAGTGGTGACATAATGAGAAAGAAGGAGAAAGAATCTAATAAATCTTGTGCCATTTTGCTTGTGATCAGTGTAGTGTTCTACCTAATTAACAATCACAATAACAATGTAGGTACTCTGTGGTTGTGATACCTATCAACCACAGAGTACATATCAACCGTGAGACCAATTAATGACAACAAAATGGTCCACAGACTACAAAAAATTCAACTTAAGTATCGCCTACGCTTGGGCGCTTACTAATCGGGCTCATAAAGTTAGGCATCTCCTAAGTGGATTTAGGAATGGCCTAAGGTTAGTGCAAGCTTTTTAAACGCTAGGATAAGCTTAAACAAGTTGGGCAGGAAATTAGGCGATTCCTAAGTTTAGTGCAAACGGGCATTAGTCTATATTGTAGTATTGCGGCAACTGTAGAAAGCGAGCGCGCAGAGACGATAAGTGATAACATTGCTTATCTGTCGCTACATCTAATATCTAGAGCTAGCACAATAGTATGATAACCGAACTATCGGTGAACGAAATCGTTTGCGTCACGCTCGGTACCTAGGACCTATTTAATTATTGTATATTTGACACACATTACTATTCAAATAAATTATTTTTTTGCGATTATTAAATAGAGGATCTCCCAAAAGTCGTAATATCCACGTCCCCTGATAGTTTTAGTGATAGTTAATTTCGTATTTAATAAGGAACTTCGTTCATATAATGTTCTCAAAGGTGTGTAAAGTCTGCCAATCCGCCCTCGGCCAACGTGGTGGACTATGGCTAAGTTCTTCTCATTCAATATAAAGAGTATATTGTGTTCAGTAGTGAGCCCATGATGGGATGAAATGATGATGAAAGAATCAATCAAATGTGCAAGAAAGTGCCATAGAGCGGTCTCGACCGCAAAGGTCAAGAGCGTCGTCTCACTGTATGCTCTACTATGTTGTTGTAACTTGTATCCAATGTTACCTTTCTTGTAGAATCGAAGCCAACTCCTTGCTGAAGTCGCTGCCCTGCTTCACGTACCGGCGCAGTTCGTCGAAGCCATTCTGTGCCTGAAACAAACAAAATAAAGGTTTAGTAACGGAAAACTACATCGAGCGAGTCGCATGCAGCCGCTGGGCCAGGAGCTCTTCCGTTATTGGTCAAATTGTCGCAGCAATAATACCGTAAATTCCGTCGTTCACAAGGATAAGTAATTTTTTTTTATTATCTAAATAAAAATCGATACAGCTTTGGTGGGTAGCACTGCGAAAAACCACGTAGGTTTAAATTGCGTGCTCTTCCGTCAACATAGAATTTTAAACCATTTATAGCTATTAAATTCTCTAGCTAGAAACTTAAATTCGCTAGCTAGAAATTCTCAGTACTAGCCCGAAGTTAGGAAGTTGGCGGTGTTTCACCCCCGTGCCTCGGAGAGCACGTTAAGCCGTCGGTCCCGGTTATTATCACTAACATGATAATAGTCATTAAAGCCCGCCAACCCGCATTGGAGCAGCGTGGTGGGTCTAAGCTCTAATTCCCTCTCTCCTATGAGAGTGGAGGCCTGTGCCCAGCAGTGGAACGTTAATGGGCTATTGTGGTGGATAGCTATTAAAATTTAAACTAGTGGTTCGCCCCGAACTAAGACCTCGCGGTATCCATAAACCTAAAATTGACGAAATGGGGGGCTTTCAACGTGGCGATTTTCTAACGTCCAAAGTTGACCTCAGAACTCTCAATTTTCTGAACTCTCAAGCCTGAAACTTGATCAATTATTTGAATTATATCCTGTACTTGAACAACAAATACTAAAATTAGATAAATATTATAAGGAAACGAAATTATTTAATTTTTAATGATGATGATATTTTTAACAGAACTTCACACAGATGTCAATAGATGGCGCTCTGTGAAACCGCGAGGTCTCAGTTCGGGGCGAACCACTAGTTTAAGTACAGTAAAAGCTCCTTATTCGCGCTTCCTTCATTCGCGTTTTCACTATTCGCGGATTAAAAAATTGTGACCCAATTCCTATATTATTCGCGGCTTAAGATTTCTTTATTCGCGGATCTAATCAGTACATCAGTACATACATATTACTAAAAAAACCGGCCAAGTGCGAGTCGGACTCGCGCACCGAGGGTTCCGTACAAACCTGTAGTAAGTTTTACGATTTATGACGTATTAAAAACAAGACGAAATGAACCGCAAAACTAACTTTGTTTGTAGAGGTTTATTGTTAATATCAAAAAATTACGTTTGTTGTATGGGAGCCCCCCTTTAATATTTAATTATTTATTTTGAAAGGTAATATACAAGATAATATTCTGTGAAAATTTGAACCGTCTACCTGTTACCGTTTTTAATATTGAGCAAAAAAATACGAAAAAAACACGTTTATTGTATGGGGACCCCCCTTAATATATATATTTTTTTAATTTTTAGTATTTGTTGTTATAGCGGCAACGGAAATACATCATTTGTGAAAATTTCAGATTTCTAGCTATCACGGTTTATGAGATACAGCCTGGAGACAGACAGACAGACAGACAGACAGACAGACAGACAGACAGACAGACAGACAGACAGACAGACAGACAGACAGACAGACAGACAGCGGAGTCTTAGTAATAGGGTCCCGTTTTTACCCTTTGGGTACGGAACCCTAAAAAGTACTACTTTAATAGGTATCCAACCCAATATCATATTTTGTAAGCGCGTCCTCAAATGGACTAATAAAAAAGTAAAATACATAGACCTTGTTACAACTAGGTATGCCTAAAGTATGTTGCTAATACCACTGCTGAATATCAGTCTGAATTGAAAAAGCTTTTAAAAACTGCCAAGCAAGATAGTATTACAATTTTTTTTAAACCATTGCCTAAGCCTGAAGATAATAATTCATCAATATGGTCTAAAACTTCAATATTTTTTATTTTGAAATAATCATGCAGAACATCGATACCTATTTAAACCGATTTTATTGTCAAACCTAAACTGCGTTTACGCGATAGTGTACCTTCCTGCCTAAACAATTGGGTATAGCATAAAAGCGTTACTTCCTTTCTAATTTTTTTTTGATATTTATAATTTAAGTTTAACTCATTATCATAGGTACTGTAAAGTTTCGTCACCTGAGGAATTATTGTTGGGGTCCACTAGCTTTATTGCCTAGGCCCTAGACTATTTAATCCCTGATCCTATACTAACTACTTAATACTACCGAAAAAGGGTCCATTTTAAATGCCACCGATATGGGATTAAATCTCTCTTTGTAACTATTGCACCGATTATGAATCCTTTATGTGAAATGCTTTCACTAAAGCTGTCGATCACAAGTCACCACGAATGTCAATCATGTTAAGCTGCCCTCCTTATCACTTTGCTATATAATCGATATTTATCTGTGATGGTTGCTATCAGTTATCACTATCCATATCATTGTAAACTAGCTGATGCCCGCGATTTCGTCCGCATGGTTCAGGTTTGTTTGATTCCCGCGGGAACTCCTTAATTTTGCCGGGACAAAAAATAGCCTATGCCACTCTACAGGTCCTCATCTATACCCATGCAAAAATCACGTTAATGCGTTGCTCTGTGGCGGCGTGAGTGAAGGACAAACTCTCTATTTAACATCCTTGGGGATAGAAATTACAAAAATAATTGTGAAATACGTATTCGATAATTTTAAAACGGAACCCCAAATACCAAGTTTAATTAATGGCTATAACTTGAAAAACGATGAAGTTTCATACGAACTTTCAACCCCTTTTTTACCCCTTTGGGGGTAGAATTTCGAAAAATCCTTTCTTAGTGGATACGTTACTCTTCACAAAGAACACACCCTCCTTTCATGTCTCTAGAACCAGCGGTTTAGGCTGTGCGTTGATATATAAGTCAGTCAGTCAGTCAGGACTTTGAATTTTTATATATAAAGATGGAGTCACTTCACAAAAAAAAAGATTTTCAGGATAATAAGTAGCAAATGTGACTCTCCAGGTCTTTAACTTGCATCACATTGATCTGTTGCTCACTAACCAACAAACAAACCCCTATTTTGCGTCAATACTTCTAATATTAAAAATACGAAAGTTTGGATGGATCATTTGGATGTTTGTTACTCAATCACAACGCACAGCGATATATTGTAGTCTGGAATAACACATATACGTAGACTGAGCAAGATATATAGACGCCGCCATATCTCCTTTTCACTCCCACATGAAAGAGATGCAGTGTTGGGATGTTACACAAGATAGAATGAGAAAAAAATATGTGTTTTTCTCTCCCTTTCTGCGTGTCACGGATTTTGTGCCTATTGCATACAAACAAACCATATATTGTGCCGACGTTTGTATGACGTTTGGGAGGTGTTTCATAGTATTACCTATCCCTTTCGGTTACACGCTGACCCTGATTCTAGAGATTCCTTCTTCTATGCACATAGGCTACTTTTTATCCCGAAAAATTACAGAGTAGGTACCTGCGTGAACCTGATATTCCTGAATTCTGAATAAGTTCAAAGTTAATGTAAAACGTAAACTCATTGAAAAATCTTATTACCATGTGAAGGATTAAGTACTTAAATGACAAGCTTGGCAATTAGTTTGCTCTAATGGCTCTGATAGTTCCTCATTTTTAAGTTGATTTGTGAGATGGTGATAATGAAAAAAAAACCCGGCTGAGTTTGTTGTGGGCTCTTCTCAGACCAGTGTGGCTAGCATGCGCACTACGAGTAAAATTATGTCTACCCGTTATCTCTCTCTGTCTACCGAAGCTAACATGGTTACTTGTCTCGTTACGTCAAAAGTAGAGTTACTTAAAGTAATATTTCTTATTTGTGGTATCTTTCTCTACGAACCTTTACATGTCGACTATTTTTTTCTTGTAATATACCGCATTTTGTGCATGTTAGGGTAAATGAAAGATTTGCCGGCAACGACAACATCTCTCTCTCTCGTCGCGAGATAATCTCGTTGTGCGCATGCTAAGCACACAGGGCGGCTTTGGAACCCTTGTAGCTTTAGTTTTAAGATACCGTAACTGATTATCACCATCATATTTTTATGTAACTGGACGTCAATAAGTGTAGTGTACCTACCTAAATTGAACAAAATATATTTATGACTAATGACATAAAAAGTTAAGACCAAAAACCTCAATCCACACGAACGATGTCGCGGGCGTCAGCTAGTTTATTATAGTACTCTATACATCAACAGAAACTATTTGTAACAAATCGAAAGTGAATGATTATAAATTGTTACCGCCATTATTATTATCTATCTAAAGCGATCGTCGCGGGCGTTCGCCGTCCGCAAGCAAATATGTTAATGAGAAGAAATCTACGCGAGACGAAACGGGAGCATGCTGCCTCTGCATTTGCATTGCCACAGACATTAATCGCACGCGACTCTATATTGTTATGATAACTGCATATTCATCGGTTATCTATAAGCTGTAAGTAGATGTAGAGTTACCAGCTGATGTATTCATATATAATACTAGTATGGCGCGTGGTTGCGCGGCCCGCTACAGCGGACCGCGTAGTGGACCGCGTGGTCCACTGTCTACTTACTCGCTGTCCTACTATCCTGCCCCCCGATTATGTAAGAATGGCCGATTAAATCGTCAAAGTTCGGCGTCAAAGTAAAATAAACCATAACAGCATTAAATTAGAGCTCAATTTCGAAACACGAAATTGAGCTCTAATTCAATGCTGTTATGGTTTATTTTACTTTGACGCCGAACTTTTACGATTTGATCGACAATTCTTACATAATCGGGCAGCTGGTTTACTGTCTACGTGTTCTGATCTGAACAACACACTCCTATGCTAGTGAGCACAGTGGAAGCGCCAGCACGCCAAGCGTCCGACGTAAAAGAAAATTCTCATAAAGGAAAAACATAAAACAAAGACCACCAACCTTCCGCCCCTCCCTTTTTGTTCAAGCAGCCCCTAAGTAGGTACCTATCTTTAATACCCTGACCGTGCTCCTCACCCATCATCCGAACCTTCGATCATCATCTCTCTCCATATTTTTTTCTCCGAACCATTCGTCAAAATGAGATTTCTTCCATAAAAACAAATCTTGAAAAGGAACCGTAGTCTTGCATAGTTCTACACTTGTAGCCTCTTCAATATTCGCCATACATTTTCTATGGAAAATAAATTCCACCATCTTGAATTTTTTTCCTGTTCATCGAGTAGACTTTCATGTTCTGATCATCTTTTGCCAAGAAACCACTCTTCCATCTTTTATACTCTCCGTGATAGACACCGACGAAATTTGTATGGCGGCCATCTTAAATCCGCCATTTTGAAAATTTTTTCAGCTCACTTTCAATTGGATGAAGTTTCGAGTGACATTTGGTCGAGCACCCTTCAATACCCTTTTCTATGGAAAAATAAATTCCGCCATCTTGAATTTTTTTCCTGTTCATCAAGTAGACCCTCATGTCCTGATCATCTTTTGCCAAGAAACCACTCTTCCATCTTTTATACTCTCTTTAGCGGAGGTTTTGGAGTAAAATAAAACTGTTTTGATGCTGAGATCAGAATGAATGTATTGCAAAATATGCCGATATTTATATTATAATCCTTACAACTAACCACCAATCAGAAAATAGTAATAATAATAGAAATAATAATAATTACGATTAAAACTAGGTAACTATAATAATATGTACATACAACGCATCACGCTAGCTAGTTGCGATAGTTTAAATCGACTGACACCATGAAGCTATAAATAGAACGCGCGCCTCCGCACGCTCTCTCAGTCGCCCAAGGAACGCCGGGCAATTCACGCGCTCCTGCAGCTCGCGCGCGCCGTATTGAGTGACACGTGTGCGGTAGTGTAATTATGAACTGGCTGGTGTACTTGTGTGGACAGTGGAACTCTCGGTGCATTCATCGACTCCTGAGCAGGTCAGCGGCATCTCCGGTCCCGGCAGCAGTTTGTACGGACAGCCTTTTTCAAGGCTAATCTTTCCTTTTTATGTCCAATGCAAAGTGGCTGGCGCGATTGTTACAATCAGCAATTGTTCGGTGCAGGCGTCCTCAACACGGTAGGTAACTTCCGTCGAGCCGATGCTGTGAGCTCTCGCCTTTTTCAAGGCGATCTTACAACTTCCTTTTATCTAAGTGTCGCTCGATGAGAAAGGTGTCGAATCTTGATATTAAAGTGAGTTGCATCTTGATTTCACAGTGTTCATTATTTATCTCCTCTTGATAATAAAGTGATCCCTTGGTTATTATTTATCCTTTCCACTTAATCCTTCCTCCAGGTAATTTGAGGTTATGATGGTTGGTATTCTGGGTTAACCGAGGTAAGTACATGGTAAGTACTTGTGACGCTACAGGACTCTCCCCCTAGCGAAAGCGTACAGGAGGTTTAGTTACGCGTCCGTATCTAGTCTTCTTTAATATTGGTTGTATTGCACTAGATGCTGGCGCCTGGCTTGCCTCGTTCTCTTTCCTTCGCACGGGGTTGTGAGTAGGTTCTTGTCCGTCCGATGATGAAGGTAATGCAGGTGAGTCCTCTGGTGTACTATCCAAAGTGTAGGCAGGTTTGAGACGATCGATTGATATAACTGCAGAGCGCTTCTCTGGCATTTGCAGTCTAAAAGTCTTGCTATCCCGCTCTAACACTTTGTATGGGCCTTCATATGATGGTTGCAGGGCTCTCTTCACTCCTTCGTTTCGAACGAAAACTTGCTCGCAGGTTTGCAAATCTTGATGAACGAAAGTAGGTCTCTTGTTGCTATGTACTGCAGGCTGATTTTGCATGACGGAGTTGATCGTTGATCGTAATCTGCTCACGTAGTCGTAGTCCAAATCTTGCTCGGTTGCTTTTACAGGTGCCAAAAAATCACATGGTAGACGTAGGTTGAATCCGTAGGTAAGCTCTGCGGCACTGACTTTAGTATCAGAACGCATTGCGGCACGAAGACCCATCAGAACTGTAGGTAACTCGTCGATCCACTTTGTATGTCCAGATAGACGTGTTTTCAGTGAGGTCTTCAAAGCGCGGTGCCAACGTTCAACTATACCATTGGATTGTGGATGGTAGGGTGTCGTACGAGTCTGTTGAATTCCCATGACGTTGAGAAGCTTGGAGAACAGGTGGCTTTGAAAATTTCGCCCTTGGTCTGAGGTCAAAACTACTGGCGTCCCAAAACGAGTGATCCAGTGCTCGTAGAATATCTTGGCAATCGATTCAGCCGATGTATCGTCGGTCGGGATCGCTTCAGGCCATCTCGTTGCTCGGTCGATCATGGTGACGAGGTAACGATGTCCTTCGGGCGAAGTGGGCAGCGGCCCGACGACGTCTATGTGAACATGATGAAATCGTTCGGCGGTCGGAAATGAAGATACACTACTCGTTGTATGCCGTTGAACTTTGCACCGTTGACACTGTATGCAGTTTTTCGCCCATGTACTGACGTCCTTGTTTATTGATGGCCAGAAGAACTTTTGCGTGACGAGTTTGTTCGTAGTTCGGATACCAGGGTGACTGATGTTATGAACTGCATCGAAAGCGACTCGTCGAAATTCTTCAGGTAGGTATGGTCGTACGAATGCAGTTGAAGTTTCACAGTAGATTGTAGCTTGCGAATTTGGCATAGTCATTTTCCGCAGAGTGAGATTATTCTGTTTCGATAGTTGCTCGATGCATTCTCTGTCTCTTTCTTGTGCTTCGGCTATTCTTTCGTAGTCGAGACTTGTCGGGCAAACTATGCTTTCGATAGGTATGCGACTCAGTGCGTCGGCGACAACATTATCTTTCCCGCTGATGTGACGAATATCCGTAGTAAATTCGCTGATGAAAATTAGTTGTCTTGCTCGTCGTGGAGTTTCAGATGGTGAAGGTGGTTTCTGAAGTACATAAGTTAATGGCTTGTGGTCAGTGAAAACGATTAGGTTTCGTCCCTCGAAAGTCTTCCTGAAATGTTTTACTGCCATGTAGATAGCGAGTAGCTCCCGGTCGAATGTACTGTAGTTGCGTTGCGCGTCGGAAAATTTCTTCGAAAAATACCCAAGTGGTTGCCATTTTCCTTTGACGAATTGTTGAAGTACAGCTCCGGCACACGAGTCTGATGCGTCACTGAATATTGCAAGCGTAGCATCGTGCGATGGGTGAGCGAGTAAAGCTGCGTTTTGAATTGCATTTTTACACGCTTCGAATGCTTTTGTAGCTTCGTCGGTCCATTCGATTAATGTGCGGTCTCTCTTTTTCGAATTATGAAGATAGGCATGAAGTGGTGCTTGAATATCTGCAGCCTTAGGAATATGTTCTCTGTAGAAATTTATCATTCCGAGAAAACGCCTTAGCTCTTCGATTGTTTTTGGTTTCACGTAGTTGCAGATTGCTGTGATCTTTTCTTCAGGAGGTTTTATTCCGCACTTGTTTACAGTAAAACCGAGGAATTTGACTTCATCTTGACCGAAGATGCATTTTGACGGGTTGATTGTAATGCCATTGTCTTCTAGTCTTCGCAATACAACTCGTAGGTGTTCTTCATGTGATGATTTGTCAGGACTTGCAACTAGTAGGTCGTCTATGAAGGCGTAGACGAAATCGAGACCATGCAGAACTTCGTGGATAAACCGTTGAAAGGTTTGACCAGCGTTCCTTAAACCTGGTGCCATTCTCGGAAATTCGAATAGGCCCATTGGAGTTATAATTGCAGTCTTCTCTATGTCTTCTTGACGTACTTTAATTTGCTGATAGGCTCTGTTGAGATCGATTGTAGAAAATACAGTCTTCTCCGCTAATTGATGTGTGAAGTCCTTAATTCTTGGAATTGGGTAGCGGTCCGGTATAGTAACGCTGTTAAGTCTTCTATAATCACCACAGACTCGCAGATCGCCGTTTTTCTTCGGAACAATGTGCAGTGGCGAAGACCATGGACTTTTGCTTGGGCGGCATAGTCCTTGTTCTATCATGTCTTCGAACTCTTTGCGGACTCGTTCATAGCGATGCGGTGCAATTGGTCGAGCACGGCAGTGAAGTGGCGGTCCAGTTGTTTCGATAAAATGTTCGACGTTGTTCTTCGGCGTAAGGTTCATTGAAGTTAATCTTGTTACACCGGGAAAATCGGCTAAAATGTTGTGGTATGCCTGTTGAACGTCGATACTTCTTATTGTAGGTATGTTTGTTGCACGGACGAAAGATCGCGACGATAAGTTGGTTCTTCCGTCAATAAGTCTCCGATTCTTGATATCGACGATCAGCTGATGGTATTCGAGAAAATCTGCTCCGATGATTGGTTTACTGACTTTGGCTATGATGAACTTCCATTTAAATGGTCGGCGAAGGTTGAAGTCGAGTTCCATGGTTTTCTCTCCGTAGGTTGGAATGACCGTATTATTAGCGGCGTAGAGTTGCAAATTCGATGGCTTCTGTATTTCCCCTTTACGCGGCGGTAACACGGAGATATTAGCGCCTGTGTCGATTAAAAATGTAGTTTTTGACTTCTTATCGGTGACAAACAAGCGGTAAGACTTCTCAGATACGCCGGATCCCGCTTCATCCAGCGTAGTTGTTAGTTTTCCGACTTCGTGTCCTTGAAAGAACACGGCAGTGTGCATCTTCTTGCATCATTGCCAAATCTTCGATGATAGTAACAGTAAGGCGAAGGAGTTGCGCTTCGAGATCTGTTATGGTTGCCATAGCGACGACGGCTTGCGGAACGGCCTCTACGTTGGAATGGTAAGTTGTTGACTTGAGTCTTGAGCGCGGCGACTTCGAGTGATAGCTTGGTAATTTCTTTCACGAGGAATTGCATGTCGGTGCTTGAAGTGGCGTGAGTGCTTGCGGTGGCGTTGGTTGATGAGACGGCTTCGACGCTTGAGACTTGCGGGGTGGGATTTGTTTCTAGCATCTTGTCGGCTAGGAGTGCTAACTCGTCGAGTGCAGTCTTCGTACTGAAGGTTTCGCTGACTGCCAATACTGATCGGACGTGTGCTGGAAGGTGGTTCGTCCACATCAGTCGTAGAGTTGAGTCTGGTAGTTTGCTTCCGGCGAGAAAACGCATGCGGCGCAAGAGTTGGGTAGGTTTTTGGTCGCCGAGCTCTATCTCCGAAAGTAGCTTTTGTAACTGGCGACTGTCGGATTCTTCATAGACGGAAATCAGACGATTCTTCACCGCGTTGTACAGTTCTGTAGGTGGCGGATTGCACAGTATGTCCGAAATTTGCTCTATGTCTTGTTTTTCTAGTTGAGCGATGACCATCTGGGCTAGCTGCTCCTGGCTCTTCTTTAGTTCGCTTGTTGCGGCCTCAAAACTGATGAACCATAAACGGGACTTGTCTCTCCAGAATGGTGGAACACGCAGTGATAGGGCGATGGCGGCGATTTCTTCCTGGCCTGGGAGTCTTGCTTGTGCAGAGGTGGATGTTTTCTGATCTTCCATATTTAGCTTGTTCAGGCTCGGGGTCACCACTTTAGCGGAGGTTTTGGAGTAAAATAAAACTGTTTTGATGCTGAGATCAGAATGAATGTATTGCAAAATATGCCGATATTTATATTATAATCCTTACAACTAACCACCAATCAGAAAATAGTAATAATAATAGAAATAATAATAATTACGATTAAAACTAGGTAACTATAATAATATGTACATACAACGCATCACGCTAGCTAGTTGCGATAGTTTAAATCGACTGACACCATGAAGCTATAAATAGAACGCGCGCCTCCGCACGCTCTCTCAGTCGCCCAAGGAACGCCGGGCAATTCACGCGCTCCTGCAGCTCGCGCGCGCCGTATTGAGTGACACGTGTGCGGTAGTGTAATTATGAACTGGCTGGTGTACTTGTGTGGACAGTGGAACTCTCGGTGCATTCATCGACTCCTGAGCAGGTCAGCGGCATCTCCGGTCCCGGCAGCAGTTTGTACGGACAGCCTTTTTCAAGGCTAATCTTTCCTTTTTATGTCCAATGCAAAGTGGCTGGCGCGATTGTTACAATCAGCAATTGTTCGGTGCAGGCGTCCTCAACACGGTAGGTAACTTCCGTCGAGCCGATGCTGTGAGCTCTCGCCTTTTTCAAGGCGATCTTACAACTTCCTTTTATCTAAGTGTCGCTCGATGAGAAAGGTGTCGAATCTTGATATTAAAGTGAGTTGCATCTTGATTTCACAGTGTTCATTATTTATCTCCTCTTGATAATAAAGTGATCCCTTGGTTATTATTTATCCTTTCCACTTAATCCTTCCTCCAGGTAATTTGAGGTTATGATGGTTGGTATTCTGGGTTAACCGAGGTAAGTACATGGTAAGTACTTGTGACGCTACACTCTCCGAGATAGACACCGGAGAAATTTGTATGGCGGCCATCTTAAATCCGCCATTTTGAATTTTTTTTCAGCTCACTGTCAATTGGATGAAGTTTCGAGTGACATTTGGTCGAGCACCCCCCACCTATCTTCGATACCCTGGATGGTGCTCTTCATCCGTCTTCGAAATCCTCAATCATCAGCTCTCTCCGTATTTTTCCTCCGGATGAATTTTTGTCTTCTATAAGAAACGATGAGTGAAAAAAAAAATGTTCATACAAAATTTTACAGGAGAGGTGATCAATCAGTCAATCAGCACGAGCAGCTATATATATATTAACTAGTATGGCGCGTGGTTGCGCGGCCCGCTAGCGGACCGCGTGGTGGACCGCGTGGTCCACTGTCTACTTACTCGCTGTCCTACTATCCTGCCCCCCGATTATGTAAGAATGGCCGATCAAATCGTCAATGTTCGGCGTCAAAGTAAAATAAACCATAACAGCATTAAATTGAAGCTCAATTTCGAAACACGAAATTGAGCTCTAATTCAATGCTGTTATGGTTTATTTTACTTTGACGCCGAACTTTTACGATTTGATCGACAATTCTTACATAATCGGGCAGCTGGTTTACTGTCTACGTGTTCTGATCTGAACAACACACTGCTATGCTAGTGAGCACAGTGGAAGCGCCAGCGCCAGCGCAGCCAAGCGTCCGACGTAAAAGAAAATTCTCATAAAGGAAAAACATAAAACAAAGACCACCAACCCCCCGCCCCTCCCTTTTTGTTTGAGCAGCCCCTTAGTAGGCGCCTATCTTTAATACCCTGACCGTGCTCCTCACCCATCATCCGAACCTTAGATCATCATCTCTCTCCATATTTTTTTCTCCGAACCATTCGTCAAAATAAGATTTCTTCCATAAAAACAAATCTTGAAAAGGAACCGTAGTCTTGCATAGTTCTACACTTGTAGCCTCTTCAATATTCGCCATACATTTTCTATGGAAAATAAATTCCGCCATCTTGAATTTTTTTCCTGTTCATCAAGTAGACCTTCATGTTCTGATCATCTTTTGCCAAGAAACCACTCTTCCATCTTTTATACTCACCGAGATAGACACCGACGAAATTTGTATGGCGGCCATCTTAAATCCACCATTTTGAAATTTTTTTCAGCTAACTGTCAATTGGATGAAGTTTCGAGTGACATTTGGTCGAGCACCCCCCACCTATCTTCAATACCCTTTTCTATGGAAAAATAAATTCCGCCATCTTGAATTTTTTTCCTGTTCATCAAGTAGACCCTCATGTCCGGATCATCTTTTGCCGAGAAACCACTCTTCCATCTTTTATACTCTCCGAGATAGACACCGTCGAAATTTGTATGGCGGCCATCTTAAATCCGCCATTTTGAAATTTTTTTCAGCTCACTGTCAATTGGATGAAGTTTCGAGTGACATTTGGTCGAGCACCCCCCACCTATCTTCGATACCCTGGCCGGTGCTCTTCATCCGTCTTCGAAATCCTCAATCATCAGTTCTCTCCGTATTTTTCCTCCGAATGAATTTTTGTCTTCTACACGAAACGATGGGTGAAAAAAAAAATTTTCATACAAAATTTTACAGGAGAGGTGATCAATGAGTCAGTCAGTCAGCACGAGCAGCTATATATATATTAATTCAGTATTCACCTAATAGCTGTGCTAATAATATAGTCCTGATTTGAACTGCAAATGGTGGCAAATGGATGAAGTGTTTTATGATCAAAGGAGAAGATCAATTAATAGACGTTGTCTTGCTTGTTTCTGACTAGATGATGACCGCGACTTCGTCCGCGTGGTTTAAGATTTTTTTATTCCCGCGGGAACTCCCTAATTTTCCGGGATAAAAGGTAGCCTATGTCACTCTCCAGGTCCTCAACCATACCCATGCCAAAAATCACGTTGATCCGTTGCTCCGTTGCGCCGTGATTGCAGGACAAACCAACAAACAAACAAGACTATCACATATTTTATAACATTAGTATGATACCTACTTACATGACATTCGCGACTTCGTTCGCGTAATCCCTCAAGAACTTATGTTCTTCCAGGACTAAAGGCTGCATATTTCCTTCCCTGGAATGCTACCCAAAATTTCTGCAAAGTTGTTTAAATAACGGATGGCCCGAGACACGGTAACAAACAAACAGATAGACAGACAGTTTCGCATTAATAATATTGGTAAGTAGGAAGATACGCTTTCTAAAACTTCTTATAGTTACATTACGATTCGGCTTTTCAAATCATCTGATATCTGTGATCTAGACCATTTCAAAATTAGACAAATGCCTCAAAACCAAGGCTTATTTTGTGGTTGGCACATTCCCAACCAAGGTTCAGGCTCTTTCAGCACTGCATCCGATCCGATCCGAATCCGAGAATATTCTCGATCTGAAGTACCGTACAGTCTTCTTCTCGCATCGTTTCCTCAACTTTGAGGATCGTGGCTCCCTCGAGATACTAGTACAGCCTTCACGGTGTTACTCCATCTCTGCCTATTGGAAACCGTGCGAAAGGCACTGCAGACTGGATTGTCGACCGCTTCTTTTATTCGGTCAGACCAACTTCTCGGGCTTCGACCGCGGGGTCTCTTTCCTTCGATCTTGCCAGTGATGATGAGCTGTTCAATGCTGCTTGAATTGTTCCTGGCAATGGGACCGAAGTAGTCGAGCAACCCCTCATACAAATAGTACTACCTACGGCTACTTCGGATCGAGAATTCTCGGATTCGGATGCCGTGCGAAGAGCCTTAAGGTTAGGAAAAGTAGGCGTTGGTAACCCTAGTATAATAGATTCTATATGTAGGTACTATCTGTACTAAGAACTACTAGTAAGTAGATGGTTTACTGTGTAACCTTCGCGTGTGACCTTAGCATTTCTTAAGCTGGGACTAGACGATTAATCTTACTAAGTATATAAATATAAGTACCAATTTCATTGTCTGATAGCAGAATTAATTTCTTAAACGTACAACTAAGGCTCAAGGCATATTGACGCAGAGGCTCTGCACTCTGCTCTCTTAGATTTCTTACGCTCTGCGGCAGAGCGTAAGAAATCTATGAGCAGGCGTTGCGTGCGATGCATGGACGTTTAAGGGACCGGCGACCGCCGCTCGCAACTTCTACTCGAACCGCAAATATAAATTTGCCGGTATATTGCTATCCCTATTTGGCTGAAGACACATGATCGCGTGCAAGCGCGATAGCAATATGAGCGTACAGAATTTGTTATACATTTAGTCTTGTTCCGTGAATACCAAAAATGATGAATGAAAAATTGTTGTGTTTTTAACTTCGTGTTGTTATTCTGTAACTTGAAAATATAAGCTATGTTCCTGATCAATTAGTACGTGAGATATCGTTGGTTTTAATATGAAACAAATAAGGAGAAAACATGTCGTTTATGTCGCAAAAACATGCAAAACGCAATGTGCTTACATTTAATTTTGGGAAAGTATTTTGGAAAAATAATTATCCAGGGACCTAGATAAATACAAGTTCAATCTTAATAATCGCATAATATGGAGGAAATATGCTCGAATTACTAATTATTTTGGTATTACGTTTGTATGAGCAATTAGCCCTCCGCTGGCGCCTTAAACAAAAGCTGCAAATATTAGAATAAGTTATAAACTTTGAATTTTGAGAATACTGTAATTAGGTTAATTTGATCTGAATAAAGGCTATTTATATATATATTTATTTATTTAAAGTTACACTAGAAACACGTTATAGAACACGTAGTTACACGTAGAAACTAGAAACCGTACACGCTTTATGTGAGGCAAAATTAAAAAGATTCGAATGCCTATATTCTAGACGCCGGCGGCGCTTGTTTATTGTTTATTGAAAAAACTAGAAGTTTAATTCGACATAATCCGCCACAGAGGGTAAAACTATGTGGTACAGTGCGTAATTTGCACTTGCAGCCCGCGATATTCACCACACCACATAAATCTTCCAAAATACTCTCAACGTACGTTTCACTCCGATACCGGAGCATCTTCAGGAGATCTTGACTATAAAATGCACGATTGTAAAACATCAATCATCGAGCATTGTATCATACGCACTGTACCACATAGAATTACCCTCTGTGGCAGATTATAGCGAATTAAACTTCTAGTTTTTTCATTGCCATGGACTTTCGCAAAGTAATCCAAGATTATCTAGTAATCCAAGAATCCAAGAGTGATTGAGCTTCCATCCAAGATTGTTTATTGTTTTGTAGATAAAGTTAAATTTAATTTCAAGCATTATCAAATTGACTTATTTATCGCTTCAACTCTATCACAGTACAAAATAAGTTGAGCCTCACACTGTAAAGTGAAGTTCTCATTTGCATGAATCAAATAAATAAATTATTCATAGCATCGCGCCTCGTCATCTACACGTAGGTACTTTCTTTTTGTCTCTCCATATTACAAAACAGACGCCTATCATTACTCTTGATGGATACTTAGATTAGTTTATTTTGACTGTATTATCTATTTGGAATTTGTCTACCGCAGAGAAATTGACCCAAATAACTAACTGAATGTGATCTATGCTTGGATTTGTGTCAATTTGATTGGATTCGTATTTAAACGACTTTATTATTGATCTCATGATCGTATCACGTTACACGTTTAATTAACTTTTATTACTTACTTCATTTTATGCTACGTTTATTTTCACATTAACAGTTGTTGTTCTTATTAATTGTTTTGTACTCATATACAAGTTTTATATAGGACAACTAACTGTACGACAGATTCGACTTGAATGCAGTCTCAGCTAGATAGTGATAATAATGCAGTCTTAGATGTTAGCTGCACAGAATACGTAATAGTACACCTGTACAGAAGACTTACTCCGCGCACACGTTTTAATAAACAGAGACTCTGGTTACCTCGCAATAAAGACCAATTCAGCTCGCACAGCGCTGCGAGTGAAAATATGAATAAACCTACGTTTACATAGTCTTACTAGTGAACAACAGTGACATGGTCACTGACTATGGGCCTGCCCCCCGATTATGTAAGAATGGCCGATCAAATCGTAAAAGTTCGGCGTCAAAGTAAAATAAACCATAACTGCATTGAATTAGAGCTCAATTTCGTGTACCCATTCTCATACGTTTATGTATGTACGATACCCTAAACGTATGAGAATGGATACACGAAATTGAGCTCTAATTCAATGCTGTTATGGTTTATTTTACATTGACGCCGAACTTTGACGATTTGATCGGCCATTCTTACATAATCGGGGGCCTGATAAGAAGGCTCAGGGTCACTCAGCGGGCGATGGAGAGGGCTATGCTGGGAGTGTCCCTACGTGATCAAATCAGGAATGAAAAGATCCGTAGGAGGACCAGAACCACCGATATAGCCCGAAGAGTTGCGAAGCTGAAGTGGCAATGGGCGGGGCACATAGTTTGGAGAACCAATGGACGTTAGGGTCCCAAGGTGCTCGAATGGTGACCCCGCACTGGAAGGCGCAGCGTCGGCAGACCCCCCACACGGTGACCAGACGACATCAAGCGAGTCGCAGGGAGTCGCTAGATCCAGGCGGCGTAAGACCGTGGCTTGTGGAGGACCCTACAGGAGACCTATGTCCAGCAGTGGACGTACATCGGTTGACGACGACGACTAGTGAACAAAGCAGGATTACGGGTACGACTACTAAGCGCTCGTCAAACTTATGAGACTACTCCTTTGTAAGCTGAGTAGGGAAATAAGTCCTATTCGCCTCCCGTTGCGTCACGGGCGCACCACAGCGATGTGTGTTCGCCTTTAACCATGTTTTCAATAATATTACTAGTGGTTCTATATTACTTAACTACTTTCGTACGGTTAATGGTTATGGAATATGGCTGTGCTCGTAACAATCTCTCAGTTCTCACCGTTTTGGGAAACATCTCAAAGCTAACGGCTATAAAGCAATCGCTATAGTCGCTGAGAACTCTGTCGATATTGTGTAATAAAATGTTACAGCTAGGGTTGCCAGATCGGAAGACCAAAATATCTGGACAAAATTGAAAATGTAAAATAAAAAAACGATTTTTAAATTAAATAGGCTACAAAAAGACAACATTGTTAAGACATAACTAATTTAAGTACTTAATTTTTAGGTAGCCACATGTGTGCCGACTGCCGAGTAGTATTCAGAAAAGATTTGACGACAATTAAGTAACGCGAAAGTGCGCGGCAATTTAAAACTATTATTTTGTATAGAACTTGCCGAGAAGCTGTTTGTCTGGAGATTATTTAAAATGTCGGGAGAATCCAGACGAATCCCGACCATCTGGCAACCCTAGTTACAGCAGATAATATTGTTTAGAAGCACGCACGTAGATTTGTTCTACACGGATTGTCTAGCTTCGTCTTGCTCTATGCATCGCATCGCATGGATTTGACTGGCACCAGCCCCCCTATTACGTAAGAATTGTTCATCAAACGTTTAAGATTTTTGTCAAAGTAAAATAAACCATAACTGCATTGAATTAGAGCTCAATTTCGTCTGCCCATTCTTATACGTTTAGGTATGAACGATACTCGAACGTATAAGAATGGATACACGAAATAGAGCTCTAATTTAATGCCGTTATGGTTTATAAACTTTGACGACGAACTTTAACGTTTTGATCGGACATTCTTACATGATTGGTACCCTGCTATGCAGGGGACTGCAGTTACATATAAATAATTAATTAATATTTTTGTAATTTTAGATTTTTTTAAAAGCGCATCCACTGAGTTTCTTGCTTGCTCTTCTCGGTAGGAATGGCAGTCCGAACCAGCGGTAGATTCACTCGATGATTCAAAAGCACTGGTAAGTTTATTTGAATAAAAAAACATTTGATTTGATTCTTAGCAGACCGGAGCGCGTTTGGAACCCTCGTAGCTTTAGTTTTAAGATACCGTTGTTAATTACCACAATCACGTCTGAAATACTTTGTATAGTTAATATTCAAAAAGTGTATTCTGTAGGTAATAAGCAGATTCGTAGTTCCATGGTGTAGTTTTGACTTTGATTTATGGCTTTGGTTAAAGTTAATAAAATATCCTGCGCCAAAACTGAATAAACCATTCGTCTTATACCTACTACGTGTACTGTCGTCCTCGTCTCAACCGATAGACGTCCACTGCTGGACGACGAAGGTCTCCTGCATGTATATCCACAGTGCACGGTCTTGCGCCGCTGACTTTCAGCGGCTCACAACTACCTACTTGCTTGAGTATGAGATGGTCCGTCTACCTAAGTAGTATAAGACGGAAGGTCCAAAGAGATGCGCATTCCGGTGCGTGGCCGCCATTCAAAAACCTTGGAAACCCTCGGTTCTTGGAACTTTGTCTTCGAGCTATGTCAGTTACGTAGGTACTGTAGCTCTCCTAAGGCTCTCGTAATTTGTGTTCATCCTCTTCGGCAATTTGTCTTTTTCTGTACTTCGCGTATCGTTCACCCGATTGAGTTAAAATTGTGCACAGTTGTTGTTTGCACTTGCGTGAAGTATCCTGCTACCAGTGCGGCGTACCAAGGGCGACACACGAGTCGCATAGCAAGGTATTACGCGCTAAGCTACTTAGGTACTTCAAAAGTTTCGAATTACATAGCATAGATAAATTGCTAATAGGTACCTACCTAGGCGAAATATTTAGTAAGTAAGTACGTGATCTCGACACGTTTTACCCACATAGGTAATATCTCTATAATACATATAAATTGTTGTCGTCACTCGTCACCGACAGCAAATCTATCTTTGGTCACGCGCCGCAACGGTATAACATCAATGGATTAAAGCCCTGCGCCAACACAACGCGTGACGGCACCGGAGTGGGCAGATCGTCACGCTCATTACGTGATTGAGATCTGTCGGTAGGGTTTCTCCGGCGCATGTTCTTTGAGAGGTCCCGGAGATTCCCATCTTGCTCAGAGGATGGCCACCGAGGGGGTTTAGTGGGTAAAAACCACATCATCCGCACTCTCCCCCAGGAGATCGGGTATCTGACCCAGATTTACCCCTCGAAAAAAAAAAAAGTGTTATGATGAGGTTTTACAATCTTCGAACATTGCGCGTTGGTCGAACGTCGAAACACAATAAGGTCAGATGTTAGATACTTAACCTAAACTTGATTGTAAGTCAAAAAGTAGGTATAGTAGAGACTAGCTGATTCCCGCGATTCTGGTGTAATTGAGTATCTAACATCCATCCATCCAAACTTTCGCATTTACAATATAAGAATTTTTTTTTCATTGCCATAAAGTTCCATTACAATTTGATATAATGGCAATTTTACTGTCGACTACCACCTAGCCTATGGGCTAGTAAGTAATATTATTTTAGCTTAAACTTCTACTTAAAATTAAAAGACGTCTAATTTACAGTTCATGTCCTAAGTTTGTTCTAATATACTTAGTGTTCACTACGTTTTTGTGACCTAGATAAGTAGCACAAGCACTGATTCACTGACACAGCACTTAATACACTTTTTACACTAGTTCGAACGGTTTCGTTCTTTTGTCTCCTTTTTAGGTCCGTGTTAACTAAAAGCTTTACAGCCTCCAGATTGACATGTTGACGAAGTCGATGTTGGTGAGTTTCTGCGTATTTTTGGATGATTTTGGCTAGGTACGATAAAAAAAAATAAAAAAAAATAAAAAAAAAATACGAACTCTATCTTTAGGTCCCTGTGGAGATCGTGATTTTTTACGTACCAGGGTGTATTGGCTATTTCCCTGAGTACTTTGTTCCGGAAATATTAGTATCTAAGAAGTATTGATTACACCAAAACTAGTAATTTTATAAACGAATCGACACTACAGCGCAGTGCCCCGTAGGTTGGGGTTAAGAACTTCTCCAAGCCGCTTAGCAGTCGCTGCCACATGCGTTGCATGCGACCAATGCTTCAGAATGCTGTCTACCCGTACAACGCTCAATAACTTTCTTTACTACACCATGACTTTCACTGCGAACCAAAAACAGTCTAACTGCACATTCATTAAGGTCCATTCTCATGTGTAGTTGATTGTGAATTGTGTCGGTTTCGTTTGCCACCGTGAGTGGAATGACGAGTGCAGTGCTAGCTTCCGGCGTCGCGGGAAGTGTGGTGCCGTCATTATAATTATTAATCTATGTACCTAACGTAGAAACCAACTGGACTTCCATGGCAGACCATTTATATTACTTATACTAAATGATCCCCGTGACTCGCTAACTGCGTGGATTTACTGTGCCATCTGTCATAATATTGTAATCAGGCGCTTGTGCAATTCTATACAAATCGCAGTTGAATAGGTAGGACGTAGGTCCCACTTTATTAGTTGGGCCACAGAAATTTGGTTTCTTTGAGTAGGTATCTATACCTAATAAAATTGCATTGATGTAGAATTTTTAGTATAAATGCGGAAGTTTGGATCTCGTACGAATGGATGGATGGATGTTTGTTACTCAATCACGCCCCAACGGCTGAACGGATCTGGATGAAATTTGGCACAGAGATAGATTATAGTCTGGAATAACACATGTACTACTTTTAATCCCGGAAAATTAAAGAGTTCCCGCGGGAACCGCAATACCTCAATCCACGCGTAAGAAGTCGCGGGCATCAGCTAGTCTGCGAATAATCCGCTCAACAATTTTCTAAAATCCCGTTCAAGTCAGGCCGGGTCTTTGAGCTTGTATTCTAAATAGTATTTAGGCGCAAACTGTCCGGCAACTCGATCAGTCACGTCAAATCGTTCAGGCAAATCAATGATGATAATATGCTAATGTAGTAGTAAAGTAATGAATTGATTGATTTTATCACTATGAGCTCGAGCTCGAGCTCGAGCTATAGTTATACCAATAAAGCGGCGATAACCTAGTCCTAGTGGATAAGACTTCCAATTCGGGGGTACCGTGATTCGAATCCTAGGATCGCTCCTCAGTTAAAATTTGTCAGTAAGGGGGCATCCATTGTGAGTTGACATTGTGTGACAAGGGGTGGGAGGGGTCCTAAGATTCGTGACGTCACATTTCAAAATCTTATACATCCAAGTGTTAAAATGCCAAATTTGAAATACCTATTAACCAAAAGCTTGAAAATATTTCCAAGTTTTGTTAATTTTTAAAACAAAAAAAAATACTTACTTATTAAAAAATAATTTAAATGGAAATAAAACTAATTTCGGAAGTGCTGTTTTATTTAATAATTTCTAGATATAAAATTGCAAGATATGTTAATGAATTGCAAGATATTATGTTAAGATGACGTCACACTTAGGGTCTCACATTATTGTGACCAACTGTGACAAGGACAGGGGAGGGGTCAAATAATCACGAAATTAGTGTGAAGTACTTTATGAATGACCCCTAATGTTTTTCTTGGCTTAGCTAAAAGTATAGTTACAGTTTAATAGTTTAAAGTTGTTAAGTAAGCAATGTGGATGATAATATGATATCTGAAAACCAGCGCTGCAGTTTGCTGCGGCTTTGTCAGCACAAAGCCTTATTTAAAACTAGCTGATGCCCGCAACTTCGTCCGCGTGGTTTAAGATTTTTTGATTCCCTTGGGAACTCCTTAATTTTCCGGGATAAAAAGTAGCCTATGTCACTCTCCAAATCCTCAACTATACCCATGCCAAAAATAACGTCGATCCGTTGCTCCGTTGCGGCGTAATTGAAGGACAAACCAACAATCCAACAAACAAACACAATATCGCATTTATAATATTATAGTATGATACCACAGCGTAATACCTACCACAGCGCTTATCACTGGGCTAGGGAGGTGGTCCAAAATCTATCATCATCAAATTAATACCTATCTATTGCAGCCGAGCATTAAAACGATCGTTCGCACGCAATACATTGTACACACGCAGACAAGCGGTCCGGTAAATCACGTTTGCTGAATAACATCTTAAGCCGGCTCCACACGACGACACATGCTCTTTGATGCTCTATCAACCTATCCTAACCCGCGCGAGAGTGTGACAGCGACATTATCTCCCCACCCTAGGGCCCCCTTGCAGAGCTGGGTTTAACTCGGGGTTAAAATGGTATTCATATAAACCAATATTCGACATTGGCGAAGTAAATTGTGCTGTGCTGGCACAAATAAAAGCCACACACCAAACAACAACAACTAAACCAATATTAAAAGTATTGCACCTTTTAAAACTAACTCAGGGTTACCTAATATTAGGCTACCTGACAGCTCTATATTTCACGCTGGCAGTTTTTATTGTCTAACTCACTTTATGAAACTCAATGTATAACCGATCAATTATGGAATAGTGATCCAAAAGGAAACCGGGATAAAAGGAATAACCCGGCGTTTCTGCAAGTGGGCCCTAGTGTCAAAATGGGGCAAACATGGGGCGTTTGCAATTAGCAAGCTCGTGTTTGTAAATGTGCCTTTTTTGACACTTGGTGGGCAGATAATGACACCTGTTCCCACTGACAGCACGCTGGACATATAATATTCATGCTAGAAACACAGCTTGTACAGTACGCGTGCTATCTGATTACATGCCTGACTACTATGTATTTACTATTTACCGACTACCGTTCGAAAGATGTCGAATGGTCATGATTTTGCAACTTTTTTGCAAGCTTTGAGTGTGGTACATGGATGTGTGGTACATGGATGGATGTGGAGGCGAAGATATACTTTAGGGCCCATTTTTAAATTTGTTCGTTTAGTTAGTATCATAATATCATATTATAATATGTAGTAGGTACTAGGGTATCGATACAATCATGGAACATGTTGATGATCATTCTTTGATCGCTCTAGTGTCTTAGTTCACTTAACACTTAGTACTTAGTAGTTACTAGAGGACGCCCGCGACTTCGTTCGCGTGGCATAAGTTTTTTAATTCCCACAGGCACTCCTTCATTTCCGGGATAAAAAGATGCCTATGTCACTCTTCAGATCCTCACCTATACCTACCCATGCAAAAAATCACATCGATCCGTTGCTCTGTTGCAGCGTGATTGAAGGACAAACTCTCTATTTAACGTCCTTGGGGATAGAAATTTCCAAACTGTGGAATACGTATTTCATAATTTTAAATTGGAAGCCCAAATACCAAGTTTCAGGGCTATAACTTGTGAAATGAAAGACTTTTATACCAATTTTCATCCCCTATTTCACCCCTTTGGGGGTCGAATTATCAAAAACTGTGAAACACGTATTTCTTCATTTTTAACCCGCAGCTCATATACCAAGTTTCATGGCTTTAACTTGAGAATTGAAGGACTTTCATATAAACTTTAAACCCCTATTTTACCCCTTTGGGGATGGAATTTTGAAAAACTGTGAAACACGTATTTCTTTATTTTTAACTGGTAGCTGATTTACCAAGTTTCATGGATATAACTTGAGAAATGACGGACTTTCATACAAACTTTAACCCGTTATTTCACCCCCGTAGGGGTGGAGTTTTGAGAAATCCTTTCTTAGTGAGCGCCTACGTCACAAAAGGAACCTACTGTCAAAATTTCGAGTTTCTAGCCCCAGCGGTTTAGGCTGTGCGTTGATATATAAGTCAGTCAGTCAGTCAGTCAGTCAGGACTTAGAATTTTATATATATAGATTATATTATCAGCAATCCTAGTTCCTACGTACTTGGTTCAACTTTACACGCCGAGCATGCTCGAACGTGGAGAGCTAGCTTAAGGAGCTGGGTAGGTACTCGGAAGATTTCTTATTTGTGGAGAGTTCAAGTAGAAACTTGACAAGTTTTTCTGTTACCTAAGGTTCCTTATTCGTCTAGTCGTCAATGTTTCTAATTTATTACCATTTTCTCAAATTATTGTAAGTATGGGAGTAGTCTTAAAATAAATTTTAAGAAGTCATAACACAAGCATATACCAAAAAAGTAAACTATATTTAAAAAAAAACAATAAAATAGATGATGTTAAGTCCTGCCAGTTGGTCTGCGCGGATTTGTGGATGGGCCGTGTACAATGGTGACAGACAGATAGACGGACATACTTCCGCATTTATAATTTCGGCCTCCTAATTTTGTGTGGTCGGGGGTTCAACCCTCGGGCACGCACTTCCAAATTTTTTTTATTTAGTTTAGTATAAAGGCTAAAACACACAGGGAACGGGCGCGGGTCGGGCGCGGGTCGGGTCAGGTGCGCGGCGGGTTGAATTCCTTGTATTTATATGGACGACATCACACAGCGTCACCCGCCACACGCCCGACCCTCGCCCGCATTCTGTATGATGTCGTCCATGTAAACACAAGGAATTCAAACCGCCGCGCCGCCGCGCACCCGACCCGGCCCGCGCCCGACCCGCGCCCGCTCCCTGTGTGTTTTGGCCTTAAGCCCGCCAACCCGCATTCATAGAACTAAGGCATTAAAGTTTAATAACGTATGTATTTATATTTAAGATCTTTTGCATTAGTAACAACGCGAGCATGTCGGTGACGGTCGGTGACGGTCGGTGACGGTGTCGGTGTCGGTGACGCGAATCCACAAGTTTATGCTCGACGCGGCTAAAGAAGTTTTCACTTCATAAATATTTGATTTGATGTGATAAAAGCAGAATGGTCATTCATAAAACTAAGGCATTGAAGTTTAATTACGAATGTAGTATAATTATTTATACATATTTAAGATCTTTTGTCTTCGTAACAACGCGAGCATGTCGGTGACGGTCGGTGACGGTGTCGGGGTCGTTGACGCGAATCCACAAGTTTATGCACAACGCGGCTAAAGAAGTTCTCACTTCAAAAATATTTGATTTGATCTGATAAAGGCAGAATGGTTAGATATGGTGTGGTTAAGAGGATCGTCTAGTGACGAAACGCGACGCGAGTAGGTATTTTCAATAATGTCTCTCAAAAACTTATCTCTAGACTAACAACCTATTGCAGCAATAATGACATCGGTTGAGCAAACGTTGTTACTTGTTAGTTAGATAACGCAGCCGCGGCCGTTTAACATTTACGTGTGATGACGACATGCACGTCATACCTACTGCTGATAATAACAAGTCTTCGCTAAACACTTCACAGTTCTATTTCTGACACAATTACAATAATTGGATATCTGACTAGTAACTACTATTCAAATAAATTATTTTTAGTGATTATTAAATAGAGGGTCTCCCAAAAGTCGTAATATCCACGTCCCCTGATAGTTTTATGTTGAACTAGCTGATGCCCGCGACTTCATCTTAAGTGGTTTAAGTTTTTAATTAAATAATATAGTTTTTAATTGTGTTTTGTTTGTTTGCAGTTATGTCAACAATGGCGAATCGTAATTCAGATCGAGAAATGTGTGGCAAAGAACTTATCGTTGTTATGATCTGGTGGGAGGCTTGGCTGTGGCTCTTTACCACTCTAACGTCACCAAGCGTGTTGGCGTTTCACAACACCAAAAATATTGAATACTCTAAAGTCTACACCTACAGTATCAACACTTATTGTTCGCCGGGGCGCAAGTTGATTGTTTTTATGCCACCATGCGCAAAAGATGCGGAGCCCTGCGCAGAGTGCGGGGAAGCACCAACAGCATTCTGAAGTTAAGAGGATCGTCTAGTGACGAAACGCGACGCGACGCGAGTAGGTATTTTCAATAATGCTATCTGTTTCACAACGCTTCGCTGCCTTCTCCGTATCGTGCGATAGAGTGAGTTGTAAGTCCAGTAGGCATATGCCTACATTTTATTCTTGAAATATTGTTTCGGGTGATAACGTTTTTACCCCCCCAAACGTTTACGAAATTAGACAATTTTGGTCTCATTAGATTCAGTACACCTTAATCTAGGCTCGTACGTTTTATTTTTTAATATTTTAGTTTAGTTAAATTTAAAAAAATTAAAATACTCGAGGACGTTTTTAGGTCAAAAATATGGATATTTAGACGCTAATAACTTTTAACATAAGCAATATTTCTTTAAAATTAAAACATACGAGCATAGTTCTTCATTGTATCTGCAACATTTCTAATAATTATGAAAATTGGACAACATTTACGGGAAGAAAAACGTTACCGCTTTTTGTATGAAAATTTACAACTGGACAATCCTCTTAATTGCCAGCAGATTGGACTGGATATATGTGGGTCATTGCTGTGCTATTTCTAACGGAATGGCACAGCGATGACTCGTATTTAGGTTTAGTTTTTTAGGTTTAGTTTTAGTTATTTGGTTTAGTTTTAGGTTAAGTACTAACATAGGAAATAAGTTTGTATTACTAACAAAATACGAGTCTTTGTTGCTCGAAATAAAGTTTTATTTATTTATTTATAAAGTACCGTACAGATGAGATTGTAAGCTACAATCAATTGCGATCGTGTGTCTGTCTCTCTGTCTTCTTCAAGTCTCGTTTCGACCGATTTTGACGAAGGTAGGTACAGAGTACAGAATGTTGAAAGAAATAGGAATTTGCATACGATATTAGAGTTACAGAAAGATATGAAAGCTAATGAAATAATGAGAAGATCGTTCATTATGAGGATCGTCTAGTTGTCAATTTTCATACAAAAAGCGATAAGGTTTTTCTTCCCGTAAATGTTGTCCAATTTTAGTCCAGTCCAAGTTTCTGTCGTCTAATATTGACAGTTGTCGGTTTAGATTAGCTTACTGTAAAACGCTGCGTCTAACATTGACGCATACCTTGATTCTCTTATCTGTGGTTAGTATCATAATGTAAGGATTAATTAATAAATTTTGTAGTAAATTCATCTTTGTTTCCTTCTGTGATCCTTCTGGCTGCCGCTAACGTAACTCGCCTCAATCGAACTATTAACGTATCTCCTCAGACTGTGACAATAGCAACACTCACCCAATAGTTGTCTTTGAAGGCGTGGTTACTCGAGGAGCGCAGGTGGATCATGTCTTCGAAGGTGGTCTGCCAGCGGTCCATGCCGGCCGCCAGCTTGGTGGACACGTCACGACTCATTGCGCCACCGTCCTCCGCCTCTTGCTGTGCCGCCGCATTACCAATGGCTTCCTTGCTGCTGCTGCTGCTGCTGCTGAATGTTCTGCAACAAAGGACAATTCCTTTTTCACTTCTCTAGCTCGAAATAGGCGCCTACTGCTTAAAACCAGTGAGCAAAACAGTGAGAAGAGGTATTTTGAATTTAGAACGACATAGAAGCTTTCACCCACTAACTTCAAACTAGGCACTCGCAACAAAAACGAACTTTACTATCTCGTTGCATAAATAACTATTGAAGCCATTTATTTTCATTCCACTTCTAGATGATGCCCGCGACCTGGTAGGCGTGGATTCAGACTTTTGATTCCCTAGGGAATTTTAATTTTCCGGGATAAAATGGAGCCTGGATATATTATTTCCCTTCGAGTGACAAGTGACCTAGTTGTGACAACGCATCTCAGCTGATTGCGATTGTTAAGCAACGTTGACCCAAGTAAGTAACTTGATGGGTGACCGAATTTGGCCTTTTCGTTTCCTCCGTGCCTCGGAGAGCACGTTAAACAGTCATTCCCGGTTATTATCACTAAGATCTGATAATCGCTAGTAACCTAAGAGTTGAAATAGTACTCTTTAGTGTAACCTAAGAATTGAAAAAGTACTCTGAGGTACCTACAGAGTATGACGACGACCGTGACTGTTTTGACGACCTCCTTGAGCGGAGGTCCCGGGTTCGATCCCCGGCAGGGTCAATGTGGGAATTTATAATTTCTGAATTTTCTCTGGTCTTGCCTGGTGGGAGGCTTCGGCCGTGGCTGGTTACCACCCTACCGGCAAAGACGTGCCGCCAAGCGATTTAGCGTTCCGGTGCGATGCCGTGTAGAAACCGAATATGGGTTTGGGTTAAATATAACTGCCATGCCCCTAACAGCTTAGCCCGCTACCATCTTAGACTGCATCTTCACTTACCATCAGGTGAGATCGCAGTCAAGGGCTAACTGGTAGTGGAAAAAAAAACTCAGGCACATCTCCGCTGCGAAATAATATACGAACTAGGTATTGCGGTAATTTCGTCAGTTAGTCCATAATATCCTTCAATGCTAAAGACAAGGAAGTAGAGATCAAATTCTAAATAGTGCTGATTACTATCATTTAGCGGCGTTTAATTAACGTAGTGGTAAATTATTTGGGAACGGTGTTTAGTACCGTACTACAACTCAGATGTTACTCAGATAGTTTTTATCGCCAAATATTGCGCTTGATGGAAACCAAGCTTAAATGGATATCAAGATAAGGTCTAGATTGGAGCACGCTTGCCTAGATGATGCCCTTGCCATGAAGTTCATTGTTGGCGCAGGAAATTGACATGGACACACATTGATGTATAATTTTAAATTATTTTTTTCAAAAGAGCAACCACCGAGTTTCTTGCTGGTTCTTCTCGGTAGGAACGGCATTCCGAACCAGTGGTAGATTCACTCTACTATTCAAAGACACTTGTCAAAGTCTACTTGAATAAGAAAGATTTGATTTGATTTAAATACGGACCCTGGAAGGGCATTCCACACTTCCATATCCAGGAATCGTTTCGGGCGAGTAGATTGGATGTCGACTACATGAGGAAGCCAATGATGTCAGTTTCTCGCTGTTCTTTTTCGAGTAGTACGTTTTAAGTTGTTAAATTATTACGATTGACTTGGTCCCATCTGCCCCGCTGGCTCTGCCCCGCTAACGGGGCAGTTGGGAAAGAAAGTGCCATCGGCCCCGCTATCCTCGGCGTAGTCGCTAAACGGGGCAGATGAAACTTTTTCACACAGATCAAGTGTCATTTGCCCCGCTACGCTTCCGTAAGAAACTTACGAAAAAACTTATTTTTGTTTTTTTACCTGGATTGCTCAGACAAGTTTCGTAACCGAGAAAAGCGCGTCGTTAACGCGTTTCTCGACGGTATAACGGCCTGTTCCACTAGTCCCTACCAAAGTATCCCCCCTGGGCGTAAGAGTGGATTTTTTTTTCTACCCGCAGATAAGAAAACTGGAATATATCCGTACATGCATACAACACATCATAACACAGCACATCAAACACTCTTCTCGGTCAGTGCTAGAAGGGAAAGTGGAATGATTTATATTCAAAAAGTAAAAACTTGCGCCACATATTTTATTAAATCCAAGGCTTAAGCTTTATAATAAAATGTTATTGCAATTAATCTCCATTTTAAAGAGATTATGAATAGATTGCATTAAATATGAATAATTAAATGCTATAAAAACCGGGTAAAACTATACGATAATAATATTTTTTGCATTACTATAGCTGGGTACTTTTACCTAGCTTTATTTAGCGAAGACAGCCTGCCTCGTTGGTCTAGTGGTTAGCATGTTCAACTGCGGTAGACGAGGTCCCTGGTTCGAGTCCCGGGTCGGGCCATAATTAAGTATTGGGTTTTTCTGACTAGAAATTTTCAGTACTAGCCCGGAGGTAGGAAGTTGGCCGTGTTACACCCCCGTGCCTCGGAGAGCACGTTAAGCCGTCGGTCCCGGCTATTATCACTAACATGCTAATAGTCGTTAAAGCCCGCCAACCCGCATTGGAGCAGCGTGGTGGGTCTGAGCTCTAATTCCATCTCTCCTATGAGAGTGGAGGCCTGTGCCCAGCAGTGGGACGTTATTGGGCTGTAGTGGTGAAGGATATAGGTATAGCGTTAAGGCCAAAACACACAGGGAGCGGGCGCGGGTCGGGCGCGGGCCGGGTCGGGTGCGCGGCGGTTTGAATTCCTTGTGTTTACATGGACGACATCATACAGAATGCGGGCGTGGGTCGGGCGCGTGGCGGGTGACGCTGTGTGATGTCGTCCATATAAATACAAGGAATTCAACCCGCCGCGCACCTGACCCGACCCGCGCCCGACCCGCGCCCGTTCCCTGTGTGTTTTAGCCTTTACTCGTAAGTTATGAATGAACCAAGGTAGAAATTAATGTAGAAAGCGGTTACAAAACGACGCCTCCAGTGTTAAATTGCACATTATCAACACTCGTGTGAATTCAGTAGTGAATTCATACAAATTCTCTTTAAAGGTGAATTTTAAAAAAGTTACATTTACGTAACAATCTCGCTTATCTACCTGCTACTATCTACCTACCTAGTTAGTAGGTATATTGATGGGTGTAGAGAGAGGTTGCATATCCCGGGGATCAATGACTAAGGCTACTTTTTATGCCAGCTTTACCTCGGAAGAGTTCCCAGAAAACTAAATCCACGTATACATGGTCGCGGGCATCGCCTAGTCTATATTTCTATATTACATAATATTAAAAATTCGAAAGTTTGGATGAATGGATGTATGGATGGATGTTTGTTACTCAATCACGCTCCAACGGCTAAACGGATCTGGATGAAATTTGGCACAGAGATAGAATATGGTCTGGAATAACACATAGGCTTTTTATCCCGGAAAATTAAGGAGTTCCCGCGTAACCAAAATCCTCAATCCACGCGGACGTAGTCGCGGGCAGTGGCGTGCACCACATAGTGGCATAAAAGCACTGCTTGCCCTTGTTAAATAAGCCCAATGTTTATTTTTCATCATGCCCTGCCTGAAAATACGTATCTATATAGATATACACGCATTGGTATAGGTAGTACCAATGCCTGGCCTGACACCGAACCCCGCGCGCATCAGCTAGTTTGATATATTTCGTAACGTGTCTTACAACGGCAGAAAGTATGTCTGTCCGTCTGTTTGGCTGCTACGATTTCACGGCCCATCTGTTTTTAACTGGCCGATCTGTTTAGTTAAAATTTGGTGCAGGTATAGGTTGTATTCTGGGAGCATAATGAGGAGAAGATAGGAAAGGGAAAAAGGAGAAAAGAAGAAGAGAGAGATCTAGAGGGTCAGCATGAAGTCATGCTATGCGGTTCCGTGCTGACACCTGGCCGACATGGGGGAGGTTATTTTAGTCCGTGCAAGTCAGACATGCCCTGTCTAGCCCAGGCAGAAGTCCGGAGGGATTCTTTCCTCCCCCGAAAAAAAAAAGGTTGTATTCTGGGGAAGGACAAAGACGCCTTTTTATGCCGGAAAATCAGTATTTTCAAAACCTAAATCCAAACACATGAGGTCATGGGTATCATCAAGTCGCCTACTGCCTATGTTAAATTAATATACTTAGTGCTAAGCGATGGCCGTTGAGATAACTCTACTTTTTAGGGTTCAGTACACAAATAAGTCTCCGCTGTCCGTTCGTCCATCTGTCTGTCAGCGGGCTTTATCTCTTTAGTAAGCAGGCACTTCTTTTGCCGCTTGATACCTATACATCGATGCGCTTTATCAACAAATAATAAAAATAAAATACAATAAAAAATAAAGGGGGGCATTTGTTTCTTTTACGAAAGCATTTAAAAAGAACATGATAGTGACGTGTACATGAACATGAAATCTACATACAAAGTATGTACATGAAATCTGCAGCAGGTGCAGGGGTGATCTACTTACCTTTTTAGGTAGGTATGCTTGTGATATATGGCACAATTTGAAAATAAATGCTTTTTCTTTCAAAAAAAAAAAATCTTGTACGAGGGTACAGAACCCTTCGTGTGCGAGTCCGACTCGCACTCGACCGGTTTATGAACTCCCAAAATCTCCAGCGAGAACTACCTAATTTGGGTCGAGCAGATTGCTCAAGCTTCGATGTTTAATTTATATCGATCGTGGTCTTTTTGTATCAAATCATTTAGACTAGAAAGTTAGTTTGATTGCTTCGCTCGGACCTTTATGAAAATCGACCTTGACGGGAGATGGTACGAAATCAGTCTTGTTTGTCAGTCAGTCAGAATTGCCTGCACTAATAGGTAAGTTGCACCATATAGTTGCAATCATCTTTCCGAGCCTAAACGGTTGAAAACCAAAGAGTTGAAATAGTACTCCTAGTCGAGTCGAATACGGAAGGACCTGGGAACCCACCGCATTAGTATCCCTAGAAAACTCCTGCCATTATGTGCTTAATGGGATGGAGTCACGACCATCAGCAATGAGGAACACGACGCAGAGAGAGCCCGTCAAAATTAATGTTGAAGAAGGCACACAATAACTATTATGAGTAGTTACTTAGTAGGACACAGTAGAGTGTTAGTATATTTTAGACTAGCTGATGCCCGCGACTTCGTCCACGTGGAATAAGTTTTTTTTTAATTCCCACGGGAACCCGTTATTTTCCGGGACAAAAAGTAGCTTAGGTCCTCAACTATACCCGTGCAAAAAATCACGTCGATTCGTTGCTCAGTTGCGGCGTGATTGAAGGACAAACCATTAAACCAACAAACACACTTTAGCATATTTTATAATATTAGTAAGTTTTTTTTTTATATACTACAAGTTAACCCTTGACTGCGATCTCACCTGGTGGTAAGTGATGATGCAATCTCCAGATGGTAGCGGGCTAACCTGTTAGGAGCATGGCAGTTATACCCCTATATTCGTTTTTACACGGCATCGTACCGGAACGCACATCTTTGCCGGTAGGGTGTTAACTAGCCACGGCTGAAGCCTCCCACCAGGCCAGACCAGGGAAAATTCATAAATTATAAATTCCCAAATTGACCCTGCCGGGGATCGAAGTTCGAACCCGGGACCTCCGCACGTTAAGACAACAGCGCTACACACTGCGCCACCTTTGATTATATACTCCCTATTATATACTATATATTGGGAGTATATAATCAAAGTGCGCCACGGAGGACGTCGAAAGATGCCCTTAATATCAAGATGGCCATCATCCAAGTAGCTACTACATTGATGCGCGGCGCCGGCTTCCGGCGAGTTGGATCTTGAAGGCAGTAATCCAACCGAAAAATAGTAATTATATTCACTCTGAATCATCGACATTAGAAATTACTCCGTTCATGCTCTGAATGGGTAAACGTTCGCATTTTTTCATTGAACCTCGATGGAAGCTAGACTTCTTGAATGACTGCAGTACTATAGAGTAGAGAGTATAGTGCTCGCGTCGTGAACTGAGGCGTTGGGCCATAAATGTCAATAACAATAGGAATGTGCAACGCTTTGCGCCTTATTGATAAAGTACTCAGGTAGGTTCGATCTCGATAGTTGTGTATAATGGAAAATTTATTCTCTAACATGGATTTCAAAAAATTAATAGGCAAGCTCGAATAGTTATTAAAAATATATTTTTGTTTTTAAATGAATTGAAAAGTGATCCCGAAAAAATATCACAGCTTAATTTTAATAAAACACGGGAAAATGTTGCGTTTATTTGTGGTATTAGGTATAGATTTTATTACCTAAATAATATATAATAAAATATTTGTTAAATGTATGTTGTCGATAATTATGATTGATTACCTGCTGAGTAAAGTGCGTGATTTGAGTGTAATTTCAGACAAAATCAAAGTTTTTTGGAAGAGAACGAACTTCCTTGTGAGATTTTGTAACTTTTCAGTTATAAATAAAAGACATCATAATAATTATAACCAGTTTTCTTATTATTTACCTCACCTCACAAAACCTTATGTTTTAAAGTTGATTTTAGGGAATTGTCGTAGTTTTTGAACATCCGGTATCCGGCCGGATATTGAGTTACTATCCGGTATCCAGCCGGATTATAAATTTACGCCGGATAGGCCGTATACCGGATAGTTACCGGATATCCGTTTCATCTCTAATTTGAATACGTGCAGCGGGCAGCCTGAGGGTTCAAATTTTATACCCTCAGGCTGCACGTATAGTTTGACAATAAATGCTTTAAATAGAGTAAGCTTTACCTCTCTATTGCAACGAGCAAACCTGCGGGCCAGCATGTTACCCCGGACCGCGCCAACGTCCTACGCTTCCTCTCTATGTCTGTAAATAGATGGCACCACACGACTTTAGCACCGCGCTATAATTATGTTATATTCATATTATAATACATTAGTGTAACATTATGGTTTGACTGAGACTGAAACGTGTTTGACAGTGACTCGCAAAGTTAATTTTTGGAAGTGCAACGCCTTTGCTTAGCACTTATCATACACTAGCGATCCGCGCCGGCTTCGTACGGTTTAGCAGATATCTATAGGTAAATAAGGAATAAGAAGCTTAAATAAAAAACCGGCCAAGTGCGAGTCGGACTCGCGCACCGAGGGTTCCGTACAAACCTGTAGTAAGTTTTACGATTTATGACGTATTAAAAACAAGACGAAATGAACCGCAAAACTAACTTTGTTTGTAGAGGTTTATTGTTAATATCAAAAAATTACGTTTGTTGTATGGGAGCCCCCCTTTAATATTTACTTTATTGATATTTAATTATTTATTTTGAAAGGTAATATACAAGTTAATATTCTGTGAAAATTTGAACCGTCTACCTGTTACCGTTTTTAATATTGAGCAAAAAAATACGAAAAAAACACGTTTATTGTATGGGGACCCCCCTTAATATATATATTTTTTTAATTTTTAGTATTTGTTGTTATAGCGGCAACGGAAATACATCATTTGTGAAAATTTCAGCTTTCTAGCTATCACGGTTTATGAGATACAGCCTGGAGACAGACAGACAGACAGACAGACAGACAGACAGACAGACAGACAGACAGACAGACAGACAGACAGACAGACAGACAGACAGACAGACAGACAGACAGACAGACAGACAGACAGACAGACAGACAGACAGACAGCGGAGTCTTAGTAATAGGGTCCCGTTTTTACCCTTTGGGTACGGAACCCTAAAAAGGCTTTCATATCTTGCCCAGTTTTGAGTAGATACTAGAATCTTGATGATTCCCGCAACTTCGTCTGAAATTCCCGCCGGAACTTTACAGAGATTTAATTTTCAGGGATAAAAATTAGCCTACATACTTCCCCTGGATGCAATCTATCTCTATATCAAATTTCATCAAAATTGGTCGAAATGATGGGCCGTAAAAGCGTAGCAGACAGACAGAGACACACTTTCGCATTTGTAACATTAGTATGGATATAAAACTTTTATTACTAAATTAATGCTAAGATTAAAACAAAATACATTATTAATTTTAGTAGCTCTTTAGTTGAGGGTGAAGGCCTCCTCCAGAGAAGACCAACGCTCTCTGTTTTTTAGGGTTCCGTACCCAAAGGGTAAAAACGGGACCCTATTACTAAGACTCCGCTGTCTGTCTGTCTGTCTGTCTCCAGGCTGTATCTCATAAACCGTGATAGCTAGAAAGCTGAAATATTCACAAATGATGTATTTCCGTTGCCGCTATAACAACAAATACTAAAAATTAAAAAAATATATATATTAAGGGGGGTCCCCATACAATATTTTGATATTGACAATAAACCTCTACAAACAAAGTTAGTTTTGCGGTTCATTTCGTCTTGTTTTTAATAGGTACGTCATAAATCGTAAAACTTACTACAGGTTTGTACGGAACCCTCGGTGCGCGAGTCCGACTCGCACTTGGCCGGTTTTTCTTTTTGAGGCCAGGTTTTACCAGCGAATTTTGTAATCTCATTGAACCACCTTGATAATGGCCTGCCCCTGTCCTCTGGCCTGGCCTGTCCCTGGTCCAAGGCCAGGCCATGACGTTGGCCTTAATGCCCAGCGGTCATCACTCATCCTCGCCACAAGAAGATTAATCTAAATTTATATAAAAGGAAAAGGTGACTGACTGATTCGACGCACGGCTAATAGCTATTGTTACGTCAGCATTCATCAATCCCTAAATGGGTAAAATAGGGGTTTAAAATTTGTATGAACATCGAACTTAACGTGGGCGAAGCCGCGGGAATAAGCTAGTGCTAGTGCAAAAACGGAGCAACGACGGATTGACGTGATTTTTGGCAAGGGTATAGTTAAGGACCTGGAGAGAGTGACATAGGCTACTTTTTATCCCGGAAAATTAATGAGTTCCCGTGGGAATCAGAAAAATTGGCAGTCATAGAGGCAGCCGATAGAAGTGCAAAACTTTAAAAAAAAAATTAAAAAAATTGAAATATAAACTTTAAAACTAAGGGATTAAAGTTTAATTACGAATGTAGTATATTTATATTTAAGACCTTTTGTCTTCGTAACAACGCGAACATTCACTACAAAAACTTATTCCACGCAGGCGAAGTCGCGGGCATCAGCTAGTACCGATATAATTAACATTGAAAACGCTGAATAAATAGACACAAATTGTTTATATCACAAAGTCCAACAACTGTTTATTCTAGCTCGAAAACGATTAGGTATACAAGTAGCTTGGCAATTGGCATTTACTTAGTTTCGCAACCCGAGCTCAGCAGGCAGCTTGCAGATTAGGTATATGAAGATACTAGCTGATGCCCGCGACTTCGTCCGCGTGGTTTAAGTTTTTCGATTCCCGCGGGAACTCGATAAAAAGTAGCCTATGTCACTCTCTAGGTCCTCAACTATACCCATGCAAAAAATCACGTCCATCCGTTGTTCTTTTGCAGCGTGATTGAAGGACAAACCAACAAACCAACAAACAAACACACTTTCGCATTTATAATATTAGTATGAAGAGTATGATGCAAGCTAGGGCGGTGGGCCCTCGACCGTTAAATTTTTTTTAGGTAGGATTTTAGGTCTGAGCCTACAGCAATACTTTATTGCTAGAAGGATAATAGAACAAAGCTATTTTAGTAACGTAGTGCAATTCTGTTTTTTTTGCCTGATGACTGTTAAAAACTAAAAAAAAACCAAACAACTTTCACGTAACCTTGATGTCACTTAATTAAAAAATATGGATTTTTTTGTAGTAAATATAAATTCAGAAATCTCCTACTGCAATTAGCCTAAATAAGCAAAAATCAATTTTAAGAATCAAATTATAAGTTCACAAATTTCCGCCTTACCACCTTTGAAGTCCGATTTCTCACAATAATGCCTCCTAAAGTACCTACCAAATTTTTAGACTAATAAGGGATGCTTAAGAACCCCAAAGTTTTTAAAATAAGTCGGAAGTGACGTAGACAGGTAAGTGTTTTTAATCTAAAGTACTACTATTACCTATTCTGTGTCTAAAGTTCAAAACTTATCACTTACGACCAATACTTTTCCGACCGAATTAACCCATGATGGTAATTATTTTATGCAAAGTAGCACACTTCAAAGCAAGCATGTTCACAAACAAAAGTTCAGAAAAAAACACTAAATAAAAAGAAAAAAACATTTAACACTCACTCCCTCAGAAATCTCAGAATAAAACTAAAAAAAATTATAACTCGAAAACTACCAAAAATCCTACCTAAAAAAAATTGAACGGTCGAGGGTCCACCGCCCTAGCTTGCATCATACTCTTCTTACTAATATTACTTAAAATGCGAAAGTGTGTTTGCTTGTTGGTTTGTTGGTTTGTCCTTCAATCACGCTGCAACAGAGCAAAGGATGGACGTGATTTTTGGCAAGGGTATAGTTGAGGAGGAGAGTGACATAGGCTACTTTTTCTCCCGGAAAATTAAGGAGTTCCCGCGGGAATCGAAAAACTTAAAGAAACATACTTACGTATCATAATTTAATATTACTAATGCGAAAGTGCGTTTGTTTGTTGGTTTTTCCTTCAATCACGCCGCAATGGAGCAACGAATCGTGATTTTTTGCATGGGTGTAGTTGAAGACCGGGAGAGTGGCATAGGCTACTTTTTATCCCGGAAAATTAAGGAGTTCCCGCGGAAATTAAAAATACCCTTAACCACGCGGACGAAGTCGCGGGCATCAGCTAGTCTAGTATATATACGCTTTCCTTGGTAAATCGCCACATGGTATTTACCTACCAACGCAATATGCATGAATTCTAAAGAATGACTTTCAACAAGCATTCTTAAAATCGGTTAGAAATACTATAATTTCGTAACCCATTAAAATATTAATTAACGACTTTAGATTCAATTAAAGTCGTAACATTGTTTGAAAGATTAACATATTTTGGTGGCTGTATCGTATTGTACTTACAGTGCAATATTGATCAACACAATATTATTATTATGACATCACGTACGTAACTAACACCGGCGATCGGGATCGGTGTCATAATGAACATAGAGTAAAGCTGAGTCCAACAGAACGCGTGACGGCCGTCGCATCACAGAAAGGTCACACTGAAAGCCCAGCACGTATGTAACAATCGGTTTTTCTACATTTGTTTAACTTTTTACGTGTTGATAACTTAAGATCACAGTCAAAATTTTTACTCAAGTTACGTAAGCGTAAGTAGCTTTCTGTAACTTTAAAAATTTTTTTTTTGCCTTGTTTTCGTGTATTGTTGTTTGCAACGTTCTCCATCCGTACTCGATTTTGTTCTGAATAAAACCCTGCGGCATTCTACATCCAGATTAATGTTTCGCTAACGAACGCCATGAAGATGTGGCGACATACTTACGGCCAATTAATAATCAATCTATCTGTAATCTGTCGATTTGTTACCAAGCAACGTTGTTATTTGTCCAGAGTTGTATTGTACTTTTCTTCAAAATACAACGTTGCTTAGCAACTTATCGACAGATTACAGAGAGATTGATTATTAATTTTGGGCGTAAGTCTATGTCTACCATAGACATTTCGCTTCGCATGTCTACACAGATTTCACAAGTGATGATGACTCACGGAGAATTGCTCTAAATAAGCTCTGCATTTATTTACAAATGGGTTGTTTGATTGGACTGAACCTACATACCAATAATGGTGACCCCAACGTGATATAATATGTAGTCTATGTCTACAGAAAGCCACGAAACGGCTTCCACACTGAGTATTGAGGTACATCATAGGTACATGCATTGGGTTGACGTGGCATTCGTGGTGTGTGGCGCGGCGCGAGCAACAAGCGGAATCTAGTAGCCCGCATTGCATAGCCAATCGCCGCGCGTTCTGTTTGTTCAAGCCCTAATGAACACAGAATTAGAATGAATATGAACCCAGCTTCGGCCGAGTTTATTTACGCAACATCTCAAATGCCTCGCAGGCCGAAACCTAAACCGGGTACCTACTACCTATCCTCGAAGACTAAACTTGTTATGGTATTGCTCGGTAGTATTGAAAATACAATCCTGGATGAGAGTGAGAATATAATAGAATAGAGAATAGAGTTGAAGAGTATAACCATTTAAAAGAGACTATGCGCTTTTTATTCTTCGACTTTGTGGCGCACGCCAATTTGGTCGCGTGGATTTTAAACCACTCGTGGAAATCTGATTCTTCGAGATAAAAGTAGCCCACGTAATTATTCAAGCCCTCTATGTATGAAATAATAATTAAATAATAATAATAATCCATACTTCCATACTAATATCATAAATGCGAAAGTGTGTCTGTTTGTCTGTCTGTCTGTCTGCTACGCTTTCCCGGCCCATCTTTTCAACCGATTTTGCTGAAATTTGGTATAGAGGTAGGTTATATCCCGGGGAAGGACATAGGCTACCTTTTATCCCGGAAAATTAAGGAGTTCCCGTGGAAATCAAAAAAAACTTAAACCACGCGGACGAAGTCGCGGGCATCAGCTAGTAATATTATAAATGCCTGTCTGTCTGTCTATCTGCTACGCTTTGACGGCCCATCTATTCTTCTGATTTGGATGTTCAGGGATATAAGTTGTATCCCGGGGAAGGACATAGGTAGGCTAGGTACTTTTTAGGGTTCCGTACCCAAAGGGTAAAAACGGGACCCTATTACTAAGACTCCGCTGTCTGTCTGTCTGTCTGTCTGTCTGTCTGTCTCCAGGCTGTATCTCATAAACCGTGATAGCTAGAAAGCTGAAATTGTCACAAATGATGTATTTCCGTTGCCGCTATAACAACAAATACTAAAAATTAAAAAAATATATATATATTAAGGGGGGTCCCCATACAATAAACGTGTTTTTTAGGGTTCCGTACCCAAAGGGTAAAAACGGGACCCTATTACTAAGACTCCGCTGTCTGTCTGTCTGTCTGTCTGTCTGTCTGTCTGTCTGTCTGTCTGTCTGTCTGTCTGTCTGTCTGTCTGTCTGTCTGTCTCCAGGCTGTATCTCATAAACCGTGATAGCTAGAAAGCTGAAATTTTCACAAATGATGTATTTCCGTTGCCGCTATAACAACAAATACTAAAAATTAAAAAAATATATATATTAAGGGGGGTCCCCATACAATAAACGTGTTTTTTTCGTATTTTTTTGCTCAATATTAAAAACGGTAACAGGTAGACGGTTCAAATTTTCACAGAATATTAACTTGTATATTACCTTTCAAAATAAATAATTAAATATCAATAAAGTAAATATTAAAGGGGGGCTCCCATACAACAAACGTAATTTTTATTTTTAATACATCATAAATCGTAAAACTTACTACAGGTTTGTACGGAACCCTCGGTGCGCGAGTCCGACTCGCACTTGGCCGGTTTTTTTCGTATTTTTTTGCTCAATATTAAAAACGGTAACAGGTAGACGGTTCAAATTTTCATAGAATATTAACTTGTATATTACCTTTCAAAATAAATAATTAAATATCAATAAAGTAAATATTAAAGGGGGGCTTCCATACAACAAACGTAATTTTTATTTTTAATCAAATAAATATTATAAATGCGAAAGTTTGGATGTATGGATGTATGTTTGTTACTCAATCACGCTCCAACGGATGAACGGATCTGGATGAAATTTGGCACAGAGATAGATGATAGTCTGGAATAGCACATAGGCTACTTTTTATCCCGGAAAATTAAAGAGTTCCCGCGGGAACCGGAAAACCTCAATCCACGCGGACGAAGTCGCGGGCATCAGCTAGTACGTCATAAATCGTAAAACTTACTACAGGTTTGTACGGAACCCTCGGTGCGCGAGTCCGACTCGCACTTGGCCGGTTTTTATCTTTTTATCCCGGAAAATTATATCATTATATAAACTAAGCCCTAAGGCATTAAAGTTTAATTACGAATGTAGTATATTTATATTTCAGACTTTTTGTCTTTGTAACAAGCATGTCGTTTCGGGAGCATGTCGCTGTTCGCGAGCATGTCGCTGTTCGCGAGCATGTCGGTGTTCGCGAGCATGTCGGTCACGCGAATCCACAAGTTTACCCTCTACCAAAAAGTGCTCAACGCTGCTAAAAAAGTTTTCACTTCAAAAACTTAATCCACGCAGACGAAGTGGCGGGCATCGTCTAGTAATAAATAAATTTATTTAATGAGGCAACCAAAATGTCATTACAACACATCAACACATCAAAATATTATTACAACGCTGCCTCAGCGTTGTAATGTGGTTGTAATGGAGGTCTAGCGTTTAGGTTAATTAACCAAAAAATAGCATTGCATCGCGAACGTTTGATAACAACAAGACCTTGTATTACATTAATTGAAGCTAAAAACCCGTTTATATTGCACAAACAATGCTCCTTCCTAGTTTCCTTCCTGTTTCAAATGACGTCAGAAAATGGGAAAATTTGTGGTTTAATAATGATTTTGTGGTTTTAGTTAGATGGCCATGCAAATTGCAATTCCATACTTACTAATCTTCTATATATATAAAATTCAAAGTCCTGACTGACTGACTTATATATCAACGCACAGCCTAAACCGCTGGGCCTAGAAATTTGAAATTTTGACAGTAGGTTCCTTTTGTGACGTACGCGCACACTAAGAAAGGATTTTTCAAAATTCCACCCCTAAGAGGCTGAAATAGGGGGTGAAAGTTTGTATGAAACTCCGTCATTTCTCAAGTTATATCCATGAAACTTGGTATATAAGCTACGGATAAAAAATTAAGAAATATGTGTTTCACAGTTTTTTAAAATTCCACTCCCAAAGGGGTAAAATAGGGGTTGAAAGTTGTTATGAAAGTCCTTCATTTTTCAAGTTATAACCATGAAAGTTGGTATTTGGGCTACTGGTTTAAAATAAAGAAATACGTGTTTCACAGTTTTTGAAAATTTTATCCCCATGGACGTTAAAAAGAGAGTTTGTCCTTCAAACACGCCGCAACAGAGCAACGGATCAACGTGATTTTTTGCATGGGTATAATTGAGGACCTGGAGAGTGATATATAGGATTTATCCCGGAAAATTAAGGAGCGCCTGTGCGAATAAAAAACCTTATGCCACGCGAACGAAGTCGCGAGCATCCTCTAGTCATTTATAAATGTATTGTCTCTGTCCTTTCACTTTTCCTCTGTTCAACCGATTCTACCGAAATTTGGAACAGAGATGGGTAGGTTAGGATAGGATAGGATAGCACCTCTGTCTTCGTAGAAGAAGTAAGAACATAGTCTACCATTCATACCTAGTACTCACATATTACAGTTTACACTCTACAGTCTATAATAACTATCACAAATGCGATAGTATCTATGTGTCTATCCTTTTAACGGCCCATCTGTTCAACCCGTTTTAATGAAATTTGGAACAGTAATAGGCTGCACCCCGGAGACGGAGCGAGGCTACTTTTATATCGGAAAATAAAACAGAACCACGGGATTATTCATAAAACTGAATCCACTTCAATCCATTTAGCTTAATGTAAATCTGAAATAGAACCCAAGATCTATTACCTACCTATGTTGTATGCTCGATATAATACAACTAGCTGATACCCGCGACTTCGTCCGCGTGTATTGAGGTTTTTTGGTTCGGGATCACTTCATTTTCCGGGATGAAAAGTAGCCTATGTGTTATTTCAGGCTATAATCTATCTATTGGTAAGTCAATGATCTCTGCCTTTCATCCAGATCCGTTCAGTCGTTCTGGCATGATTGAGTAACAAACATCCATCCATCCATCCAAACTTTCGCATTTATATATTGACTTGTCACTTGGACTTACCAATACAAATCAATGCATTTATAATATTATTCGTATAGATTAGTATAGATAATTGTAAAACAGGTCACGAGCGCGCTTGCAAGGATCGCCGTCGATTGACAATCGATCGATTTACGCGCCGACGAAAGTGTTGTGGACCGAAGATTGGATCGATTTGACGACTTTCACTGCGGTATACTTTACAAGTTACGACTTTGGGACTCTGCCCCCCGATTGTGTATGGAAATCGTAATCGTTATCGTTTGTCAAACGTATAATTCGACCTGCCCCCCAATCATATAAGAATGGCCGATCAAAACGTTAAAGATCGTCGTCAAAGTTTATAAACCATAACAGCATCAAATTAGAGCTCAATTTCGTGTATCCATTCTTATACGTTAGCGGTTAGAGTATCGTTCATACCTAAACGTATAAGAATGGGTAAACGACATTGAGCTCTAATTTAATGCTGTTATGGATTATTTTACTTTGACGCCGAACGATTACGTTTGATCGACAATTCTTACATAATCGGGGGGCAGTTTATGGAGTTCATAGATTGTCAAAAAGCATGTAAGTACATACGTTTTAAGCTGGCAGCTGCCAAATGATTACGATTTGCTTAGACATTTGGGTCTCTGAACGCGTCTAAGGTCTAAGTAAGAACATTGCAAATTGATCGTATTGAGCGCTCGATCGCATTAGCGTCAAAGTAAAATGTACCCAAAAGCTCTGGATTTATGTCATAAATTTACGTACAATATTTACAAGTACAACCAATCGGTTGTACTTGTACTAAATTGGAACGCTGGCTGTGAACGCATACACGAAATTGAGCTCTAAACAAACAGTTTTAAGGTGGTTTCTACGTTGACGTTTATGTGATTTAAATCGATGGATTGAACGCTCAATACGATCAATCGAATTGGCAATGTATTATTAGCTCTAGCGTACTGAACGTCTAATTATGAAGTAACGTGAATCTTGATCCCTATTAGGTATAGTCTCTTCCATTACCAATTATTAATAATGGAATAATTAGCATTATCGCCATTTCGTCACGTCGCGTCGCATCACAATAAAAAGTAAAAACCATTAATCGCTTACGAGTGTGGCGCGGGCTTAAGAAATACTTAATAAATAATTACGACTTATTATTATTCATGTCGTATTTTTTGTAATGGCGCCGTTTACACAGGTGCCGACTGGAAAACACCGGAGGTTATTTACAAAAGAAAAATATTATGTAGACTAGCAGACGCCCGCGACTTCGTTCGCGTGGCATAAGTTTTTTTAATTTCCACAGGCACAGGATAAATCCTATATCACTCTCCAAGATTGAAGGACAAACTCTCTATTTAACGTCCTTGGGGATAAAATTTTCAAAAACTGTGAAAAACGTATTTCTTTATTTTAAACCAGAAGCTCAAATACCAAGTTTCATGGATATAACTTGAGAAATGACGGACTTTCATACAAACTTTCACCCCCTATTTCATCCTCTTAGAGGTGGAATTTTGAAAAATCCTTCCTTAGTGAGCGCCTACATCACAAAAGGAACCTACTGTCAAAACTTCAAGTTTCTAACCCCAGCGGTTTAGGCTGTGCGTTGATATATATGTCAGTCAGTCAGTCAGTCAGGACTTTGAATTTTATATATATACCTAGATAAAATTACATAAAACTGTCCCCCCTTCTCTTGTATATTATCTTGTACAGCTGTCAAAAGACGACCTTGTGTTACCCGATCGTACTCGTAGTAATTGGACCGCGTTGGGTTTCCGCATCATACCTATTCGGTAGAGCCAGGGTCGGTGAATTTATTACGAAATTATTATTGCTCGGTTCCAGTTGATAGCATCTTTCGTAATTATAAGATCACAGAACAGAACAGAACAGCGCTCATCAACCAGGGAGATCATCAAAATAGGTTGATACTTGATTAGGTATCTGTCTCTAGTCGTTATAACTATACAAATACCCGGATAAACTCACGTGTTCTGTCGGAAAAATGCCCGACCCCTAAAAGAATAAGGGCCCCGAACGGGTTCGAAACTAGTCGGGCATTTTTCCGACAGAACACGTGAGTTTATCCGGGTATTTGTATAGTTATAATGAATATCACTCACGATAGTTTAAACGTTAAAATATCTCAAGTCAAGTCAATTCTCTATACTACAATTAGGGTGCCATTTCACCAGAAATGTGAACATCAAGCGTTCCTATTTGTGGGTTTGATACACTTCTGTAGCTTAGCAATAGCACATCCCTGGTGGAAAGGCACCCTTAATCGAGTCAGCTATAAATAGACAGGTTTGAACCGTGTGAATGTTAAATCGTTACGTCACAGCAGGCACATTAATACGTATGTCATTAACAGCCAACGGTATAATTAATGGTAAAGCTGAGCGCACATTACATCTGGATCCCAAATAAGTTATACGTATGCTGGATCCGCACAATCAAGAGCACGCCAAACCTTGGCTTAAGCCTCCAACCCGTATCTCAGTAGCTATGTAATGTAGTTCAACGGATAGTGTCCAACAAAATGTAATAGAAAAATTCCTAAGTTATTTATTGGATTTATTCGAATAAACGCGAATATTAATTGAATTAACTAAGCATTGATTCTCGTGATTGGAACCGATAGGGATTTACTTTCTGCTAATAAAAGACTGTTACATTCAACGCGGGAGCATATATATACACTATCTAATGAAACTAAGGAGACAGGGATGTGCTATAGATACACAATCCTGTATTCTCATTTTTATATGAAGAGAATGAAGATAGAATGGAAGTTTATCTGACACATTTGGCAGAGGGGTAAAAGCACCTGCTCTGCTCGAAGCATTACACACTCTAGCGGCCCTTACGGCTCTTGCGGCACCTGTTTAGTGTGCGATCAGAATAACGGCCTATAAATTATTATTAAACCGGAAGCCGATTTAGATTTGCCGAAATTTATACGGCTTGGTGACAATAAGTGACCAGCGTAACCTTAATCAAACAATACTCAATAATTATTTATTTATTATCCGATTGCAATCTAAACTTCAACTTGAAGAGGGTAATTAAATAATAAATGCAATAGGTAAGATAATATTATAAAAAGTACTTAATAAAATAATAAACGCAGTAAAATGATATTTTAAGTTTTAAATAAGGATTCAACTTGTATAGTTTAAATTTACATCTTATGGTCGAAGTAGGTACCTACGGGATTTCTTTTATTTTGATGTTACTCGGAACCGACCGCTAAGCAAACAACTATATTAATTAATCTATGGCTAAACGAAAAGGCCAGTTTCGGAGGGCCGCCGATGCAAATCCATAAATAAACAAGTTATTAAAAACATGTTATGAATGAGTGGAAACACAGGCAACCACCACTCCACCACTACAGCCCAATAACGTCCCACTGCTAGGCACAGGCCTCCACTCTCGTAGGAGAGAGGGATTTAGAGCTTAAACCCACCACGCTGCTCCAATGCGGGTTGGCGGGCTTTAACGACTATTATCATGCTAGTGATAATAACCGGGACCGACGGCTTAACGTGCTCTCCGAGGCACGGGGATGGAACACCGCCAACTTACTAACTCCGGGCTAGTACTGAGAATTTCTAGCCAGAAAAACCCAATACTTAATTATGGCCCGACCCGGGACTCGAACCTGGGACCAGCCCCCCTATTACGTAAGAATTGTTCATCAAACGTTTAAGATTTTTGTCAAAGTAAAATAAACCATAAATGCATTGAATTAGAGCTCAATTTCGTCTGCCCATTCTTATACGTTTAGGTATGAACGATACTCGAACGTATAAGAATGGATACACGAAATTGAGCTCTAATTTAATGCCGTTATGGTTTATAAACTTTGACGACGAACTTTAACGTTTTGATCGGACATTCTTACATGATTGGTACCCTCGTGAGCGTGAGCGTTCGATTACGTTAGCGTCAAAGTAGGGTGTAAGCCGTAAGGTGTTGCAACGAAAGTCGAAACCACACGGCCCTCATATAATAAATACATAGCTAATTAATAGTTTATCATTAAAAAAATTGTAACCGCGAACCGGTTCAGTATACTTGAATACGTAATTAATAAATAATTAATTCATCGTTTCAAATATAATGACCACTGCCCATTGGTCTTGTAGGTAATTTGCAAGTCTTTTAGTATCAATGACCACTACTTTTTCCTGGGTTCTTCAACTTTGTTGGATAGAAGCAGGCGTTACTTTGCGGAAGTGCATGTTAACCAAGGAACAAGTGGGTTAAATACTTCCACCACCACTACAGCCCATTAACGCCATACTGCTGGGCACAGGCCTCCACTCTGTTATAGAACGTGTTATAAGCGCGTAATTCTTTTTTTTTTGCTTTTTTTTTATCCACTACAAGTTAGCCCTTGACTGTGATCTCACCTGATGGTAAGTGATGATGCAGTCTAAGATGGTAGCGGGCTAACCTGTTAGGGGCATGGCACTTATATTAAACCCATACCCCTATTCGGTTTCTACACGGCATCGTACCGGAACGCTAAATCGCTTGGCGGCACGTCTTTGCCGGTAGGGTGGTAACTAGCCATGGCCAAAGCCTCCTACTAGGCCAGACCAGGGAAAAGTCAGAAATTATAAATTCCCAAATTGACCCTGCCGGGGATCGAACCCAGCGCTACACACTGCGCCACGGAGGTCGTCAAAAAATTAAAATATACCTATTGTTGTTTTCATCAGATGCACATAATATCTGCACATAATGGAATTGTGCCGAGCCGTTTTTCACATCATTATCTTGCTTCAAATCGTCTCGTTGCATCGCTGATCATGTAACGACGCCATTTTGTTGTGGAGTGCTTGTTGATTCTAATGACAAGATGAGATTTTTTTTTGTAAAGAAGTTCCTTATGGGGCGATGCGGAGGGGTACCCAACCCGGCAAAAAACGTCCGTAGTGAAAATGCGTGGAGTAAGATTTTTATGTATAGTTTATTCGAAATTAAACCTTAACAATAAAGCATTAAAGTTTAATTTCGCATGTAGTATATTTCTATTTAAGACCTTGTCTTCGTAAAAAAAGTCCGTATCGAAAATGCGTAAGATTTTGAAGTGAAATCTTCTTTAGACGCGTTGAGCACTTTTTGGTAGGGAAACGTAAACGACATAATCGCGAAAGTTTAATTTCGAATACCACATTCTAATTAGCTTTTAACTAACTTAAATTAACTAGTCGGGATCCCGTCGCGGCCTGGTGCCTCCCTCACTAATATAATATTAGTTTGGATGTAGATTTTGTTTTTAGATGCGCCTCATGATAGGTGGCGCTGATTGCATTTACATCGCGCTGGTCGGTGTGTCGTCTGGATTGGGTCTAGCGAGATATTATTTTGCATCATCGACGTCAAACTCCACAGGAAACTCTGCCTGAAACTAATTTTTGTAGAGGTACTCCGGATTGTTTCCGGTAACTCCAGTAATACAATACATACATTTAAGTATATTATTATTGAGTTGAACGATATGTCTCAATGTGCGCATTGAAAGGGATCCGTATCGACGATTCGATTTTTTTTTACTTATCAAGTTCGTAATGTCTTTTCACCCTCATAGAGAAAACATACTTCCGATCGTATAGGACGAAAATAGCCTATGGCACTAAGAATTTTCTAAATATTATGCTTGTCTAGCTTGCTAGCTTATTTCAAAATTGATAGAGCTTGGCTGCAATCAAACTGGCTGGTAAACCGCGATGCTTACGAATTTAAACTTTTTTTTTAATTCTAAGGCTCCAAATTATCATTATGAAAATTTTGCGGTAAGACGACCTTCCTGGCGCAGTAGTAAACGCGGCTGTGGTCCTATAAGTATGACGTCCCGGGTTTAACTCCGCTGGGGTCAATTTAAGAATTAATAATTTCTGAATATTCTCTGGTCTGGCTGGATCACTTTTGTAGAGTTTTTGGAATGGGAGTGAACGAAGTGAACGAACGAATTCGTCAATCTGTCAATGTTTTGTCAATATATTGAAGATCTTTAATCAAAGTCGTCAATATATTGGAGGTCTAGCGTTTAGGTTAATTAACCAAAAAATAGCATTGCATCGCGAACGTTTGATAACAACAAGACCTTGTATTACATTAATTGAAGCTAAAAACCCGTTTATATTGCACAAACAATGCTCCTTCCTAGTTTCCTTCCTGTTTCAAATGACGTCAGAAAATGGGAAAATTTGTGGTTTAATAATGATTTTGTGGTTTTAGTTAGATGGCCATGCAAATTGCAATTCCATACTTACTAATCTATATATATAAAATTCAAAGTCCTGACTGACTGACTTATATATCAACGCACAGCCTAAACCGCTGGGCCTAGAAATTTGAAATTTTGACAGTAGGTTTCTTTTGTGACGTACGCGCACACTAAGAAAGGATTTTTCAAAATTCCACCCCTAAGAGGCTGAAATAGGGGGTGAAAGTTTGTATGAAACTCCGTCATTTCTCAAGTTATATCCATGAAACTTGGTATATAAGCTACGGATAAAAAATTAAGAAATATGTGTTTCACAGTTTTTTAAAATTCCACTCCCAAAGGGGTAAAATAGGGGTTGAAAGTTGTTATGAAAGTCCTTCATTTTTCAAGTTATAACCATGAAAGTTGGTATTTGGGCTACTGGTTTAAAATAAAGAAATACGTGTTTCACAGTTTTTGAAAATTTTATCCCCATGGACGTTAAAAAGAGAGTTTGTCCTTCAAACACCCCGCAACAGAGCAACGGATCAACGTGATTTTTTGAATGGGTATAATTGAGGACCTGGAGAGTGATATAGGATTTATCCCGGAAAATTAAGGAGCGCCTGTGCGAATAAAAAACCTTATGCCACGCGAACGAAGTCGCGAGCATCCTCTAGTAATTTATAAATGTATTGTCTCTGTCCTTTCACTTTTCCTCTGTTCAACCGATTCTACCGAAATTTGGAACAGAGATGGGTAGGTTAGGATAGGATAGGATAGCACCTCTGTCTTCGTGGAAGAAGTAAGAACATAGTCTACCATTCATACCTAGTACTCACATATTACAGTTTACACTCTACAGTCTATAATAACTATCACAAATGCGATAGTATCTATGTGTCTATCCTTTTAACGGCCCATCTGTTCAACCCGTTTTAATGAAATTTGGAACAGTAATAGGCTGCACCCCGGAGACGGAGCGAGGCTACTTTTATATCGGAAAATAAAACAGAACCACGGGATTATTCATAAAACTGAATCCACTTCAATCCATTTAGCTTAATGTAAATCTGAAATAGAACCCAAGATCTATTACCTACCTATGTTGTATGCTCGATATAATACAACTAGCTGATACCCGCGACTTCGTCCGCGTGTATTGAGGTTTTTTGGTTCGGGATCACTTCATTTTCCGGGATGAAAAGTAGCCTATGTGTTATTTCAGGCTATAATCTATCTATTGGTAAGTCAATGATCTCTGCCTTTCATCCAGATCCGTTCAGTCGTTCTGGCATGATTGAGTAACAAACATCCATCCATCCATCCAAACTTTCGCATTTATATATTGACTTGTCACTTGGACTTACCAATACAAATCAATGCATTTATAATATTATTCGTATAGATTAGTATAGATAATTGTAAAACAGGTCACGAGCGCGCTTGCAAGGATCGCCGTCGATTGACAATCGATCGATTTACGCGCCGACGAAAGTGTTGTGGACCGAAGATTGGATCGATTTGACGACTTTCACTGCGGTATACTTTACAAGTTACGACTTTGGGACTCTGCCCCCCGATTGTGTATGGAAATCGTAATCGTTATCGTTTGTCAAACGTATAATTCGACCTGCCCCCCAATCATATAAGAATGGCCGATCAAAACGTTAAAGATCGTCGTCAAAGTTTATAAACCATAACAGCATCAAATTAGAGCTCAATTTCGTGTATCCATTCTTATACGTTAGCGGTTAGAGTATCGTTCATACCTAAACGTATAAGAATGGGGTAAACGACATTGAGCTCTAATTTAATGCTGTTATGGATTATTTTACTTTGACGCCGAACGATTACGTTTGATCGACAATTCTTACATAATCGGGGGGCAGTTTATGGAGTTCATAGATTGTCAAAAAGCATGTAAGTACATACGTTTTAAGCTGGCAGCTGCCAAATGATTACGATTTGCTTAGACATTTGGGTCTCTGAACGCGTCTAAGGTCTAAGTAAGAACATTGCAAATTGATCGTATTGAGCGCTCGATCGCATTAGCGTCAAAGTAAAATGTACCCAAAAGCTCTGGATTTATGTCATAAATTTACGTACAATATTTACAAGTACAACCAATCGGTTGTACTTGTACTAAATTGGAACGCTGGCTGTGAACGCATACACGAAATTGAGCTCTAAACAAACAGTTTTAAGGTGGTTTCTACGTTGACGTTTATGTGATTTAAATCGATGGATTGAACGCTCAATACGATCAATCGAATTGGCAATGTATTATTAGCTCTAGCGTACTGAACGTCTAATTATGAAGTAACGTGAATCTTGATCCCTATTAGGTATAGTCTCTTCCATTACCAATTATTAATAATGGAATAATTAGCATTATCGCCATTTCGTCACGTCGCGTCGCATCACAATAAAAAGTAAAAACCATTAATCGCTTACGAGTGTGGCGCGGGCTTAAGAAATACTTAATAAATAATTACGACTTATTATTATTCATGTCGTATTTTTTGTAATGGCGCCGTTTACACAGGTGCCGACTGGAAAACACCGGAGGTTATTTACAAAAGAAAAATATTATGTAGACTAGCAGACGCCCGCGACTTCGTTCGCGTGGCATAAGTTTTTTTAATTTCCACAGGCACAGGATAAATCCTATATCACTCTCCATGATTGAAGGACAAACTCTCTATTTAACGTCCTTGGGGATAAAATTTTCAAAAACTGTGAAAAACGTATTTCTTTATTTTAAACCAGAAGCTCAAATACGAAGTTTCATGGATATAACTTGAGAAATACACGGACTTTCATACAAACTTTCACCCCCTATTTCATCCTCTTAGGGGTGGAATTTTGAAAAATCCTTCCTTAGTGAGCGCCTACATCACAAAAGGAACCTACTGTCAAAATTTCAAGTTTCTAACCCCAGCGGTTTAGGCTGTGCGTTGATATATATGTCAGTCAGTCAGTCAGTCAGGACTTTGAAGTTTGAATTTTATATAATATATATACCTAATTACATAAAACTGTCCCCCCTTCTCTTGTATATTATCTTGTACAGCTGTCAAAAGACGACCTTGTGTTACCCGATCGTAGTAATTGGACCGCGTTGGGTTTCCGCATCATACCTATTCGGTAGAGCCAGGGTCGGTGAATTTATTACGAAATTATTATTGCTCGGTTCCAGTTGATAGCATCTTTCGTAATTATAAGATCACAGAACAGAACAGAACAGCGCTCATCAACCAGGGAGATCATCAAAATAGGTTGATACTTGATTAGGTATCTGTCTCTAGTCGTTATAACTATACAAATACCCGGATAAACTCACGTGTTCTGTCGGAAAAATGCCCGACCCCCAAAAGAATTCCCGAACGGGTTCGAAACTAGTCGGGCATTTTTCCGACAGAACACGTGAGTTTATCCGGGTATTTGTATAGTTATAATGAATATCACTCACGATAGTTTAAACGTTAAAATATCTCAAGTCGTTTTATAGCAATTGCAAAATACATTGATACAGTTTCTACAGAACACTTGTAAATTCCCTATACTACAATTATTAGGGTGCTAAACCACCAGAAATGTGAAAATTAAGCGCGCTCCTATTTGTGGGTTTGATACACTTCTGTAGCTTAGCAATAGCATATCTCTGGTGGAAAGGCACCCTTAATCGAGTCAGCTATAAATAGACAGGTTTGAACCGTGTGAATGTTAAATCGTTACGTCACAGCAGGCACATTAACACGTATGTCATTAACAGCCAACGGTATAATTAATGGTAAAGCTGAGCGCACATTACATCTGGATCCCAAAGAGGGTATACGTATGCTGGATCCGCACAATCAAGAGCAGACCTTGGCTTAAGCCTCCAACCCGTATCTCAGTAGCTATGTAATGTAGTTCAACGGATAGTGTCCAACAAAATGTAAAAGAAAAATATCTAATGAAACTAAGGAGACAGGGATGTGCTATCGATACACAATCCTGTATTCTCATTTTTATATGACGAGAATGAAGATAGAATGGAAGTTTATCTTACACATTTGGCAGAGGGGTAAAAGCACCTGCTCTGCTCGAAGCATTACACACACTAGCGGCCCTTACGACTCTTGCGGCACCTGTTTAGTGTGCGATCAGAATAACGGCCTATAAATTATTATTAAACCGGAAGCCGATTTAGATTTGCCGAAATTTATACGGCTTGGTGACAATAAGTGTAACCTTAATCAAACAATACTCAATAATTATTTATTTATTAACTGATTGCAATCTAAACTTCAACTTGAAGAGGGTAATTAAATAATAAATGCAATAGGTAAGATAATATTATAAAAAGTACTTAATAAAATAATAAACGCAATAGAATGATATTTTAAGTTTTAAATAAGGATTCAACTTGTATAGTTTATTTACATCTTATGGTCGAAGTAGGTAACTATAATATATTTTAATCTATGGCTAAACGAAAAGGCCAGTTTTGGAGGGCCGATGCAAATCCATAAATAAACAAGTTATTAAAAACATGTTATGAATGAGTGGAAACACAGGCAACCACCACTCCACCACTACAGCCCAATAACGTCCCACTGCTGGGCACAGGCCTCCACTCTCATAGGAGAGAGGCATTTAGAGCTTAAACCCACCACGCTGCTCCAATGCGGGTTGGCGGGCTTTAACGACTATTATCATGCTAGTGATAATAACCGGGACCGACGGCTTAACGTGCTCTCCGAGGCACGGGGATGGAACACCGCCAACTTACTAACTCCGGGCTAGTACTGAGAATTTCTAGCCAGAAAAACCCAATACTTAATTATGGCCCGACCCGGGACTCGAACCTGGGACCTCGTGAGCGTGAGCGTTCGATTACGTTAGCGTCAAAGTAGGGTGTAAGCCGTAAGGTGTTGCAACGAAAGTCGAAACCACACGGCCCTCATATAATAAATACATAGCTAATTAATAGTTTATCATTAAAAAAATTGTAACCGCGAACCGGTTCAGTATACTTGAATACGTAATTAATAAATAATTAATTCATCGTTTCAAATATAATGACCACTGCCCATTGGTCTTGTAGGTAATTTGCAAGTCTTTTAGTATCAATGACCACTACTTTTTCCTGGGTTCTTCAACTTTGTTGGATAGAAGCAGGCGTTACTTTGCGGAAGTGCATGTTAACCAAGGAACAAGTGGGTTAAATACTTCCACCACCACTACAGCCCATTAACGCCATACTGCTGGGCACAGGCCTCCACTCTGTTATAGAACGTGTTATAAGCGCGTAATTCTTTTTTTTTTGCTTTTTTTTTATCCACTACAAGTTAGCCCTTGACTGTGATCTCACCTGATGGTAAGTGATGATGCAGTCTAAGATGGTAGCGGGCTAACCTGTTAGGGGCATGGCACTTATATTAAACCCATACCCCTATTCGGTTTCTACACGGCATCGTACCGGAACGCTAAATCGCTTGGCGGCACGTCTTTGCCGGTAGGGTGGTAACTAGCCATGGCCAAAGCCTCCTACTAGGCCAGACCAGGGAAAAGTCAGAAATTATAAATTCCCAAATTGACCCTGCCGGGGATCGAACCCAGCGCTACACACTGCGCCACGGAGGTCGTCAAAAAATTAAAATATACCTATTGTTGTTTTCATCAGATGCACATAATATCTGCACATAATGGAATTGTGCCGAGCCGTTTTTCACATCATTATCTTGCTTCAAATCGTCTCGTTGCATCGCTGATCATGTAACGACGCCATTTTGTTGTGGAGTGCTTGTTGATTCTAATGACAAGATGAGATTTTTTTTTGTAAAGAAGTTCCTTATGGGGCGATGCGGAGGGGTACCCAACCCGGCAAAAAACGTCCGTAGTGAAAATGCGTGGAGTAAGATTTTTATGTATAGTTTATTCGAAATTAAACCTTAACAATAAAGCATTAAAGTTTAATTTCGCATGTAGTATATTTCTATTTAAGACCTTGTCTTCGTAAAAAAAGTCCGTATCGAAAATGCGTAAGATTTTGAAGTGAAATCTTCTTTAGACGCGTTGAGCACTTTTTGGTAGGGAAACGTAAACGACATAATCGCGAAAGTTTAATTTCGAATACCACATTCTAATTAGCTTTTAACTAACTTAAATTAACTAGTCGGGATCCCGTCGCGGCCTGGTGCCTCCCTCACTAATATAATATTAGTTTGGATGTAGATTTTGTTTTTAGATGCGCCTCATGATAGGTGGCGCTGATTGCATTTACATCGCGCTGGTCGGTGTGTCGTCTGGATTGGGTCTAGCGAGATATTATTTTGCATCATCGACGTCAAACTCCACAGGAAACTCTGCCTGAAACTAATTTTTGTAGAGGTACTCCGGATTGTTTCCGGTAACTCCAGTAATACAATACATACATTTAAGTATATTATTATTGAGTTGAACGATATGTCTCAATGTGCGCATTGAAAGGGATCCGTATCGACGATTCGATTTTTTTTTACTTATCAAGTTCGTAATGTCTTTTCACCCTCATAGAGAAAACATACTTCCGATCGTATAGGACGAAAATAGCCTATGGCACTAAGAATTTTCTAAATATTATGCTTGTCTAGCTTGCTAGCTTATTTCAAAACTGATAGAGCTTGGCTGCAATCAAACTGACTGGTAAACCGCGATGCTTACGAATTTAAACTTTTTTTTAATTCTAAGGCTCCAAATTATCATTATGAAAATTTTGCGGTAAGACGACCTCCCTGGCGCATGAATATGAATATTCTCTGGTCTGGCTGGATCACTTTTGTAGAGTTTTTGGAATGGGAGTGAACGAAGTGAACGAACGAATTCGTCAATCTGTCAATGTTTAGTCAATACATTGAAGATCTCTCACAGTCTTCGGTCTCATTCACTCGTTACTCACTTTTCATATTATGAGATTAAAAAACAACTGTTCGAATTTTTTTAATTTATTTTTATACATCTTGTTCCGAGAATAACGAACAAAAAAAAAACCAATTTGGTGCAGTTGTTCGGATTTCGGAAGTTATACGTATACGTACACACATTTCGGCGATTAAATATAAATAAATGTCAAAATAAATAAAAAAAATATGATTCAAGAAATTCTTTCGCTGAGTAAAAGGATTGAGTCAGAAGCCGTTTTCTCAGTTTTGACTTAAAATTTTGCAATGGCATCAGTTGTAGGTATGTATGTGCATTTCTTTATTCCACCATAACTTCTAATGTCTGACCTGATTTGATTCCAACAATACCCCATACATTAGGGGTATTGTAGGAATCCCTACATCCTTCCGAGCGATATACGGCTGGTATTTTTTTAAATTATGTTCATTTCAAAATGTGCATGTGTATGCATACTATGACCGCATCACTATGAGCATAAGGCTTAAAAGAGGTATATAAATAATTGTATATCATCTGCATACATGTGATAATTACAATTACTAATGGTATTTATTATATGAGCAGTGTAAATAATAAATAAAATGGCGATTTCAGTTTCCGTAACAGGTTTGAGCTCGAATGTAAATTCAGAGCAAAATTCAAATTCATTCAGTATTGTCACACAAAACATTAAAAACAAACACTTAAAAAGTACAGAAAGTAAAGTGCACAAGGGCGGTCTTATCACTGAGTGATCTTCTCCAGACAACCCATCCATTAAGAACCCACACATAAAAAAGCTCGCCAACCCGCATTGGAGCAGCCTGGTGGGTGTGAACATTGCTCAAAATCGGAAGACATTTCACCTGCTGACCGCCAAACTTCAATTTGAAGATGGCACCCGATGATGATGATGATGTAAACTCTAATTCCTTCTCTTCTACGAGAGTGAAAGCCTGTGCCCAGCAGTGGGACGTTAATGGGCTGTAGTGGATGGATGGATAAGGGATATAAAAAGGAGCGGGATAGTGCAACAACCGATGGCAACAACACAACAAAGTAACAAGCTGATAATTCACCTTTTATGCTCAAAGATAATATTACTGTGTTGGTAGTGGGTAGTACTATAATACATACATAATATTATATAAATTATAAACAGGTACGATACATCCATCTCTCCTATTTTAGCTAACAAATTAGCTAGGATAAAATAGGCGTGTTCTTAAAAAAACAATTCAATATCTTGACAGCAACATAAAGAGCGATCCACACCTAAAGTCATTTCAAGTTCTGCAGTCCACGGATGACCGGATAATATAAAACAAACATTCAGATTCCAAGGTCGCCTGTTATCGCATCTCATTTATTATTCATACGCTAATGATGTGTGGCGAAAGGACCGGTGGCTCTGTGAAAGCGGAATGCTTCGGCGGACATTCATAATATTCTCAAATAGATTTTCGAAATATTTTCGTGGGTTATCGAGTCTATCTAAAAGTACCTAGCCTATGTCATTCTCCAGGTCCTCAACAATACCCATGCAAAAAAATAACGTCGATCCGTCGCTCTGTTCCGGCGTGATTGAAGGACAAAACAACATAATTATAAACATAGCAAGGATTTCTGGAACTACCTACCTAAGCCACTCAAAGAGTCGAGAGGGTAAACTACCTAACCAGCATTTTGGGTAACTACTATGCCTTGCTGCTTGCCGAGTAAAATTGTTATGAGTTTAATTAAGATTTTTTCATATTTAACAATTTAGATTTATTCAAAAGTTTCTTTCTATACGAGTATATAAAAATTAATCCCTATTTCCCTTGGTCACGGCATCACGCGTGAACGGCTGGACCAATTTCGCTAATTCTTTTTCTGTTGTGTTTGTTTGGACCCCGGGATGGTTTATATTCACAATTGGACCCGGTAGGGGGCGCTGCAATCGGGTTCGTGGTTCAAGGCAGGACAAAGTCTGCCGGGCCCACTAGTCTTTAAATAAAAATAAATATTCGTTTCCTTTCGGGAAATAAAACCCAATTTTTTGCCTTGATAACGTGTAGCATGTAGGCTAGAGGATAAAAATCACTGGGTGGCTTTAAAGAGGCCACCCCTGAGGTCTGAGGGATCGAATAACTTCCACAATACGGTACTCTGTAGGTAAACTGTGTGAGTAGCTGATGAATAAATAGTTGGCGGCGACGTATGGACAAATTGTGGTCACGGGAAAGGGGATACTTGATACGGCCTGCAGGCTACCGTGTGACAGAATGTATACAGATATTTGATAGGTTCATAACACATAACACATATTTTTTTATTAAAATAAACTTACTACAATTACTTTTGAATCGTCGATTGAATCTACCACTGGTTCGGAAAATCATTCCTACCGAAAAGGACCAGCAAGAAACTCGGTGGTTGCTCTTTTTAAATAATTCATTTAAGTACAATAATTATATCAATGTGTACATAAGTAACCGCTGTCCTTAGCATTGCTGGAGCGATCAAATCCATGCTCCTCTATCATTTACATAATCTTCAACAGTATAATAAGCTTTTTTCAGGAGCATACTTTTAATGGATTTCTTAAATTTGTGTATAGGCAAGTTTAGAATAGGTTGTGGAATTTTGTTATCTGAAAAGAATGCTCATTCCCACGAATGACCTTCTGACTTTTTTGAGGCGGAGCGATGAACGAGTCTATTACGGCCTCTAGTTTGCTTATCATGTTATTCATTTGAGTTCGCGACCTTTCTGGCACAGTGGTAACCAGTGGGAGGTCCCGGGTTTGATCCCCGGAAGGGTCAATTTGGGAATTTATAATTTCTGAACTTTCTTCGGTCTGGTCTGGTAGTAGGCTTGTTAATAACTAAGCTTCTTGGTGTATTCCATTTTGAGCCCAGAATAAAGAATTCGCTTGGGTAACAATAGTTATCTTAGTTTATTTTTTTCATAATAACTTTGGTCTTTGAACACACAGTCAGACACACTAATTCACAAACTATAACACTAAATGATGAAAAGATATTCATAAGTGCATACAACGTGAGTATCTAAGCACTTCTAATGGGAGCTATAGCGGTACAAAATAGAGGGTGCTCCGTTTTTCTGCGCTCATCATACTGCGCGCGGGTGCGCCTGCGCGTTGGCGCGTGCCAGCCCGACACGGTGGGGTTGCCAGCCGTTATCCGAACTCCCTGCCTAGGTATTAGGTATTTCCCTGCCAATAATGATTTAAATGTCCTATTTACAGTTTCGAGATAATAAAATCCTATTGATGCAGCTTTTACATATGCAGTTTGCAATTTGGCAAGGCACCCAGCGATGACTGCCCCTATTGTGGTGAGATGGATGGGTGCAGGCAGTCTTCGAGTGCAAAGAGTTTGAAGCGGAAAGGGAAAACGCGCGTGGAAGCAGAGAACGTATCGCAATAAACAACCTGGTGCCGAGGATGTTGGAAAACAAAGAGGGATGGGATAAATGTGCAACATTCCTCCAAAAAGTTATAGGAACACGAGTAAAAGATGAGCTGGAATGGCAAAAAATCTACCAAGCCTAACCTGACAGCCTCCCTCCTGAAGACATGCATATTGCGCTACCGGGACGGACGGCCGGAGACGGGAGGAGGTTTTAGTCCGTAGGGCACTATTACGGTGAAGTCGGACATGCCTCCAATTGTTTTTATTTTTTTTATTACAAGATAGGCTTGCGCTTGACGACAATCACGCTTAATACAAAGCAATGATGAGGTCTAGGTTGAAGCGTGCCCGCCTAGAAGATGCCTATTCACTCTTGGCTTGAAGGTACTCAAGTTATACGTGGCAGGGAATACATGTGCTGGAAGGGCATTCCACATCCTGGCGGTTCGAATCAGAACCGTCTCGTTCGGGCTGACTGGACGTCAACCACTTAAGGATGCCAACGCAAACGGTTTCAATTGGCTGGCGTCCATGAGGATTCCCTCCTCGATATTTAAACCGATTTTAGTATCAAACCTAAACTGCGTTTACGCGATATTGTAGGTACCTAGTACCTACCTACCTTCCTGCATAACAATTGGGTACCTGGCCTATAGCATAAAAACCTTAGGTACTTCCTTTGTTTTTTATTGGATATTTATCATACTAATACATACCTACGTTGAACTCATGATACCTACTTTAACATACTTTAAAGTTTCGTCGCCTAAGGAATTATTGTTGGGGTCCACTAGCTTTATTGGTTAGAATACTAGCGATCATCGCCACGCTTGAGGGACCGCCCATACTCGGTATTCCAACCGATCCACAGTGCACGAATCACTAATTGGTTGCAATATGGTCTGTGGCACGAATCGACACATAGCATGGTTAAGTGGCTAAGTTAATGAGGTATCCTGTTATCTTAATTATTTTCACTACTTATTCCTCTAACGGACAATAAACGGCACTACATGGCGGCCTCAAAACATAATATTATGTTTGGTTAGGTTGCGATTCTGGAATCTGGCCATGTCACTTCGATTTCCATCCGAAAATTTACTCTCAAAAGGCACCTACACACACAGGTCCTAGAGACGTTTTTGAAGTAGGTAAATCTTCTTTAGGATCGTTGTGATTTGAAAATTCGATGAAACGGATGATGTCGCCACGGTACAAGTGGCGAGGAAACATCAACTGATGTTTATTTATTTATTTGGACAACCAAAAATTGTTACATTAAAAAAATCCTTAAAAACGAGACACATTTATGACACTTGTTAAATGCACAATTTATTAAAGGTGCCATATCATTCACAAAAAAAGCTTAAGTGCGTAAAATTAAAAGTTACACTACAAAAATCTAAAAAAAATCGAAACTAAAAAAAAATTTATTACTTGTACAAAAACACAAAAAAATATACCGTACAAAAATTGAACTTTACTTTTCTTACTTTAACTTTGAAAAGAATGTTAAGTGATTACCGCCGCCCATGAACATTTGCAGCACCAGAGGAACCGCCGATGCGTTGCTGGCTTTAAAAAATGTGTTTATCCGCCCTATGAAGAGTACCGGGAAAAAGACGGCAATAAATGAATATGAATATGAAAATGATCATACTTAATATTATAAAATATGCGAAAGTATGTGTTTGTTTGTTGGTTTGTCCTTCAGTCACGGACTAACGAACGACGATGTGATTTATTGCAAACTAAGTAGATGATGGCCGCGACTTCGTCCGCGTGGTGTAAGTTTTATGGATTCCCGTAGGAACTCCTTATTTTTCCGGGATAAAAAGTATCCTATGTCACTCTCCAGGTACTTAACTATACCCATGCCAAAAATCACGTCGATCCGTTGCTCCGTTGCGGCATGAATGAAGGACAAACCAACAAACCAACAAACCAATAAACCAACAAACATACACACTTTCGCATTTATAATATTAGTATGAAGTATGATGGGTTTAGTTGGGGGACCTGGAGAGTGATGCTGAGATCTATATAGCGAACTTTGACTTTGCTTAGACTTAAGACATGGTTAAAACGAGACAGATTTATGTTCCTCACATAAGTCCATCTCATTTTAACTGTAATTAAAGTCAGAGCCAAGTCAAAGTACACACTATATAGATGTCAGCCTGTGATAAGCTACATCAAATCCCGGAATAGTAGTTCGTTTGGGAATTAACTAGTGGTTCGCCCCGAACTGAGACCTCGCGGTATCCATAAACTTGTACAGAGCGCCATCTATTGACATAATTGTGAAGTTCTGTTAATAATACTGAAGCACATTAAAAATTAAATAATTTCGTTTCCTTATAATATTTATCTAATTTTAGTATTTGTTGTTCATGTACAGGATATTATTCAAGTAATTGATAAATTTCAGGTTCAGCCTTTCAGAAAATTGAGAGTTCTGAGGTCAACTTTGGACGTTAGAAAATCGCCACTTTGAAAGCCCCCCATTTCGTCAATTTTAGGGGAAAAATTAAAAAAAAAATATTTTTGGACTCTATTCCTAATTATCTTTAAAATGATATACCGCAACCCTATGTATCGCTATAAAAAATATTTTACTTCGCATTCGCTTCTATGAGAGCCCCCCTGAAATAATAGTAGTTTATGCAACTGTCATATAATGAAGGGTATTAAAACACGAGTATGAGTTTATGAAACGAGCGCAGCGAGTTTCATAATAGTAACGAGTGTTTTAATACCCGTGTTATATGCAGTTGCATACACTACTTTATCTTCACTAATGCAATTTATCAAACAACAAGAGTAAAAGCTGACAATAGTTTATGTATATACGTGTATTGTCACAGTGAACTTGCCGCCATTAAAATCTAACCAATGAGAGCGCAGCTGCGCGCGCAGGGCCAATCAGGAGCGAGCGCGCGCTGTTAGTTTTTTATTTAATTGGCACAAGATCTTACCAAAGAGTTTTGTGTATGTAAGTTTAGTAGTTTCGACGAAGTTTTCACGTATAACCCAACTGTTTTCAAAAGCCAGCCTAATATCAAAATTTTATACAACTTGTATGAGGATTTTGACATAAGGCTCGCCAGGTTAATTGGTCGCGTTTTATTGATGTTATAATGAGATTTTACGATATCGATGTGGATATTATACCATCATGTGAAATTGCTTAAATTGTGTGTTTTGTTATCTGCGCTATAACAGTAGTAATTATAAGTCAAGTATTGGAAACATAAGTAGAATGTTATAACATTAGTGTAGATAAAGATTTTTATATCTTTTTAAGCCATATTCGACGGGAGGCCATCGGTTTACATATTATATTTAAATTTGAAGTAATTGCGTTCAGCAATTCAGAAGTTATAAGGCTCTGACAGACGGACGGACGGACGGACGGACGGACAAGTGCCATTTCACCCAAGTAGACTCAGAGACCTTCGCTTCGCTCGGTCAAAAAAATCTTATTCCACGCGGACGAAGTCGGGGGCATTAACTAGTAATAAATACGGCGGTTATTAGTATTTTGTTTTATTATGGTTATATTAAAACGTAATATTTAGCTTGTGGCGCGCGGTTGTTTTTTAAACATTGCACCTTGTTTATAATAATAACTATTGAAAGTAATTGTACCTATAACAATTAGTTAATTGAGATCTCAACATTGTAACTGTAATTCGGGTTCTTCGAACTATTGTATATGTAGGACATAGTTAACTTTATACGCTCACTAGCTTATGTCCGCGACTTTGACCGCGTGGAATAAGATTTTAATTCCCACGGCAATTCCTAATTTTTTCTGGATAAAAAGTAGCCTATGCCACTCTTTTTTTTCCCCTAGGCAGGAGGAAGTCCTCATGGATGTCACTGGACATGCCCTACTTCACTGGGATGCTCCCGGCGACCTACGGACTAACACCTCCTGCCTTCTCTGGCCGCTCTTCCTGGTACTGCGATATGCATAACTTCGGGAAGGGGCTGTCTATCTGCTCAGGCTTCATTTGCTTTTTGCCTGGCCCATTCGTCTTTCACTCTCTTCCCCATAATAGTCTGCAACATGCCTATGCCACTCTGCAGGTCCTCAACTAGGTACATATACCCGTGCCGAAAAACACTTCGATCCGTTGCTCCGTTGAGGCGTTATTGAAGGACAAACCAACAAGCCAATAAACAAACACTCGCATTTATAATATTAGTAGGTATGATAATGAAATGAATGATAAAATATACCCGAAACTTAAAATACTTTAATTACAGGTAGGTAAGGTACTTAAGCGTAAAAACCATAATTTCCCAATTACTTCAGAGCGTCACTTATAAAGCTATCGTTCCCATCAATCCTTATTAGGAGTTTATACAAACGATTGCATAAAAATAAAAATATATCAGCACAATATATCGGGTTCCAAGCCTTCGCCATCAAGTAGGTACTCGTATGCAGCGCAAGGAAAAGTTAATAATTGGGTACTTATAATTAACGGTTGGCTAAGCAGAGTTGGTTTCGCAGTTATATGGTTTCTTATATCCATTTTCTATACATCTGATATTGCTTTTTGATTTGCATCTGTTTTTGCATTTTGATATCATAAATGCGAAACTTTGGATATCAATCACGCCATAACGGCTGAACGGATCTGGATGAAATTTGGCACAGAGATAGATTATACTATAATCTATCTCTGTGCCAAATTAGTAAAATAAAGAGTAGCCTATGTGTAATAACACATAGGCTACTCTTTATTTTACTCTCTGTGTCTATAATTAATCATTATAGTTTGGAATAACACATAGGCTACTTTTTATCACTAAAAATGAAAGTTTCCGCGAGCACCAAAAAAACCTCAATCCACGCGGACGAAGTCGCGGTCATCTAGCTAGTTATGGAATAAAACAAATTTCATCTATGTAGATATTGTGATAATATAATATGTTTTTTATTTTTGTACGTGTGAGCAGTGACCACTGAGCACGTCAGCTTTAGATAAGCATATTTCTGTATCTAATTCTAAGAAGCTGCACGTGCAATGCAAGAAGCTGCACGTGCAATGCAGCAAGTTTAGCGGGATGTGGCCACATGATGTGTGATGTTGTGAGCGAAGTATCTCTCTCATTTTTCATTAATATAGCCTGCTAGCTGATGCCTGCGACTTCGTCCGCGTGGTTTTAGTTTTTGATTCCCGCGGGAACTCCTAAATTTTCCGTGATAAAAAGTAGCCTATGTCACACTCCAGGTCCTCAACTATACCCATACCAAAAATCACGTTGATCCGTTGCTCCGTTGCGGCGTGATTGAAGGACAAACCAACAAACCAACACACTTTCGCATTTATAATATTAGTATGATTTAGCGGTCCATATTTATATTAAATGGTTTGTTGTATTAAATAAAACTATAGGTCATTACTCATTACTCATTATACCTATAATGAAAAACTAGTAATGGAAAATAAACTTGCGCAGCCTGTGTCTAAGGGATAAATACAAGTTTATCCTATAGATAACTAACTATAGTTACAAGATGACAATAGCTAAGCGTAAAAACGAGTAAGTACCTAGTAGGTAATTAGCTCAGTAAATATTTATAAGGCTCGAGTCTGTGCTAGGTACTAGTTTATACTCTAATTAACTGAAAATGAATTGTATATAACAGCATCTCGCTCTAAAATAACAAGCAAGACGACCTCCGTGGCGCAGTGTGTGGCGCTGTTGTCTTAACGTTTGGAGGTCCCGGGTTCGATCCCCGGCAGGGTTTGGAAATTTATAATTTCTGAATTTTCCCTAGTCTGGCCTGGTGGGAGGCTTCGGCCGTGGCTAGTTACCACCCTACCGGCAAAGACGTACCGCCAAGCGATTTAGCGTTCCGGTACGATGCCGTGTAGAAACCGACTAGGGGTATGGGTTTAATATAACTGCCATGCCCCAACAGGTCAGCCCGCTGCCATCTTAGACTGCATCATCACTTATCATCAGGTGAGATCGCAATCAAGGGCTAACTTGCAGTGGATAAAAAAAGATGTTATTCCAATTTATTCGTACATGGTCGATGGTACCAGAGAACCCTAATTAAGTTGCTTAAATGAAAACAAGTATTTCGTATACATGGGTACTTTGTTCAACAGCCTTCCATATACGGTTTCTCAATAAAAAAACAAAAAGCGATCATGCTCGAAGGTCAGGCGGGGCGCGGGCCGCGGGGCGGGAGGCGATTCGATCGAGAAATATATTTTTATTATCTATAGGTTTGTCCTGTTATTGCGATAACGTGACAGCTTCATATCGATTGGAGATCATTTTGCAATAGTACCTACCCGGGATACTATTTTATTCTGATTTTATTATACAAATCATATCAAGTACATAATACGAACTTAGTACGTGCTTGAACAAATCTTGTTCAAGATAAAAGATATACACCTATGTCTTACCTACCTTATTTGCACACGCTTTCAAATAAATAAAACTAAACTAAAATTCAAAATATGTCGTTGTAACATTGTTAGGGTCAAGTTACGGACAAGGCAAAGACAACTGGATTTGACCCCCACATTTTGATTTAAAAATGTCGATTAAAAAACTAACTAAAATTTTACATCAATGTTAAAAAGTAATAATTATAGTATTGATCTACATTTAAGTTCCTACTTTCATTTAAAAAGCGCATCATAATTAATAATATGGAATGTTGAAAAAGTCACGATCTGACGACGTCCATTATAATCATTATAATACCTACTTATCGTGAGTACTTTATCTCTTGACTATAGGTAGGACTATATTACAATGACAGGTTTTCCTTTTCGGCAGGCAGCTTTATGAAAGGGACAACACTAAATTGAGACCTGTCAATTTAGTTTAACTGATTATTAAATAGAGGGTCTTCCAAAAGGCCTAACATTCACATCCTCGGTTAGTTTTAAGTTTGATAACCATTTTAAAATATAGATTAAAGAAAAAAAGTGCGTTGAAATTTTATGATGTCACAATTGTGAATTTCATACAACTTCCTTACTAGAAGTACGTTTTTAAGTTTGATAAAGAGTTGCTGATTTCATTGAGTTGTCGTCATCCATAATACTTCAATGTCATCATCCCTATTCCCGCGCAAACTCAGAGCCATATTATTGAATATGGATCTCCTCGGCGTTATAAACTCCTGGTATTTCCCGATGAATAACAGTTCAATAACTAGGTTCTGGGAGAGTCTAGCTCTTATGCGCATGTGTAGGTTACCTGCGCATTGCTAACTTGTATTAACCACCTCCAGTAAGGCTCTGTGCTCCGAGTATTATGAAATTGATAGCAATATAAATATAGCTGTCATTTTAGTTTAGTTTAAAGATGGTGTACGACAGAATTAACCTAACTGGTCTCTGACTTCAGTGTCTAGCCAGCAACGAAAGCGATAGGCTGCCAGAAACGAAACATTAGATCTTCGATTTTAAGTAAAACTTATATTTCAGGGCCTGGCTTACGCTTGACCACAATCACACCTGATGGGAAGTGATAATGCGGCCTAAGACGGGACGCGCTTGCCTAGAAGGTGCCTAATGACTCTTCATTTATAGATACTCGGATTGTAATTGGTTGGAAAATTAGATTTCGGAATTTACGTACCTACCTACTCCTTAATGTAAACTAATAAGATTCAATGTTTGATGAGTGTGTAGGTACTCGTACCTAGTACCAGTGGTCGTTTAATTTAAGTATTTTCCTGTCACTATTATTAGCGTTTTACGGACTGCCTATAATTTTAAGGATCGTCTGATTCTCCTTATTATGAACGACTGTAGTCTCATTTCTGAGTCACCTATTAAAAATTTACTCGAAGTAGCTAATTATACGCTTTGAGTCACCTAGGTGCCTAGGAAAGTGTATTATGTTACAATCATAGTTGGTTTTCGTATTCATTAATGAACTAAATCCAATAATAATATTATTATAAATGCGAAAGTGTGTTTGTTTGTTGGTTTGTCCTTAAATCACACATAGTCTACATAGTCTAATGTACTCTACAATGCACGATTGTGAATCTTCACAATCCTGCATTGTAGAGTCAACATCTCCTGAAGATGCTCCGGTATCGGAGTAAAACGTACGTTGAGAGTATTTTGGAGGATTTATGTGGTGAATATCGCGGGCTGGAAGTACAAGATACCTACGCACTGTACCACATAGATTTTCCTTCTGTGGCGGATTATAGCGGATTTAACTTCTAGTTTTTTCCAATAGAACAAGCATATGCCCAGCAGTGGATGCCCACAGACTAATGATTATGATGACTGAAGTAAACAAGGCATTATACTTAGCCGGCCGCGGCCCATACTAAGAACTGCATCATCAAGTACCTATACCACTAAGTAAAACAAATGACGCATAGCTCATCTATGTTTAGTATCAAGTAGGTACATTAAGTAAGTATTATTTAATTATTTATTAATCGGAATGTGTTACAAAGAGTGAGGTATGCTGCAGAACAGAAAATCATTGATTATATTATGAAGCGGTACTTAGAATGTTTTGGGCACGTAATGCGTGTCACCAAGATATATCAACTCTTTCTACTTATATGACCTCCCTGGGCTCCCGGGAGGTCGGGGAGGTCTGATCTGGCCTGGTGGGAGACTTCTGCCCTGGCTAGCCTGGCTGGCTGCCCTCTACCGACAAAGACTTTCCGCCAACTGATTCAGTTTTCGGTATGATGATGTGTAGAAACCTATTAGGGGTATGCGTGTAATTTAACTGCCATACCACTAACAGGTAATAGCCCGCTACCATCTGACTGCATCATCACTTTCCATCAGGTGAGATCGCAGTCAAGGGCTAATTTGTAGTGGATATCATGGCTTAAAACTTACGCCAGTGGTTCGAAAAGAAGAATACGAGATCTATAATTGTAACAGCGATCTAGAAGTTGAAACTATCATAAAGATTCTCGAGGACACCTCACAGTAACAATAAAAGTGATCGGTATATAAAATATTCAGGTATATTTTATATAACGATCATATATTCAGAATTATTCAGGTATATTTTATAGATATAACTGCCTTGCATATTTGCATAAACCCGCACAGACAAACTACTCACAGGACTGTTTTAATAGAATCGTCAACCAATGGACGTCCACTGATGGACATAGGCAGGGTACGGTCTTCCACAAGCCTAAGCCACCAGCGACTCCCTGCGATTTGCGACTCTCTTGTTGTCGATCGTCGTTCCTCAGTGGTTGGTCTACCAACGCTGCGCTTTCCAGCGTGGTTATAAGAGCAGTGAAATGAAAACATTACATTGTTACATAACAAAATGATATTATTATTTATGCAGTTTATATAAAATCCATGTCGTTTAATAGGATTAAGTCCGTGACAAGCTATAAAATGTACAAAAATGTTTATTTTCAGAAAGTGAATGTCCATCAGAAGCTGTTAAATGTGAATCGATCGCAATTCGGATACGGTGACAACATTCAGATTCAGGGTTGGCACGAGGTGAAATAGAATTGATTTATTCAATTTAGACATAACAAACTAACGTCAAGGATTGAGGAAGAGTTTTACTGGAGAATTCAGCGCAGATAGGCAGCGATCGCGATGTAAATGAGCGATCTTCGAACAGTGAAATCCATTGGAGAAGTATGTTCTCCGACATAGCACTTTTTTCGAATATTCTTTTTTTACTGGCCGCTACAGCCGGCGTCATCGAGTGGGTGGCGTCATCGCCGAGAAGTTGGGAGTAAGCCCTAGGGCTTGGATATAAAGGGACCCATGAGGCCACGTCTTCCAAAGGGCGCCTCCTGTGACCTCCTGTGAGGCTCGGACCGCGGCTTAGGATGACGTTGAGATTAGTGGGAGGTCAAGTGGACGCTCAATGAGTCGCGCACTGAAGTGGCAATGGGCTGGACATTATACTATATATAGCTCAATTACCACTCACTCACTGACTCATTGACACAATTGTTCTCCTAGAAAGAGACAGAAAACGATATAATGATGTAGGGGAGATGTGTTCGGGTGCGGGATTCGAGTGGGGAAAAATTATGACATTTCAGAAAAACAAGATGGCGGCCGACGTGATTCTTGTAACTCTTTTGTTTTCCAACCGATTTCGTTAAAACTCGCAACGATTGAAGAAATTAGTAAACGATTTATAGAAAAAGTGGAAAAAATTGGAAAAACAAGATGGCGGCCGAGCTGTTGTGTTTTCAAATTTTTGATTTTTCGACCCCGAACCGCGGCGCCACAGATCCGAAACGGCGTGGTCGAGCATGATATTTTTTTCTTTTTTCGCCTACAATTATCCTGTATTTTGACAGAACGGGAGTGGTTTTTAAAAATTCAAGATGGCGGCTGTCGCGGCGGCCTTTTTGTTTGAGGTACGAAAAAACGCAATTTTAAAATTCAAATTTCTCACAGTTGGCAACGTCGGAGCGTTTCGACTTCTAGGGGGCGATTGTGTGTACAGACTCGAGGTACGGATTGGGGAAAAAAAATTACCCCATTTCTCGGGAAATTTTCAAGATTTACCCCAAAAATAAAAAAATCAAAATACGGACTTTTTGCAAAATTTGAGTATGAGAAACCACGTGTCTCACTTTTGCAAATGACATTTGGGTATTTTCGTCGCCGAGGTCTGGCAACACTGGAATTTATCAAAGTAAAAGTGATTTTCGACATGGTCTTTTTTCAGGGGCTATCATTTCGGCTGGGTGCGAGCGAGATGAAAAATTTAAACGTCATCAGGAGCGGTATATCCTGTAGTTTACGGGAAAATTATGAAACTATGTAAAATGTTTCTGTGCAACGAGGTGGCGGCCATTTTGTATTCTTTTTGTGTTTTTGAAAATTTCGAACACGTCTTTGAGGCAGTTGGCAACATTTGGGAAAGTTGACATGTATAAACCGATTGTGTAACTCAACCAGCGGTATCGAGATATCTAAACAGTGTTGCCACATTTGGGGTAGTTTCCGAGATTTTCCCAAAAATGTCCTCCTGTAAAATTTTGTATGAAAATTTTTTTTTTCACTGATGGCTTCGTATACATGACAGAAAATTAAACTTGAACAAAAATATGGAGACAGCTGATGATTGAGGATTTTGGAGACGGGTAAAGAGCACGGCCGAGGTATTGAAGATAGGTGGGGGGTGCTCGACCAAATGTCATTCGAAACTTCATCCAACTGACAGTGAGCTGAAAAAAATTTCAAAATGGCGGATTTAAGATGGCCGCCATACAAATTTATTTGGTATCTATCTCAGAAAGTATAAAAGATGGAAGAGTGGTTTCTTGGCAAAAGATGATCAGGACGAGGAATTCTATTTAGTGTAATGAAAAAAAGTACAAGATGGCGGAATATTTTTTTTCATACCAAATTATATGGCGATTAGGACATACATAATTGTTCTCATAGAAAGAGACAGAAAACGATATAATGATGTAGGCGAGATGTGTTCGGGTGCGGGATTCGAGTAGGGAAAAATTATGACATTTCGGAAAAACAAGATGGCGGCCGACGTGATTCTTGCAACTCTTTTGTTTTCCAACCGATTTCGTTAAAACTTGCAACGATTGAAGAAATTAGCAAACGATCATTAGAAAAAGTGGAAAAAATTGGAAAAGCAAGATGACGGCCAAGCTGTAGTGCTTTAAAATTTTTGATTTTTCGACCCCGAACCGCGGCGCCGCAGATCCGGAACGGCGTGGTCGAGCATGATATTTTTTCCTTTTTTCACCTACAATTATCCTGTATTTTGACATAATGGGAGTGGTTTTTAAAAATTCAAGATGGCGGCTGTCGCGGCGGCCGTTCGGTTTGAGGTACGAAAAAATGCAATTTTAAAATTCAAATTTCTCACAGTTGGCAACGTCGGAGCGTTTCGACTTCTATGGAGCGATTGTGTGTACGGACTCGAGGTATAGATTGGGGAAAAAAATTACCCCATTTCTCGGGAAAATTTCAAGATTTACCCCAAAAATGAAAAATCAAAATACGTATTTTTTGCAAAATTTGAGTACGAGCAACCACGTGTCTCACTTGTATGAATGACTGGCAACACTGGAATTTATCAAAGTAAAAGTGATTTTCGATATGGTCTTTTTTCAGGGGCGATCATTTTGGCTGGGTGCGAGCGAGATGAAAAATTGAAACGTCATCAGGAGTGGTATATCCTGTAGTTCACGGGAAAATTATAAAACTATGTAAAATGTTTCTGTGAAACGAGGTGGCGGCCATTTTGTATTCTTTTTATTTTTGAAAATTTCGATCACGTTTTGGAGGCAGTTGGCAACATTTGGGAAAGTTGACATGTATGGATCGATAGTGTAACTCGACCGGCGTATCGAGATATCTAAACAGTGTTGCCACATTTGGGGTAGTTTTCGAGACTTTCCCCAAAAATTTCCTCTTGTAAAATTTTGTATGAATATTTTTTTTTTCACTAATGACTTCGTATACAAATCAGAAAATTAAACATGAAGAAAAATATGGAGACAGCTAATGAATGAGGATTTCGAAGACGGATAAAGAGCAGGGCCAAGGTATTGAAGATAGGTGGGGGGTGATCGAACAAATGTCACTCGAAACCTCATCCAATTGGCGATGAGTTTAAAAAAAACTCCAAAATGGTGCATTCAAGATGTCGCCATACAAATTTATTTGGTGTCTATCTCAGAAAGTAAAAAGATGGAAGAGTGGTTTCTTGGCAAAAGATAATCAAGACGAGGAGGTACCTCTATTTAGCGAAATGAAAAAAAATTCAAGATGGCGGACTATTTTTTTTCATACCAAATTATATGGCGATTAGGAACTATAAAATACGTCATTGTTCTCCTAGAAACAGACAGAAAACGATACAATGATGTATGGGAGATAATATGTTTGGGTGCGGGATTCGAGTAGGGAAAAATTATGACATTTCAGAAAAACAAGATGGCGGCTGACATGATTTTTGCAACTCTTTTGTTTTCCAACCGATTTCGTTACAACTCACAATTATTGAAGAAATTAGTAAACGATCAATAGATAAAGTGGAAAAAATTGGAAAAACAAGTTTGCAGCCGAGCTGTAGTGTTTTAAAATTTTTGTTTTTTCGACTCCGAACCGCGGCGTCACAGATCCGAAACGGGGTAGTTCATGTATAGGAAATATGTTCGGGTGCGGGAAAAATTATGACATTTCGAAAAAACAAGATGGCGATCGATTTGCTGAAATGAACCGATCGAAGCATTGAAGATAGGCGGGGGGTGCTCAACCAAATGTGATTCGAAACTTCGTCTAATAGACAATGAGCTGTAAAAAAATTCAAAATGGCGGATTTAAGATAGCTGCCATACAAATTTATTTGATGTCTATCTCAGAAAGTATAAAAGATGGATGACTGGTTTCGTGGCTAAAGATGTACAGGACCTGAAGGTCTACTTGATGAACAGGAAAAAAATTCATGATGGCGGATTTTTTTTTTTCCATAGAAAATATTTGGCGAATATTGAAGAGACTACAAGTGTACTATGCAAGATTTTGATACGGGTCCGTTTTACCCACGACGGGGCTCCCTGGGATTACAAAACAGGAAACTGGTACCAAAATTTAAAAAACGCGGAGCCACAGATCTGAAACGGCGTAGTCGAGCATGATTTTTTTCTTTTTTTCGCCTACAATTATCCTGTCTTTTGACAGAATGGGAGTGGTTTTTAAAAATTCAAGGTGGCGGCTGTCGCGGCGGCCGTTCGGTTTGAGGTACGAAAAACGCAATTTTAAAATTCCAATTTCTCACAGTTGGCAACGTCGGAGCGTTTCGACTTCTACGGGGCGATTGTGTGTACAGACTCGAGGTATGGATTGGGGAAAAAAAAATTACCCCATTTCTCGGGAAATTTTCAAGATTTACCCCAAAAATAAAAAAATTTAAATACGGACTTTTTGCAAGATTCGAGTACGAGCAACCACGTGTCTCACTTGTATGAATTACATTTGGGTAATTTCGTCGTCCAGGTCTGGCAACAGTGGAATTTATCAAAGTAAAAGTGATTTTCGACATGGTCTTTTTTCAGGGGCGATCATTTCGGCTGGGTGCGAGCGAGATGAAAATTTGAAACGTCATCAGGAGCGGTATATCCTGTAGTTTACGGGAAAATTATAAAACTATGTAAAATGTTTCTGTGAAACGAGGTGGCGGCCATTTTGTATTCTTTTTGTGTTTTTCAAAATTTCGATCACGTTTTTGAGGCAGTTGGCAACATTTGGGAAAGTTGACATGTATGGATCGATTGTGTAACTCGACCGGCAGTATCGAGATTTATCTAAACAGTGTTGCCACATTTGGGGTAGTTTTCAAGAATTTCACCAAAAACTCCCTCCTGTAAAATTTTGCATGACAATTTTTTTTTTCATTGATGGCTTCGTATATAAATCAGAAAATATAACTTGAAGAAAAATATGGAGACACCTGATGATTGAGGATTTCGAGGACGGGTAAAGAGCACGACCAAGGTATTGAAGATAGGTGCTCGAACAAATGTCACTCGAAACCCCATCCAATTGGCGGTGAGTTTAAAAAAACTCCAAAAAGGTGGATTCAAGATGGCCGCCAAAAAATTTCGTCAGTGTCTATCTCGGAGAGTATAAGAGATGGAAGTGTGGTTTCTTGGCAAGAGATGATCAGGACGAGGAGGTCTATTTAGCGAAATAAAAAAATTTTAAGATGGCGGATTTTTTTTTTTCATACCAAATTATAATATTATGGCGATTAGGAACTACTTTGTAGAACTTACTTGTAGTTCCTTTTCAAACTTTGTTTTAATGATAGGACTCTAATTCTAACGAATCTTTGGGAGCAAAAATGCGAAGCGAGTTGATGATTGAGGATTTCGGAGACGGGTGAAGAGCACGGCCAGGGTATTGAAGAAAGAGATCGACCAAAGGCATGAAAAAAAAATCCTAAAACTACCAACATACCCGCCTACCTGAATACCAGACTACCTGCATACCCGCCTACCAACATACCCGCCTACCATCATACCCGCCTACCGACATACCCGCCAACCGACATACCCACCTACCAACAAACCCGTACGTACACCCCAAATAGCACACATCCTGCAATTTTAATGTCGTCGATTTTCCGTTACATTATAAGATCTTTTGATTTTAATGAAAAAGTGAACCTGCGCCATTTTGAAATTCTTTGATAATGTACCGATTTATTTCATATTCGATATAATTTAGGTCTCTCTGGGATTACAAAACAGAAAACTGATACCAAAGTAAAAAAAATCAGCGCCATTTTGAAATTCTTTGTTAATTGACCGATTTCGTTCAAAATCGATATTTAGGGCTCCCTGGGGTCACAAAATAGGAAACTGATACCAAAGTTGTAAAAAATCAGCGCCATTTTGAAATTCTTTGTTAATTGACCGATTTCGTTCAAAAACGATATTTAGGGCTCCCTGGGGTTACAACTTACAAAACAGGAAACTGATACCAAAGATTTCAAAATCAGCGCCATTTTGAAATTACTTGTTAATTGACCGATTTCATTCAAAATCGATACTTAGGGCTCCCTGGGATTGCAAAACAGGAAACTGGTACCAAAATTTTAAAAAAATCAGCGCCATTTTGAAATTATTTAATATAACCGATTTCGTTCAAAATCGATATTTAGGACTCCCTGGGATTACAGAACAGGAAACTGATACCAAAGTTTAAAAAAATCGGCACCATTTTGAACTTCTTTGTTAATTTACCGATTTCGATCAAAATCGATATTTAGGGCTCCCTGGAGTTACAAAACAGGAAACTGATACCAAAGTTTTAAAAAATCGGCGCCATTTTGAAATTCTTTGTTAATAACCGATTTCGTTCAAAATCGATATTTAGGACTCCCTGGGATTACAGAACAGGAAACTGGTACCAAAATTTTAAAAAATCAGCGCCATTTTGAAATTCTTTGTTAATGGACCGATTTTGTTCAAAATCGATATTTTGGGGTTCCCTGGGATTACAAAACAGAAAACTGCTACCAAAGTTTTAAAAAATCAGCGCCATTTTGAAATTCTTTGTTAATTGACCGATTTCGATCAAAATCGATATTTAGGGCTCCCTAGGATCACAAAACTGATACAAAAGTTTTAAAAAATCAGCGCCATTTTGAAATTCTTTAATAATTGGCCGATTTCGTTCAAAATCGATATTTAGGGTTCCCTGGGATCACTAAACAGGAAACTGATACCAAAGTTTTAAAAAATCAGCGCCATTTTAAAATTCTTTGTTAATTGACCGATTTCGTTCAAAATCGATATTTAGGGTTCCCTGGGATCACAAAACAGGAAACTGATACAAAAGTTTTAAAAAATTAGCGCCATGTTGAAATTCTTTGATAATTGACTGATTTCGTTCAAAATCGATATTTAGGACTCCCTGGGATCACAAAACTGATACAAAAGTTTTAAAAAATCAGCGCCATGTTGAAATTCTTTGTTAATTGACTGATTTCGTTCAAAATCGATATTCAGGGTTCCCTGGGATTACAAAACTGAATCTGATACCAAAGTTGTACAAAATCAGCGCCATTTTAAAACTCTTTGTTAATTGAGCGATTTGGTTCAAAATCGATATTTAGGACTCCCTGGGATTTCAATACAGGAAACTGTTACCAAAATTTAAATCAGCGCCATTTAGATATTCCTTGTTATTGTAGCGATTTCGTTCAAATTCGATATCTGACGATCCATAATATCACAAAACAGGAAACTGTTACCAAAATTTATAAAATCAGCGTCATTTTGAAATTGACCGGTTTCGTTGGAACTTTTCGATGCTGGAGTAGATAAAATAATTTCCAATGAACAACGAATGAATGATTTTTCACGTAGCTTAAATTATTTACAAGAAAGAATTTAAATACAGGCTTGAACTAAAAAAACCGTTTTGTTGCCATTTAATAATCTTCAATATACATTATCTTTAATGTTCTACTCCTGGCTAAAATTATAAATATTTAAATACGTGTTTGATTTAAAAAAATAACAATTTTTGTTTAATTTCACATAATGTATACCTACTGTTTCTTTAATTAAAAAATAGTATATCTTTAAAAAAATATTATAAAGTAGCTCATGCATGCGACTCCTTTCAAAGAACTTATGTTTGTGATCTTCCCTTTTTTAATTTTCCTTTTCTAATCCCATATTTTTTGCATAAAGCTGAAACACCACCACCCACCCATCCTTCAAAATTTGAGACTAACACGGCCCGCGAGCTGCTTTAGCAGCTCGCGCACAGAGCGAAACACTAGTTATACTATATATAGCTCGATTACCACTCACTGACTCACTCATTGACATAATTGTTCTCCTAGAAAGAGACAGAAAACGATATAATGATGTAGGGGAGATGTGTTCGGGTGCGGGATTCGAGTGGGGAAAAATTATGACATTTCGGAAAAACAAGATGGCGGCCGACGTGATTCTTGTAACTCTTTTGTTTTCCAACCGATTTCGTTACAACTCGCAATTATTGAAGAAATTAGGAAACGATCAAAAGAAAAAGTGGAAAAAATTGGAAAAACAAGATGGCGGCCGAGCTGTAGTGTTTTCAAAATTTTGATTTTTCGACCCCGAACCGCGGCGCCACAGATCCGAAACGGCGTGGTCGAGCATGATAATTTTTTCATTTTTAGCCTACAATTATCCTGTATTTTGACAGAATGGGAGTGGTTTTTAAAAATTCAAGATGGCGGCTGTCGCGGCGGCCTTTTTGTTTGAAGTACGAAAAAACGCAATTTTAAAATTCAAATTTCTCACAGTTGGCAACGTCGGAGCGTTTCGACTTCTACGGGGCGATTGTGTGTACAGACTCGAGGTATGGATTGGGGAAAAAAAAATACCCCATTTCTCGGGAAATTTTCAAGATTTACCCCAAAAATAAAAAAATCGAAATACGGACTTTTTGCAAAATTCGAGTAAGAGCAACCACGTGTCCCACTCGTACGAATGACATTTGGGTATTTTCGTCGCCAAAGTCTGGCAACACTGGCATTTATCAAAGTAAAAGTGATTTTCGACATGGTCTTTTTTCAGGGGCGATCATTTCGGCTGGGTGCGAGCGGGATGAAAAATTCAAACGTCATCAGGAGCGGTATATCCTGTAGTTTACGAGAAAATAATAAAACTATGTAAAATGTTTCTGTGGAACGAGGTGGCGGCCATTTTGTATTCTAATTGTGTTTTTCAAAATTTCGATCGCGTTTTTGAGGCAGTTGGCAACATTTGGGAAAGTTGACATGTATGGATCGATTGTGTAACTCGACCGGCAGTATCGAGATATCTAAACAGTGTTGCCACATTTGGGGTAGTTTTCGAGATTTTCCCAAAAATATCCTCCTGTAAAATTTTGTATGAAAAATTTTTATTTCACTGATGGATTCGTATACAAGTCAGAAAATTAAACTTGAAGAAAATATGGAGGCAGCTGATGATTGAGGATTTCGGAGACGGGTAAAGAGCACGGCCAAGGTATTGAAGATAGGTGGGAGGTGCTCGAACAAATATCATTCGAAACTACATCCAATTGACAGTGAGCTGAAAAAAAAATCAAAATGGCGGATTTAAGATGGCCGCCATACAAATTTCGTCGGTGTCTATCTCGGAGAGTATAAGAGATGGAAGTATGGTTTCTTGGCAAAAGATGATCAGGACGAGGAGGTCTATTTAGCGCAATGAAAAAAATGTCAAGATGGCGGAATTTTTTTTTCATACCAAAATATATGGCGACTAGGACATACATAATTGTTCTCATAGAAAGAGACAGAAAACGATACAATGATGTACGGGAAATGTGTTCAAGTGTGGGATTCGAGTACGGAAAAATTATGACATTTCGGAAAAACAAGATGGCGGCCGACGTGATTCTTGCAACTCTTTTGTTTTCCGACCGATTTCGTTAAAACTCGCAATGATTGAAGAAATTAGTAAACGATCAATAGAAAAAGTGGAAAGAATTGGAAAAACAAGATGGCGGCCGAGCTGTAGTGTTTTAAAATTTTTGATTTTTCGACCCCGAACCGCGGCTCCACAGATCCGAAACGGTCGAGCATAATATTTTTTTCTTTTTTCGCCTACAATTATCCTGTATTTTGACAGCATGGGAGTGGTTTTTAAAAATTCAAGATGGCGGCTGTCGCGGCGGCCGTTCGGTTTAAGGTACGAAAAAACGCAATTTTAAATTTCAAATATCTCACAGTTGGCAACGTCGGACCGTTTCGACTTCTACAGGGCGATTGTATGTACAGACTCGAGGTATGGATTGGGGAAAAAAAATACCCCATTTCTCGGGAAATTTTCAAGAGTTACCCCAAAAATAAAAAAATCTAAATACCGACTTTTTGCAAAAATTGAGTACGTGCAACCACGTGTCTCACTTGGACGCATGACATTTGGGTATTTTCGTCACCGAGGTCTGGCAACACTGGAATTTATCAAAGTAAAAGTGATTTTCGACATGGTCTTTTTTCAGGGGCGATCATTTCGGCTGGGTGCGAGCAAGATGAAAAATTGAAACGTCATCAGGAGCGGTATATCCTGTAGTTTACGGAAAAATTATAAAACTATGTAAAATGTTTCTGTGAAAAGAGGTGGCGGCCAGCGTTTTAGAGGCAGTTGGCAACACTTGGAAAAGTTGACATGTATGGATCGATTGTGTAACTCGACCGGCAGTATAGAGGTATCTAAACAGTGTTGCCACATTTGGGGTAGTTTTCGAGATTTTCCCAAAAATGTCCTCCTGTAAAATTTTATATGAAATTATTTTTTTTCACTGATGGTTTCGTATACACGTCAGAAAATTAAACTTGAACAAATATATTAAGACAGCTGATGATTGAGGATTTCGGAGACGGGTAAAGAGCACGGCCAAGGTATTCAAGATAGGGGGGGGGGGGGGGGGGGGTGCTCAACCAAATGTCATTCGAAACTTCATCCAAAAGATAATGAGCTGAAAAAAAAATTAAAATGGCAGATTAAAGATGGCTGCCATACAAATTTATTTGGTGTCTATCTCAGAAAGTATAAAAGATGGAAAAGTGGTTTCTTGGCAAAAGATGATCAAGACCAAATGATCAAGAGGTCTATTTGATGAACAGGAAAAAATTTCAAGATGGCGGAATTTATTTTTTCATAGAAAATCTATTACGGCGAATATTGAAGAGACAACAAGACGTGTAAAACAGCTATGCAAGATTTTGATAAGGTTCCGTTTTACCCATGCCCAGGGATTACAGAACAGGAAACTTACCAAAATTTAAAAAAATCAGCGCCATTTTGAAATTCTTTGTTAATTGACCGATTTCGTTCAAAATCGATATTTAGGGCTCCCTGGGATTACAAAGCAGGAAACTGATACCAAAGTTTTAAAAAATCAGCGCCATTTTGAAATTCTTTGTTAATATACCGATTTCGTTCAAAATCGATATTTACGCTACCTGGGATTACAAAATAGGAAACGGATACCAAAGTTTTAAAAAACCAGCGCTATTTTGAAATTCTTTGTTAATTGACCGATTTCGTTCAAAATCGATATTTAGGGCTCCCTGGGATTACAAAACTGAAAACTGATACCAAAGCTTTAAAAAATCAGCGCCATTTGGAAATCCTTTGTTTATTGACCGATTTCATTCAAAATCAATATTTAGGGCTCCCTGGGATTACAAAACAGGAAACTGGTACCAAAGTTGTAAAAAATCAGCGCCATTTTGAAATTCTTTGTTAATTTACCGATTTCGTTCAAAATCGATGTTTAGGGTTGGCTCCCTGGGTTTACGAAACAGGAAACTGATACCAAAGTTTTAAAAAATCGGCGCCATTTTGAAATTCTTTGTTAATTGACAGATTTCGTTCAAAATCGACATTTAGGTCTCCCTGGGATCACAAAACAGGAAACTGATACCAAAGTTTTAAAAAATCGGCGACATTTTGAAATTCTTTGTTAATTGACAGATTTCGTTCAAAATCGATATTTAGGGCACGCTGGGATCACAAAACAGGAAACTGATACCAAAGTTTTAAAAAATCAGCGCTATTTTGAAATTCTTTGTTAATTGACCGATTTCGTTCAAAATCGATATTTAGGGCTCCCTGGGATCACAAAACAGGAAACTGATACCAAAGTTTAAAAAAACCAGCGCTATTTTGAAATTCTTTGTTAATTGACCGATTTCGTTCAAAATCGATATTTAGGGCTCCCTGGGATCACAAAACAGGAAACTGATACCAAAATTTAAAAAATCAGTGCCATTTTGAAATTCTTTGTTAATTGACCGATTTCGTTCAAAATTGATATTTAGGGCACGCTGGGATCACAAAACAGGAAACTGATACCAAAGGTTTTAAAGATTAGCGCCATTTTGAAATTCTTTGTTAATTGACAGATTTCGTTCAAAATCGATATTAGGGCTCCCTGGGATTACAAAACAGGAAACTGTTACAAAAATTTAAAAAAATCAGCGCCATGTTGAAATTCTTTGTTAATTGACAGATTTCGTTCAAAATCGATATTTAGGTCTCCCTGGGATCACAAAACAGGAAACTGATACCAAAGTTTTAAAAAATCAGCGCCATTTTGAAATTCTTTGTTAATTGACAGATTTCGTTCAAAATCGATATTTAGGTCTCCCTGGGATCACAAAACAGGAAACTTATACCAAAGTTTTAAAAAATCGGCGCCATTTTGAAATTCTTTGTTAATTGACAGATTTCGTTCAAAATCGATATTTAGGGCTCCCTGGGATCAAAAAACAGGAAACTGATACCAAAATTTAAAAAATCAGTGCCATTTTGAAATCCTTTGTTAATTGACCGATTTCGTTCAAAATTGATATTTAGGGCACGCTGGGATCACAAAACAGGAAACTGATACCAAAGGTTTAAAAGATTAGCGCCATTTTGAAATTCTTTGTTAATTGACAGATTTCGTTCAAAATCGATATTAGGGCTCCCTGGGATTACAAAACAGGAAACTGTTACAAAAATTTAAAAAAATCAGCGCCATGTTGAAATTCTTTGTTAATTGACAGATTTCGTTCAAAATCGATATTTAGGTCTCCCTGGGATCACAAAACAGGAAACTGATACCAAAGTTTTAAAAAATCAGCGCCATTTTGAAATTCTTTGTTAATTGACAGATTTCGTTCAAAATCGATATTTAGGTCTCCCTGGGATCACAAAACAGGAAAATGATACCAAAGTTTTAAAAAATCAGCGCCATTTTGAACCTCTTTGTTAATTGACAGATTTCGTTCAAAATCGATATTTAGGGCACGCTGGGATCACAAAACAGGAAACTGATACCAAAATTTAAAAAATCAGTGCCATTTTGAAATTCTTTGTTAATTAACCGATTTCGTTCAAAATTGATATTTAGGGCACGCTGGGATCACAAAACAGGAAACTGATACCAAAGGTTTAAAAGATTAGCGCCATTTTGAAATTCTTTGTTAATTGACAGATTTCGTTCAAAATCGATATTAGGGCTCCCTGGGATTACATAACAGGAAACTGTTAAAAAAATTTAAAAAAATCAGCGCCATGTTGAAATTCTTTGTTAATTGACTGATTTCGTTCAAAATAGATATTTAGGACTCCCTGGGGTTACAAAACAGGAAACTGTTACCAAAATTTAAAAAAATCCGCGCCATTTTGAACTTATTTGTTAATTGACCGATTTCGTTCAAAATCGATATTTAGTACTTCCTGGGATCACAAAACAGGAAACTGATACCAAAGTTTTAAAAAATCAGCGCCATTCTGAAATTCTTTGTTATTGACCGATTTCGTTCAAAATCGATATTAGGGCTCCCTGGGATTACAAAACAGGAAAGTGATACTAAAGTTTTAAAAAATCAGCGCCATTTTGAAATTCTTTCTACTTAAAGGTGAATTGTGTATCTAAGTAAATAAATTCGGTTTAATACAATAAAGACGTCAAGTCTGTACTACTTAGTACTAACGTCTAACCACATCTCGTGAGCTGCTTTAGCAGCTCGCGCACAGAGCGAAACACTAGTTAATATATATATAGCTGCTCGTGCTGACTGACTGACTCATTGATCACCTCTCCTGTAAAATTTTGTATGAAAAATTTTTTTTTTACTCATCGTTTCGTATAGAAGGCAAAAATTCATTCGGAGGAAAAATACGGAGAGAGCTGATGATTGAGGATTTCGAAGACGGATGAAGAGCACAAGCCAGGGTATCGAAGATAGGTGGGGGGTGCTCGACCAAATGTCACTCGAAACTTCATCCGATTGACAGTTAGCTGAAAAAAAATTCAAAATGGCGGATTTAAGATGGCCGCCATACAAATTTCGACGGTGTCTATCTCGGAGAGTATAAAAGATGGAAGAGTGGTTTCTTGGCAAAAGATGATCAGGACATGAGGGTCTACTTGATGAACAGGAAAAAAATTCAAGATGGCGGAATTTATTTTTCCATAGAAGAAGGTATTGAAGATAGGTGGAGGGTGCTCGAACAAATGTCACTCGAAACTTCATCCAATTGACAGTGAGTGAAAAAAAAAATCAAAATGGCGGATTTAAGATGGCCTCCATACAAATTTCGTCGGTGTCTATCTCGGAGAGTATCAGAGATGGAAGAGTGGTTTTTTGGCAAAAGATGATCAGGACATGAAGGTCTACTTGATGAACAGGAAAAAAATTCAAGATGGCGGAATTTATTTTTTCATAGAAAAACTATGCAAGATTACGGTTTCTTTTCAAGATTTGTTTTTATGGAAGAATTCTCATTTTGACAAATGGTTCGGAGAAAAAAGTATGGAGATGATGATTGAAGGTTCGGATGATGGGTGAGGAGCACGGTCAGGGTATTAAAGATAGGTACCTACTTAGGGGCTGCTCAAACAAAAAGGGAGGGGCGGGGGGTTGGTGGTCTTTGTTTTACGTTTTTCCTTTATGAGAATTTTCTTTTACGTCGGACGCTTGGCGTGCTGGCGCTTCCACTGTGCTCACTAGCATAGCAGTGTGTTGTTCAGATCAGAACACGTAGACAGTAAACCAGCTGCCCGATTATGTAAGATTTGATCGGCCATTCTTACATAATCGGGGGGCAGGATAGTAGGACAGCGAGTAAGTAGACAGTGGACCACGCGGTCCACTACGCGGTCCGCTGCAGCGGGCCGCGCAACCACGCGCCATACTAGTAATATTATATAGCTCGAAGAACCAGTGACCGCTAAGATCTCAAGGCACTTGATTGAAATGAGAGTATCGATTGATCATTGAGATGACGAGTCACTCATAAGACATTATCATTTAACATTGGGCGGTCTATGTCAGGCTTCTAGATTGAACTTAATTGAGAACACTAAAACTTGAGGTCTGCTATGGTAACATTACTAAGAAAAAATAGAACTAAAAAGTGTTGTTATTGAAATAAACTTTCAAAAGTGCTTTTGCATCGACAAGTGAATCAACCTCTGGGGGTCTACTCTCTTTCTCTCAAACGAAACTTCGCAAACGAACGAACGAAATTTCGTCAACATCCCACACAAAATCGTTCAATCCAATCGGTCTCGAAAATTGTATATGGATCCGTACTTCGTCTGCGTGTACGAAAACGAAATAGAGAGGAGCATAGAGATAATATGATCTAGGAGAGGAGTTAACGAAATTTCGTTCGTTTGTTTGCGAAGTTTCGTTTTAGAGAAAGAGAGTAGACCCCCTGGTTCGGAATGCCACTCCTACCGCGAAGATCCATCAAGAAACTTGGAACCGAGAAGAATTTGAAATACAAGGATCTGTACAAAACAACGGGAAACAAATGGAGAAGTGGCCAGCCACTGAGTAATCTCTATGTTGCCAGCCCTGTAACAGTTGCGCAGTGTTGCAAAACGTCCAGTTTCGGTTTCGGCACCGCGTACCTACTCTCGATTGATAAGTTTCAATTTCGGCCGGAATTACGTAAATGTAACCCATTTGCAACTTTTGCCTGTGCCTTTCCTTTACAAATTATCTGATGTTAAGGGCCTCGATTTTGTACAAATCGGTACTTAAATAGAATCAAAGTGTCGAGCTGTTATTTCGAAACACACTACCTATCTTGAAACTTCAATCAATCAATTAGTTGATCAATTCAGTGTGTTGGCTTAAACTTTAAATACGTGTTAAACTACGTACGTACTAAAATGCTTACGTATGTACATCTGAAAGAACTAGAAGTTTCATTCGCTATAATCCGCCACAGTAGGTAAATCTAAGTGGTGCAGTGTGTTCTAGTTCTTTCATTATCATGGACTTCCGCAAAAGAACGCCTGCTTCTATCCAATATCTATTACCATTTTTATTATTTATTATTAGGTACACGTATAAGCCCACCTTCCGTCGAAATAGAATGAGTACTACTAAAATTATCCTTCCCTAAAATCTGCGAACTCCTTCCACTTCATTTAATTCAACGACACTTATGGCAATGTTTCGAAAAGATTCCCCTAAGAGCCTAAGGCATGACTCCACCACCGGTTCAGAAAGAAGATCTCCGCTCGGGAACTCTGGACACTATTTTAGAAAAACAGGACGTTGAAATTGTAAAGCAATACGTAATGCTTCAGACAATATTATTAATGATGAGCGCGAAGACGTCTCAGCTGGCTGCCCATCCCTGCTTCTCACTGTTTAGCAACTGATCTCAATGGCGTAACTTCGCCGAAATTGTATTGCAATTATACGCGTACAGCCTAACGATATTACAAAACTTCGGTCGACAAACATAGATTAGGGGCCTGATCAGAGGACAATGCAATGCTTCATTTCATGCTTGTTTAGGAAGAGCGGGGACCCCGAGCTACAGGTATTTTCAAACTTACTTCGTAGTTTCCGACAAAGTTATGAAACGACAAAGTTATGAAACGACTAAGTTATGAAACGACTAAGTTATGAAACGACATATATTTTTATCAATATCGTTTTCATTTTCATTTTTCATGAAATCCTGCGGATTCCCGTTCATATAAAAGAGTGAGATAGAGGAGAGATCATGACTGCCGTCCGGCAGAAGTGAGCAGGGCAAAATTTGATTAGTTCTTTAATCAGCCTTTGGGGTAGGCTTCCCTCTTAGAGTGCAGTCTGCACTGTCCCTTTAAAATATTGGATAGAAGCAGGCGTTAGGTACTTTGCGGAAGTCCATGATAATGAAGGAACTAAAAGTTTAAATCGCTATGATCATGTTAATCTTTACAATGGTGCATTGTTGAGTCAACATCTCCTGAAGATGCTCCGGTGTCAGAGTGAAACGTACGTTGGGAATAATTTGGAAGATTTAAATGTGGTGTGGTGAATATCGCAAGCCACGAGTGCAAAATACACACTGTACCACATAGATTTACCTACTGTGGCGGATTATAGCGAATTAAACTTCTAGTTCCTTCACTATCCCTTTCCACAAGGTGAGATCGCAGTCAAGAGCTAACTTGTATCTGCAAAAAATGATGGCACTAGTCAAGCTTTAGGACCTAGGTCAAGCTTGTTTCCACAAACATCAAAAGCGTCATACTGTGCGTCTGCTCGTAGTATTTTTTTATTACACCTATAGGAATTCGGAACACAATCGCACCCTTCAAAAAAGAGAATTTTTCCACTTGTACATAAAATCTTCCCTGTGATTTGTTTACTCGCAACAATAACAGATTGGTTTGATTTGGTGGATTATGACGAACTAGCTGATGCCCGCGACTTCGTCCGCGTGGATTGAGGTTTTTCGGTTCCCGCGGGAACTCTTTAATTTTCCGGGATAAAAAGTATCCTATGTGCTATTCCAGACTATAATCTATCTCTGTGCCAAATTTCATCCAGATCCGTTCAGCCGTTGGAGCGTGATTGAGTAACAAACATCCATCCATACATCCATCCAAACTTTCGCATTTATAATATTTAATATTTGATATTTGATTAAGCTTCTTGCGTATCAACTGCCATAAACATAGCACCGCTTGCTTCTAACAGATCATGATCATATGAATTTGGCAAGTGAATATAGTCGACAGAATCGACTATGGGAATGAATATAAATACTTTTTGTGACAATCTCATTATTATTTCCTTATACCTACAAAGCGACAAAAACAGAGGCCACAAAAAGTCGTCATTGCCAACAACGGGTCGACGCACCGCAGGGGTGTTAAGCAATTACACAAACTTTATTTTACACACCATCATATCGCAATGCGCCCATTTTTAACAGACTTCCAAAAAAAGAGGAGGTTCTCAATTCGGCGCGTATCTTTTTTCTAATGTACGATGTACACCGATTTCTCAGAGGTACCTACGTGACATTAAACTGTCTTTTTGTTTAAGCTTTTTTTGTTTTTGTTTTTGTTTAACGCTTGACGTGGTTTTTGCATGGACTTAGTTTAGAGTTTAGACTACAACTAACCGCACTGACCTTCTTGTGGTTAAAGAATTTTTCTTCCACACACAAAAACAGGTTAGGTGCAAATTGAGGGTCATCAGGATTCGAAACAAATTGAAATGAATGAAAACTGTGTTTATAGCACGAGGCCTGAATCGGACACCGACTGACAATGGTTGACTATGAGTATTTCGCTATTTTACAGAGGTTTTTCCTTTCGGCCGTAATTACAGCGTCCGGCGTCCGCTATCGCCTGACACCGACTCCGAGACCCGGGGTCATACAACCATCGCTTAATGCCGTATTGTTTTAATATTGTTGACGTTCGTGTTATAGAATTATTATAATCCTTATTTTAGGGACGTTAAGGTTCGTGACATAATACTTCTTAAACGTAGTAACCCCCCTTTTTTTACATATCAAAGAAAAATTTGCAGCATCAGAAGAACCGCCAATGCGTTACCGGCTTTTGAGAAAGTTTATCCACCCTTTGAAGAGCCCCATAATATAATCATGACGGACAGAAGATGGAATGGATGGATGTGGCACCAAGTACTAACAGAAACCGCCAGAACCGTTGTTATTGGAAACTGGTGTGGATGTCTCTTCCTGGTAGTGTACCACGGTAGAATGTTCCCTCAAAACTACAAAACGTGGCTGTTCATCGGGCGCATAAACAAATTCCTTTGCCTAATAATTCCTGAAAACGCAATTTCCAAACAGCAACCGTCAGCTCGTTTGGTTGTTATTCTTATAACAAAAACTAACTAACTATCAAATATCAACTTACAAAGTGGATTTGCTCTCAAAACGCGTTTCTCCTAGGTTTCTGCGATTTGTTTACCTTTCGGTCACGCTAGGAAACGCTAAGGAAAACTACTTTATACATAGCACCGGTCTCAATTTACATAGACCTACTACAACGGCTTCCATACGAGCTGATACGAGTTTAGTATCACGATTGCGTCGTTGCAAAATGTAAATGTACAATTTTCCACACTAAATAGACTATAAGACATACGTGCACTTTTGGTAACTATCGCCAGAAAGGCTGATTCAGTATTAGGTGGGTGTAGGGCTCTTCACTGATGACGATAGTGAAAGTCTGCCCGCATGCGGATGGGCCTGTCACTAGATATGGCCTATAATAAAAGGTCGAGTGACATCACAAACAAAATATGTTTCATCAGCTGTTGAATGTTCGGGGCTCGCCAATTAGACACCGCTACAGGATTTTTAGTTGTCACACCTGTAGTTTCTTTAAAAATATGTCAATCCTTGACTTTCCCAAATTAAACGGGTGCAACGTCTGGCAGCTCGCAGTCAGCGTCAGCCGCGTGAACAGGCTCACGGTTGAGGACCCCGGGCGGGTTCGAAACTTGTGGGCATATTCCAAGAAAATAATATTTGCTTAAATAATTAAGATGGCCAACAAAAACGTAGGCAATTTGTCGGCAACGTCTGTCAATTCAACAAACCTCCCTCCCTCCCTTTGACGACCTCCCTGGCGCAGTGCGGAGGTCCCGGGTTCAATCCCCGGCAGGGTCAATTTGGGAATTTATAGTTTCTGAGTTTTCCCTGGTCTAGTCTGGTGGGAGGCTTCGGCCGTGGCTAGTTACCACCCTACCGGCAAAGACGTGCCGCCAAGCGATTTAGCGTTCCGGTACGATGCCACGTAGAAACCGACTAAGGGTATGGATTTACAGGCTGTCACACAGGTTCCCTAGCGCAGCAGTAACAAAATGCTTTGTTTTATATGATGTATCTAAGACTAATTAAGTGTTAAATTAATGAAAAACCTTAAGTTTTTATATAAAACTTTATTGTATTATATTACTTCTTGATAACTGTGCATCATGTGTATTGTATGTTTTTGATCAAATAAATGAAATTGAATTGAATTGAATTGATTTAATATAACTGCCATACCCCTAACAGGTTAGCCCGCTATCATTTTAGACTGCATCATCACTTACCAACCAGGTGAGTTCAGGATTAAAAAAAAAAAATGTGACGTCTATAGGGCCCTTAACAAATGTGATTAACTACCGATTGCATAACGCAAAGGTTTTATCTTTTCGCACAAACGGAGCGCGTTAACGACACTTGTGTTGCACCGACTGCTTTTATTCTCCTAATCGTCCGCCAATTACTATAATGGTGATTTGTGAGACACATGCGCAATCGGTAGGGTGACCAAATGCAATGAATACATTAAACTATTCTAAAAGATGGTATTTGACAGTGGTCTGCAAGGGTTTTGAAGCTAGGGTAGGCATTAGTTAGTCAGAATACCTATTTACTAGCTGTTTTGATGAAAAATGAGCTTTGACGTTAGTATTTCCATTTGGGTAAGCAGCGTGCAGCTGGGAGCCGCTGGAAACAAGCGGCACAAGACCGTGCTCTGTGGCGATCCATGCAGGAGACCTTCGTCCAGCAGTGGACGTCTATAGATTGAGACGACGACGAAGCAGTGGTTTTATGACTCCTTGAACTCGTTGGTCGTTGGAGTCGTAAGGTCCTCGAGTGGAGACCACAAAGTGGTCGAAGTGGTGGAGCGAAGATGGATAGCATCGATTGGATGCGAAAAGCCGAAGAAAGAGCATGTTAGCGCTACTTTAAAGCGGCCTATGTCCTGAATGCATCGTGGCTGATGATGACGAACGAGTTTGATATCAAACTCTTTATTATCAGCTACATAAAACTACTTCTTGCTTCTTCCTACTGCTGAGCGTTCCTATCAGAGTTCAGGTCATAGTCTACCACGCTTGGCAGGTACGGATCGACCTTTGAGAGCTACCAGCGGACCAACGGATTGACGTGGTTTTTGCATGGATTTTTAGACTTCGAGTGACAGAGTTCGAAGCGTAGTTGAAGTTCCAAAGTGCTTGAATGGCGGCCTCGCATAGAAAAGCGCAGCATTGGACGACCTCCCACGAGGTGGATGGAGAAGCGAGTAGCTGGGAGCCGCTGGAAGCGACCAGCACAAGACTGTGGTCAGTGAAGACCCATGCAGGAGACCTTCGTCCAGCAGTGGACGTCTATTGGTTGAGACGACGAGTGACATACGCTTTTTATCCCGGAAAATTAAAGAATTCCCTCGGGATTCGAAAAAACCTAAATCCACTAGGAAGAAGTCGCGAGAATTATTTAGTAAATATAGTAAGTAAGTAGATAATTTATTTTTTATAATTATTGGAATCGTCGACTGAGGACATTGGGGTACACCCTCCCTAAAAGTGGGTTTTCAAAAATTGTAATAGGATCACAGCTGATGGTAGTTACCACCTGTGTTGGTAGTTACTTTATATACCTTGGGTAAGATGGGCACCTTATTCGCTAATAGATAGCTAGTTAACGACACGACGCGACGCTTCGATTCACTAACGGTCGGTCGACCGCTGTTTCACAACGGTATAATGAATGGTAGAAGGATTTGTCACAACCCTAGTCCTCAACCCAAGTTTTCCAATAGTCGTGTACACATTAGACGCGGCGCCTCGCGATCAATCTCGTGCCTCGCGCCTCGCCTGTCTAGCATGACACAAGTGTAGCTTAGTGCAGCAGTAGCACCGGTTGATATTTAGAAACAACGTCACAGTTCACCCGTTCAAAGTCCGTACTCCGTAATTCATCTATTCTAATATTATATATAATTCGAATATTTTATGTGTGTGTCCTTTCCCTTTCCTGTCTTTTACCTTTTCGTCTCAACAGCAAAATTGATAGTCTGAACAAAAAGGAATTTTCCTTTCAATTAAAATGACTTTTTGATTGTTTGTTAATTAAGTATTTGAACCGCTCACGCACAGATATATTAACGAAACTGACGTAAGTTGATGGTACCTACTATGACACAACGCTTCATGCAAGTACCTACTAACAATAACATTAATACAAAATATCAAACGCATGAGCCGTGAGGTGTGCGAAAATGAAGAAATTCAAGTTAGCCAATAATAAGCAAATATATATTTTTAGTCTCACGCAACGGAGAAATTAGCAACTAAACTGAGCACGGGCTCTACGCAGCTTCGCAAAGTTGCTCGCTCAGTGTGGACCACGCTGATTACTATCTCGGCCGTCAATTGACTCCAATTTAGAGAAAGGTCGCCATAATCAAATTAACGTTGCCATCCTAATGTGAAATGTTCTGTCAAAGAGTTCACGCAATTCCCAAAGCTTTACTTGGACTTTACTTTTAACAGATAGCTATATGCTCGGAATTTCTTTACGTGATCAAATCATAAGCGATCCGAAGAAGAGCAACATAACAAGTTGCGAATTAAATGGCAATTGGTGGGGCACTAGTTCTCAGAATCGATAGACGTTGGGACTTGGGGTTCCACGCCCCACTGTGAAGTATTGACTATTGGCGCCCTGCTGTTGAAAATTTCAGAGGTCTGTACTTAATGTTAGACAGATTTTTGACGACCTCCGTGACGCAGGGTTGAGCGCTGTTGCCTTAACGTGCGGAGATCCCGGACTCGATCCCCGGCAGGGTCAAAAAAATTATAATTTCTGAATTTTCCCTGGTCTTTCAAAGACGTGCCGCCAAGCGATTTAGCGTTCCGGTACTATATCGTGTAGAAACCGAATAGGGGTATGGGTTTAATATAACTGCCATGCCCCTAACAGGTTAGCCCGCAAACATCTTAGACTGCATCATCACTTACCATCAGGTGAGATCGCAGTCAAGGGCTAACTTGTAGTGGATTAAAAAAAAAGGTCTATCTATGGTCCGACTACCTCTACAGCACTCTCGGCAGTAGTCCAGCGCCATTGGGGAGATTCGGGCGTAATGTCAAAATGGCCGCTGTGTGTTATACATTATTAAATAAATAATTAATAATTGAGTGCATATAACCAGTGTTTGGATTTAATATTACATATAAATAAATAATTGGTAAAGTGTAACGATCGCCATCACCAATTGGTCACCATTGGTTACGCTACTGGTCAAAATTCATTTCCGCAGCAATAATACCATATTATCCCCAAATCCCTCACTCGTGGACGAAGCCGAGGGCAAAAGCTAGTAATGGAGCAATGGTCGCAGGCTCCACCTCGATGTCATTAGCGTCTCTCCGAGTGACGAGTGACGTAGTGGCCTGTGATACAGTTACCAGAATAGGCAGTGAGTCTGTGGCTAGGTACCTACTACCTAGCTACGGATATGATACCTTTGGCTCCATTTCCACGAAGATCGCTTGCGCTATCTGTTACAGGGAGGCTATGTAGGAGGCTTACTGTCACCGCTTGAAACAGTATTATTTTAATCTTGTAGACGCTCTTGTTTCAGAATTATACTCCACTAGATGATGCCCGCGACTTCATCTGCGTGGTTTAAGTTTTTTTGATTCCCGCGGTAACTTCTTAATTTTCCAGGATAAAAAGTAGCCTATGCCACTCTCCAGGTCCTCAACTATACCCATGCCAAAAATCACGTCAATCCGTTGCGGCGTGATTGATGGACAAACCAACAAACAAACAAACACACTTTCGCATTTATAATATTAGTATGATATTTCATTCAATTCTAAAGTACCTAATACTCCAAGACGGTTGTACTCTTACGGGACAAAGCCTTTTTAGCGCTAGTACAGTCTAATGCTGAGATCTATGGTGCGTACTTTAACTAAGCTCAGACTTTACTTAGTGTTAAAACGAGATGGACTTATGTGAGTAGTATAAATCTGTCTCGTTTTAACCATGTCTTAAGTCTAAGCAAAGTTAAAAATCGCTCTATAGATCTCATACTAAGGTAGCGGGCTGAAGTTAGGGGTATGGCAGTTACCCCTAATCGGTATCTATAATATTGCACCGTACCGGAGCTCTAAAACGCTGGGCGGCACGTCTTTCATGGGGTGGTAACTGGTAACACTAGGGTGTACCAACGGACACCAAGCCTGCCACCAAAGCCAGACCTGAGAAAATTCAGTAATTATGAATTCCCAAATTGACCCTGGATTGAACTCGGGTCCTCCTGTAAGACCACAGCCTCAGGGAGGTCGTCTTAAGGTAGCCTGAATAATTAGAACAGCGCAGCTTCTTAATATTTCCTAAGACAGCATACAATCATGTTTTTGGGTCAGTTAAAAAACTCTTGGTTATGCTTTTGGATTGACCGCGTTCCAATCGTGATATAATCACTAGCGTGCAACCTGCGCCCGCGGCCCCGCTTCCTGTAGGGGTAGCATGGGATTTTACAACTTTTGATATTCGAGCGTCGAAATAGAATTACGTCAGAATTGACTTATTCCTTGGCGCCAGTGTTTTGGGCACCATGCCTATTAACGATCACTTGGACGGCGTGTATTTTTTGTAAATATAATTAGTTTTTTAATTTAGATTTTAATTTATTTCTTAGTTATAATTAAAATAATATTACAATTAATATATAGTAGTAAATATAAAATAAATTTACATATTCCTTGATTTTAATTCAATTCCCAGATGGATGAAGTTGTAATTGCATTACGAAGAAGCGATTAATACCCGATAAAGAAAGTGAATATATCCCTACCAAACTATGAGGGAAAAATAGAACCGCAGCCTCATGATCCGTGGTCTAATGTGAAGGGTTAAAACTCCATATATCTCGCCAAGGACCACCGAGGATAGAAAGTCCTAACGCCTACGCAGGTACAAGGTGACCCGATCCCAAATGAATTGGGACTAGGGGAAGAGGTAAATCCTTGATTCCTTCTTTAACAATCCTTTCGCTTGAAGTGCTTTCTGTAGATATACGGACGAACACAAGCTTTAATTTAAACAAGGTAACATATGATTCAACTTAATCTATATATATAAAATTCAAAGTCCTGACTGACTGACTTATATATCAACGCACAGCCTAAACCGCTGGTCCTAGAGACATGAAATTTGGAGGGTGTGTTCTTTGTGAAGAGTAGGTATCCAATAAGAAAGGATTTTTCGAAATTCCACCCCCAAAGGGGTAAAATAGGGGTTGAAAGTTTGTATGAAAGTCCGTAATTTTTCAAGTTATATCCATGAAACTTGGTATTTGAGCTACCAGTTCAAAATGAAGAAATACTTGTTTCGCCATTTTTGAAAATTCTACCCCCATAGGGCTGAAACAGGGGTCGAAAGTTTGTAGGAAAGTCCGTCATTCTTCAAGCTGTAGCCATGAAACTTGGTGTTTGGGATTTCGGTTTGAAATAAAAAAATACGTGATTCACAGTTTTTGAAAATTCTATCCCCAAGGACATCAAATAGAGAGTTTATCCTTCAATCACGCTGAAATAGAGCAACGGATCAACCTGATTTTTTGCATGGGATAGTTGACGACTTGTAGATTGACATAGGCTTCTGTTTCTCCCGGAAAATTAAGGAGTGCCTGTGGGAATCAAAAACTTATGCCACGCGAACGAAGTCGCGGGCGTGCGCTAGTTTAACGATAAAGTGCTTCAATGCTCGAATTCTATCAACGTTGGCGAGATGCAAGATCTAACACTAACCCTAGCGTTGTGTCGGCAATCACAATGGCCGTGCTACTAGCTAGACAATGGACTGACGGACGCGGCCGTCGGTCTACCTACTATTGGAATCACCTTCTACTATGCTGCCACATTTCCTCGGGGGGTTAATACCATAGATTATAGCAGTATTATTTCAAAATTACAGTTCTAAGTCACGTTCCTTGTCGTCCCTAAAATCATACTAATATTATAAATGCGAAAGTGTGTTTGTTTGTTGGTTTGTCCATCAATCACGCCGCAACGGAGCAACGGATCGACGTGATTTTTGGCATGGGTATAGATGAGGACCTGGAGACTGACATAGGCTACTTTTTACCCCGGAAAATTAAGGAGTTCCCGCGGGAATCAAAAAAACTTAAGCCACGCGGACGAAGTCGCGGGCATCAGTAAGTATAGTAAGGATTATAATTATTCTACAACACGCACGGCAGCTATATTAAAAAAATACGGCTTTAAGCGAGGTAGTATTACCCCTGTGGTTTTAATACATAAAACAATAACTAAACAATTTGAATTATGTATTTCAGACACTGGTCTGCGTTTTCCTAATGATATCCAAAGACTAACTTCCGGTCACGACAATAATCTCATATCACAGAGATTCACAGCGGCCAGGGGGTGCGATAAATGTGATCGCAAACAAACACAGGTGCAGAGTGTTCTCGTCACTCACACAAAATTACTGGTACCTATGTAACCTCAGAAATTCTAAAGTTGCCTACGATCTAAATCTACATTTGGCTGACAGAATACAGAACCAGTAACCTTCGTGGCCCATGTTACTCTGAGTTTTGACTATAGCATATATTTAATTTAATCGTATGGCGTTTAGTACATATAGGCGTTTTTATAAAAATAACGCTTATTTCGCCTGCAAGTTCGTCGCTCGTTTAGCTCGACGGGGCATCCCCCAGCGACGGGGCATCCCCCGGCAACGGGGCATCAGTATTCAGCATATATATTGAAAACTGTCGACTTCATCGAGATGTGTAAGTCATACTATGGGTCGTACGAGCAAATTTTGATCACCTTCAAAGTATTCGCCATTGACCACAACGCACTTCTCCAAACGATTCTTCCATTGTTCAAAACAGTTTTTAAATTCACTCATCGGGATGTCCTTTAAGCCTTCCAGCGATTTTTGTTTCACCTCCTCCACAGTGGCAAAACGCTTTCCTTTCATATTCCTTTTGAGTCTGGGGAACAAAAAGAAGTCACAGGGGGCTAGATCCGGTGAGTATGGGGGGTGAATTTTGCTCTTCGAGCTGATTTTGAAGCTCAAAACATGCCTGAAGTCGACGCTCCCTTTGCTCGTCTGTGAGAAGGCGCGGGACGAATTTGGCTGCAACCCTTCTCATGTGCAAATCTTTGGATAAAATTCTCTGAATTGAACTCCATGTCATTCCCGACATCTCACAGAGTTGATCAATGGTTCGGCGATGGTCTTCACGAACGAGGGCATTGATTTTGTCGACGTTTTCATCAGTTCTTGACGTTGACGGGCGTCCTGAACGAGGTTGGTCTTCAATAGACATTTCTCCATTTTTAAAACGTGAAAACCAATCGTAAACTATGGTTTTACTTAAGGCAGCATCCCCATAAGCAGTCTTAAGCATTACAATAGTTTCCGCGGCCGATTTCCCCAACAGGAAACAAAATTTCACAGCCGCGCGTTGTTCTCTACAATCTGCCATTACGTTTTCGCCGAAATGTAAACAGTTGTTTTACTAAAAAAAATCTCGCAGCCGAACCGATGCACTCACAGAGACACATCTTTGCACACTGACGCAGGTGGCGTGACACTAACGGACATGTGGTCAAACAATAGGTTCCCCCACTCTCCTTCCCCACCACAGCGTAATTCCCGGAACTTATGGGTCCCCGTAGTATATAAAGGTTGTCCCAAATGAAGCGGTATGGAGAGGAAAATTCTTAGCTATCTGTTTGAGTTGTTTTTGTGAATAACAGCTAATAATTTAGGTTAGCATTTAGCAACAATGTTTACCAACATATATAGTTTAAACTTTAAAGTACTTCTAGCACCTAAGGGCGTTACGTCGCAGTCAATGTAATTGGAAATGGGTAACGGCTATTACCTATGTCATAACAGTGCTGTTAAATTGAAAGCCAGAGCCTGGTGAAACTGATGCCAGCTATTTATTTGAATTAAACGAGTTGGAACCTTGTGGTTGTATTATTAAATATTATTATTTTTTATAGACTCTTATTTATTTGTACATATTTTTATAAAATTATTTCTAAACACGTTTTACATAAATATATAAAAATACTATACAAAACACATTTTTTTTTTTTAATTTATTATTATTATTATTCGAGTATTTGTGGCAAATGTAATATAACGAATTGTCTAAAACGTTACTAGGCATCGACATATTCATCACTCTTTTACTACTTTTAAAAAAATACTCACTGATCATGTATCAGCAAATTTCACTTTAAGGTAATATTTTTTAACGTTTAAACTATCGTGAGTGATATTCGTTATAACTATACATACTATCCGGATAAACTCACGTCGTCTCTACGTTAAAGCGTAGCAGACGGACAGACACACTTTCGCGTTTATAATATTAGTATGGATATGGATGGGGGATGCCCCGTCGCTCACGTCCGCAAGAACTACCCTCTACCTCCCTGCACGTGTCCCCTGGGTGGTGCTAAACGAGCGACGAACTTGCAGGCGAAATAAGCGTTCTTTTTATAAAAACGTGGTAGATTCAACGTTTCATAAGTGACACAAGTTGTCCTACGTGAAATAAATAAATCATTTCATTTCATTTCATTTACTAAACGCCATACGATTAAATAAATAAAAATATGGATATGGATGTTTGATGGTGTGTAGCATCCAATAGGAAACCGCAGGCGTGTACCGGCATACCGGCATTGTTGTGTATTTCCTGGTTATTACGTGATAGTACATCGAGAGAGCGGCGGCGGCTTCCGAAGATATACAATCACTGCGGTGACTGGGTTCCTTATCACGAACAAATTAATATATTTTTTTTAACTTTTTTGTACCAAAACTTATACTTAGAACAGAAACATAGTGGACAAGGAAGCACTTATCTCTATAAGAGATATCTACCAGTGACCCTTGGCAGTGGGAAAGGTGGGAATTATTATTTTACTAGCTGATGCCCGCGACTTCGTCCGAGTGGTTTAAGTTTTTTTGATTCCCGCGGGAACTTTTTAATTTTCCGGGATAAAAAGTAGCCTATGTCACTCTCCGGTCCTCAACTATATCCATGCCAAAAATCAAGTCGATCCGTTGCTCCGTTGCGTCGTGAATGAAGGACAAACCAACAAACCAATAAAACAACAAACCAACAAACAAACACACTTTCGCATTTATGATATTAAGTATGATCCTAATGGTACCTAAGTGATGATGCAGTCCAAGATGGTAGCGGGCTTACCTGTTAGGAGTATGGCAGTTATATTAAACCCATACTTAAATCGGTTTCTACACGGCATCGTGCCAGAATGCTAAATCGAATGGCAGTACTTATTTGCCAGTAGGGTGGTAACTAGCCACATCCGAAGCCTCCCACAAGAAAAGACCAGAGAAAATTCAGAAATTATAAATCCCAAATTGACCCTGCCAGGGATCGAACCCGATATACCTCCCAAGTTAAAACGACAGCGCTCCACACTGCGCCAGGGAGCTCGCCGAAATATACCGAATAATATTGAATGAGTAAATTGTGTAATCCATCCATACATCCATCCATCCAAACTTTCGCATTTATAATATTATTATAGATGAAAAGCTCTTTACCGTTTCTGAATAAAACTAAAAATAAACAAGAGTTTTGAGATTTATCAGTTTCTTGACCCAAAAAAACAAATAGACCGGTACCTATTGGCTATTGAAAAATCAAAATTATTGTTTTCAAATGAGCAGCTTATTAAAATATTAAAAAAATTCAAATCGAGATCTCCTGAGTCCAATCTATACCTAAGTAATTCCACGCGCACTAAGTTACGGCAAAGAAAAGTTATGATTTTAAAAACCGGCCAAGTGCGAGTCGGACTCGCGCACCGAGGGTTCCGTACAAACCTGTAGTAAGTTTTACGATTTATGACGTATTAAAAATAAAAATTACGTTTGTTGTATGGGAGCCCCCCTTTAATATTTACTTTATTGATATTTAATTATTTATTTTGAAAGGTAATATACAATTTAATATTCTGTGAAAATTTTAACCGTCTACCTGTTACCGTTTTTAATATTGAGCAAAAAAATACGAAAAAAAACACGTTTATTGTATGGGGACCCCCCTTAATATATATATTTTTTTAATTTTTAGTATTTGTTGTTATAGCGGCAACGGAAATACATCATTTGTGAAAATTTCAGCTTTCTAGCTATCACGGTTTATGAGATATAGCCTGGAGACAGACAGACAGACAGACAGACAGACAGACAGACAGACAGACAGACAGACAGACAGACAGACAGACAGACAGACAGACAGCGGAGTCTTAGTAATAGGGTCCCGTTTTTACCCTTTGGGTACGGAACCCTAAAAATGGGACAAGGACAGGCTTATAGAGGTGTGGAGTGCGCTCCACAGATCGGACGCCCAATTTTTTTCTTTGAAAGCGCCCATACCTACATATTATATATCGATCGAAAGTAAGATTTTTTCTCCATACTCTGGGAGCTTGGACGAATTTACTATTTAGTGACATAAACGTACAGCTCACATCGAAGTTATATAATGGTGTAGAAAAAACGAAGTAAGTATAGAACGAAACCTTGTACCATTTATGAGTAGATACACATTATAATGATTTAAAACAATACTAAACTCCTTTGCGTTTGTCGGTCAATGAATTTCAAACATTTTATCACAAAGTACATTTACCAGACGGCCTTAGTCGATAAACAAGTAAGTTAGTAGTTACGTGCCTACCACTAATTGATGGATGCTTCGCAGAATACTGAATTCGCCGTATAGGACTTAAGTTGGAAAAAAATTGAGTAGAAGCTAGTGACACCTGACTTCTTATAACAGGTCGCGGGTTTATGGTAGAACTTTTCGGAGTTATGTTTTTTTTAAATATATATAGCGAGCAAACGAGCAGTCGGGTCACCTGATGGTAAGTGATTACCGCCGCCCATGAACATTTGCAGCACCAGATGAACCGACAATGCGTTGCTGGCTTTTGAGAAATTTGTTTAAATCCGTCCTTTGAAGAGTTTGCGTGCATGTCAGGTGAGATCGCAGTCAAGGGCTAACTTGTAGTGGATAAAAAAAAAGTGCGTTTATAAGGTTTATCAATTGTTTCCAACGGTGAAGGAAAACATCGTGAGTAAACCTGCACGACCGAGCAGTTGTTCAAAATGTTCTCGAAGGTGTGAGAAGTCTGGCCAGTCGGGCCACTTAGCCAGCATGGTGGACTATGGCTAAATCTTTTTTTTTTTATTGGTGATAGGCTTGCGCTTGACGACAATCATGCTTAGTGCAAAGCAATGATGAGGTCTAGGTTGGAACGCGCTTGCCTAGAAGATGCCTATTCACTCTTGCCTTGAAGGTACTTAAGTTATAAGTGGCAGGAAACACGTGCGCTGGGAGGGTGTTCCCACAGAACATATAATAAGAGGTTAGAAAGGCGATGTGGGCGGGTCACGCGCGCCACTATGTTGAGCGAACGCGCAAACGTACCAAAAACACACCTCAGTCGGCCGCGGACTGTCTTGGGAAGTTTTACGCGCAAAAAAGTGTTTATAATGCCTTCTTGCGCGGTAATAACCTGCAGAGCTAGAAGCCAAAATGTCAATGTGACTAATGGCAAGATATCTTTTCATCGGTAAGTACATTAAACCGTGATTTTAAATGATTTAATTGAAAATACTAAAGACATTATGTTTTCCTTCACTAGTGTGACTGGATCGCAAATTTGTATGTACATCGCTGGTGCGAACAACGCGCTCCAACAGAGTCATGTACGCGAGCGGCAATGTAAAGCGTAGTGCGTATGAACGATCAACTCCACTTGTTACCTGGTCTTACCCAATAAGAGTAACTTGTCGATAGGGCTGAGTAGCATTTTTCCACCGTATCGATAAATAGTTTATTTGTTTCTGAGTTTATTATTATGAACGTTTAATGATAATGAATGAAAATGAATGAAATATTCTTTATTGTACACCAAAGATAATTAAATAACAGAAACAATAAAACAAATACAAATCGGTACAATTGGCGGCCTTATCGCTTTTAAGCGATCTCTAGATAGTGATAGTTACAGATTTAGATTTTAATCATAAATGTTTGAAATATTGTTATAGTATTTTGTGTTTGTTGGTTTTGTTGTATAGTGTGTTTTAAATATTGTTGATGTATTCAAATAAAAACCATTTGTAAACCATAGTTGTTTTTTTATTTTATTTATTTCTTATAAAGAAACAGTAGTTATAAGCAAAAGAAATATCATTATGTCTCCATAAATTTTTTAATCTATACTTATAATAAAACTGTAACAGGTCCAATTCTGTACATTAAAGATATTTTGAAAATTTTTTTTGGAGGTCACTCATTATTCGTTACTGAAGCCAAATCTGTAATTTTTTTCATTTTGATCTGTCTGTCTGTCTGTTTCTTGGCCGCGCATCACGCCGAAACTACTGAATGAATTCAAACTTGGCACGATTTGAGCCCATACTACGAGGTAGGACATAGGATACTTTTTATCCCGAAATTCTACCCCCGAAGGGATGAAATAGGGGTTGAAAGTTTGTATGAAAGTCCTTAATTTCTCAAGTTATAGCCATGAAACTTGGTATATGAGCCGCGGGTTGAAAATGAAAACATATATTGTGTTTCACAGTTTTTCAAAATTCCACTCCCGAAGGGGTGAAATAGGAATTTGAGAGTTTGTATGAAAATCCTTAATTTCTCTAGTTATAGCCATGAAACAGCATTTGGGCTTTCGTTAAAATATGAAGAAGTACGTGTTTCACCATTATAGGGGGATTATACCGTGGGATAGTAATATAGGATACTTTTTATCCTGGAAAATTAACTGAAAAACTTATTCCACGCGGACGAAGTCGCGGGCATCAGCTATAAAGAATATACATACATAAATACATACTTTTTATCGCGGAAAATTAATGAGTTCCCGCGGCAATCGAAAAAACTTAGTCCACGCGGACGAAGTCGCGGGCATCAGCTAGTTTAAAATATAATAGTAAAATCTACAGACATAGAGTCCAACTTAAGTTAACAATATGAATATTGACATGCTGTCGACCGTACGAAAAATAAACATCGATAAAAAATATTTTAGTCAATCCCTAGCGTACGTTGCTGTTTTACACGACAACACGCGCAAGTTTAAAGTTTCACTAGTGTGCGTAGCTTCGCCAATCGCAGCGCTTTTTTCTGCCTCACGCACACATGGGAACTCTCGTGTGTATTTGTTTAGATTAGTAGTAGTGAAGAATGGTGGGATCAAAACGGCGACAGCGGTTTCCGTACAAAATTTGCACTAGGGCCTTTCTAACCTCTTATTATATGTTCTGTGGGTGTTCCACACCCTAGCGGTTCGTATCAGAAACGACCTACTACCTGACAACCTACCTGAGAAGACTCGTGCTAATATCGCTGCTCGAAATGATTATGATGATGAGTTGCGTAGTTTTCAAGAATACCACTGGTAGATGCTTACCTGCAACAAATATAAAGAAAAATAACTACCGCATATTTTATTTACGTATTAAATATTGATAAGTGAGAGAAACAACAAAAAATAAGAGAAAATTTATTGAATTTTCATGACCGACTTTATGTACTTGTATCATAATTCATAATATCTGGGTTATGCGTTTATGAACATGGATCGCTTTGAACATTTCTTTTTATTAAAATCTTATTTTACTTTACCGATTTTTCTTATTCTTTTCGTACAGCTGATAATATAACCTACATAGATATTAGATATCTAGCTTCTTCTGAGGACATCCCCCCGGGGAAGCCTAACCCCAAAGGGACGCGTGACGGATAGGGGAACTCTCGTCAGATATCACTCGTGGTATCTGAAGGGAAGGGGTGAAATAAAATAGCCCCCGTGGACCAAATAGGCTGGAGAAGGAAACTCCATAAAAAACCCCTGCAGCGCGCTCCTCCGACATATTTGGAGTAAAGGGTTCTGCAGTGCTGTGTGCTGGCTGGAGTACACAGTAGGGTCGTCAGCGGATGAGCCTTCATAGGCCAACGGTGGCTCCCGCATCTTGCTGGCTTGCCAGCAAGGTGACAGTCTTGGCGTCTGGTGGCAACCGGCCGTAAAACATATAGCCATTTTTCTACACCTAACCATGAAAGACACAAATGGAGAAAAATGGTTAGGAGAGCCGACCCCAATTAACATGGGATAAGGTTAGGTCTATAATATATAGCTTCTTCTGAGGACAGAGGATGTTACCCTTGAATTTCCAAAATCACTAATACAACTGACGATTAATATTTATGCAAAAGGCTAAATAGGTACAACAAAACCGACGTTTCTAACTTTAGAGTCCGACTTGCACAACACTGCCTTAACTGATTTAGTAAAATTTTTTGATGCTGTCCCTTTTTTATAAGTTTATTACGGGGTAGACCAGAAAAGAACATGTATAGAAAATTTTACTTGAACACGTTTAACGGCCTAAAAGTTTAGAAGTCCTTGGTGTCATTAAAAACTTTCGGCCCTTTTTTTTTTTTGTCCTATAGTCTAGACTCTAAACTCAAGACCCAACAGATTAAACTGTGTTTGTCCGTCATTATTAGAATTAAAACTTTGTTAAGAAGAAAATATATTGTATGTAGTTATTTAGTTAACTGCTAAATTTTTCTATTCTATCCTCAAACCCAATGTAAAATATAATTATTCATTAAGTACTTTTTATTTGCTTAAGTAGTCGTAAGTTATATTTTCGTACATATATGTCACATTTTACCTGCAACCACAGATGTAGTAAACAGATACCGCGCTCGGAACATGGAAGTGCGGCCAAAATTTATTCGAGTGTGCGTGACAGCACTGTCTGAACACATGCATCAGTGTGCGTGAAATGTTGCCAGATTAATGAAAAAGTGCCAAATTAATGAAAGAAAATCTATTTGTTGGTTCTTTCTTTAGGTCTTCGATTTCAACGACATATGGTAGGAGAATAGCTTGTATCCTGGAAAAGGAGATGCGCATATTACTGTGGTGGTACGCTGGCTACTTTGGAGCTACGCTGAGTACTTTAGCGGTACGACGAATCCTTCCAAGATATGCCAGTTAAATTGGTGGTACGTAGACTACTTTAGAGGTAGGCCGACTACTTTAGAGGTAGGTACGCCGACTACTTTAGAGGTACGCAGACTACTTTTAAGGTACGCCTGCTACTTTAGCGGTACGCAGACTACTTTGGTGTTACGTAGGCTACTTTTAAGGTACGCCAGCTACTTTAGCGGTACGCAGACTACTTTGGTGTTACGTAGGCTACTTTTAAGGTACGCCAGCTACTTTAGAGGTACGCCGGCTACTTTAGATGTACGCAGGCTACTTTTAAGGTACGTAGGCTACTTTTAAGGTACGCCAGCTACTTTCGAGGTACGTAGGCTACTTTGGTGGTACGTAGGCTACTTTTAAAGTACGCCAGCTACTTTAGAGGTACGTACGTACCTCGTACAGCTCTTCGTACCTCGAAAGTAGCTGGCGTACCTTAAAAGTAGCCTACATACCTTAAAAGTAGCCTGCGTACCTCTAAAACAGTCGGCGTACCTCTAAAGTAGCTGGCGTACCTTAAAAGTAGCCTGCGTACCACCAAAGTAGCCTACGTACCTCCAAAGTAGCTGGCGTACCTTAAAAGTACCCTACGTACCACCAAAGTAGCCTGCGTACCTCGAAAGTAGCTGGCGTACCTTAAAAGTAGCCTACGTACCTTAAAAGTAGCCTGCGTACCTCTAAAGTAGCTGGCGTACCTTAAAAGTACCCTACGTACCACCAAAGTAGCCTGCGTACCTCGAAAGTAGCTGGCGTACCTTAAAAGTAGCCTACGTACCTTAAAAGTAGCCTGCGTACCTCTAAAGTAGCCGGCGTACCTCTAAAGTAGCTGGCGTACCTTAAAAGTAGCCTGCGTACCACCAAAGTAGCCTACGTACCTCCAAAGTAGCTGGCGTACCTTAAAAGTACCCTACGTACCACCTAAGTGGCCTGCGTACCTCGAAAGTAGCTGGCGTACCTTAAAAGTAGCCTACGTACCACCAAAGTAGCCTGCGTACCATCTGCGTACCAAGCAGCTGGCGTACCTATAAATTAATCGGCGTACTTCGAAATAAGCCGGCAGCGTAGCTGTTTCACAAAAAAAAAACTATCTACTAACAGCCCATCTACACCTTTAATTTAAGGGAAAATATTTCAACGTAAATTAGCAACACTGATAGATATCGTTGAGGTTTTGTGTTTCAAGTCATCAGCAATTAATTATCATGGAAAAAAAATCTAACAGAATGAAAATATAAATTTTTGCCTATGAAACGAAACATCATCTTCCTTTTTTAATTTTTGGTAACAATTTTGACAGTGTTTCAAGACACAAGACGGCATTATTTTGAGAAACTTGTCTACACACACGTCACGTCAAAACTTCTCGACGCGTCGCATCCAACTAATTGAGAATTGTATTTGCTTTTCGTTTTGTATTCGCTTTGTTGGCGCGTCTGCCGTGTTCCGAGCGCGGTATCTGGTACTACATCTGTGCCTGCAACCTTGTCGCTAATTAATTCCATCATTTAAATAAGAGATAGTGATATCAAGTGTCATTTGTTTAACGATATGTTAATTAGGTTTGCATAAAAACATAATTTAAGTGCACCCAACCTGATCGAAAGCGTCTCTTAAATCTATTATCTTGTGAAGTTGTGAGTAGGTACGAATAAAATGAATACTCTTTATGTCCTGCAGTGTCTGTGGGACCGGATTTGAGCCCTAATTTAGGGCTTATCTTTTGTCGCAGGAAAGAAAACAATGGTTGTTTTTACATATACCTACTCGTATTTTACATGTAACATTAGATGAAGCCTGATTCGGCATTTGGAAAAAACGATTTTGATTTGTATCTTTTGTTAGAAAGGCGATTTGATCGAGAATGTTCTTAAAAATCTGAAGAGAATCGGCTCTTTTGTTGATGTTGATTCCATGAAGGCACGTGAGCAACTTCCATATCGAAATTTGATATCCTATTACGTCAACGTGTTTAAGGTTTTTAGCGTATAATGTACTTGTGCATTACTAACATGAACAACCAATCATTTATTAAAAATTGGTACACTGTAGGACACTTTTTTTTACGTCAATGTACCTAATACAACACGTGTAAGTGATAATTAACTAAACTAAAGCTAAGAGGGCTCCAAACGCGCCCTAGTCTGAGAAGAGCCCACAAAAAATGGGCGCCCACGACATGATCACGATCACCTTGAATTTTCTTTTGCGGAAGGCGTCTTCAGTCGTCCCCATACAATAAAGAAATTCACCGCCCACGGGAACTAGTCGGTATAGCTATTTCGTGAAGGCAACAGCACACATGGCGTGGGGTCATTGAAATTTGAACAAGTGCCCTTCGCTTGACTCGCATCACCTGTCGCCGTGGAGAGCCTGCGCTCGCACCTAAAGCTGCCTATACACTGATGAAATACGAATTGCGGTAAATTGTTACATCCTAGACAAAGTGCGATTTGAAGAACCTCGTGCGGCGTGCCGTCCATTCCGAGAATTACTAACTACTATTTATCGATAAGCATGCGAAAAATACCTTGGACATCACTTTGTAGTTTGTACTAAGCATGCGAGGGAGTTCGCTTAGAAGTACTTATTACATTTTACAACAGTCTGAATTCGAAGAGTGCAAGGATAGAGTCTAAGGATAGAGTCTTCTAACCTCCCTTTAGTGTGTTTACGCTAACATGAAAAGCAACAATAAAAAAGAACGAATTGTTTGTAGTAATTAGTAAGTATATATCGGTTATAATTTTGGCTTATGTCAAAAAATCAACTATTCTTTAGTGATTATTAAATAGAGGACCTCCCAAAAAAGGTTACATCCACGTCCCCTGTTAGATTTATGTTGAATAACCATTTTAAAAAGTGCGTCGAACTTTTATGACGTCACAGACGACGTATACAAAATCCCATACTATGCGCGCGTTTTGACGTTTGATAAAAAGTTGCTTATTTGACTACTTGTCCAATACCCAATTGAGTCATGAATTCAAGGCGCGTTAATTGTTAGATTAGTCAATAGACGATCTCTACTTGCGGAATTAGGTCCTGTGCTAGCAACGCGCTATGGACCGTTTTATACTGTTTCTTCCACTGCTTGGTTCCGCTTGTGGCTCCAGTAGGACAGTAATTTGTCATCGCACCGTATCATTCGTGCAGTGTGTTCCAAGCTTTAGGTAACACCTACCTAATAAACGAGGCTCTTGTTTGTATTTCAAATTCCAACTCTTGATGCAATCGTTTGCTTTGAAATAGTCGATTATCGAGAAGCTGGATTTAATTTTAGCTCAGTTTTCTTTCAAGGAATCTAGTACTAAACCGCACTGATTTAGTCCGGGTGGAAAATCGAAAAATGAGTTATTTGCGTGCCTTGCAAGTAGAAAGTTAGGTATACTATTAATTATCCTCTGGTAATCAGTATTCTGTGGTGGGGGTCTACTACATGACAAGGAGTACATACGTGCAAAATAAGGTACCTATAGCATACTATAGTTTAGTTCAGCCCCCCAATCATGTAAGAATGGCCGATCAAACGTTAAAGATTTTCGTCAAAGTAAAATAAACCATGACTGCATTGAATTAGAGCTCAATTTCGTCTGCCCATTCTTATACGTTTAGGTATGTACGATACCCTAAACGTATAAGAATGGGCAGACGAAATTGAGCTCTAATTCAATGCTGTCATGGTTTATTTTACTTTGACGCCGAACCTTTACCATTTGATCGACAATTCTTACGTAATCGGGGGGCTGAACGCTCATTATGTCTAGGTAAGTAGGTATAGTCCGTTTGAAGGGCACACTTATGGCAGGTGGAAGGTCATAGACACGAAAGTATTTCAACTCACTTAATTCGAAAAGTTACATGGATTGCACGGTAAAAAGTTTAATAGCTACAAATGTTGTACTTAGTTGGATAATCAAATTAATTAAAACTTGAGTGAGTAGGTAAATCCGCTGAAAAGTTTAAAATGACGCCAATACAATCGTGCGTATTTCCATTTGTCCCAGCAATGGATAAAAATAGTCCGTAAAGTATTTAAATCATAGTATTATTTCGAATGTGGGTACCCGTCTACATCTTGTTGTTGTACGAGTTGCAAGTTGCAATTTATACTTACTTCATAGGCAAACTACCTCGCTACCAAAGAATTCAGAAAATTGGTTGGAAAATAGAAGTTGTAAAGAAGCGTTGCACATCAGTTCATGAAGTTGTAAAAACTGTAGGTATTTATTTGCATAGCGTTAAGGTTCAATTTACGTTACTTTGAATGCCAGAACTAAGTATTATTGTATGAGTGACTTGCTAAAAATCACGACACGCTTGCGACAGCGCGTTGTCCTGCAGGCTTAGCAATTAGCATGCGCATAACGAGATATCTCACGACGAGAGGGAGAGATGTTGTGATGTTGTCGATGCACAAAATCCGGTACTTATATTACAAGAAAAAAATAGTTATGAAAGAGTTCGTAGAGAAAAATACTTACCACAGATAAGAAATATTACGTTAATCTCTACTTTTGGCGTAACTAGACAAGTCATATGTGTAACCTTACCTACGGTAGAAATATGGAGTTAACGGGTAAACATAATTTTACTCGTTGTAGGGACGCATGCTAGTCCTACTGGTATAGACATTTCTACCATTTCTATCGCTATTGAGATTTCTTTGATAACTACATAACAATGCTTAGCTTCCGTGCCTTGTGTCTCTTACACAAGTGCAAATTAAGTACCTACTCTTCAGAGATTTCAAACAATGACTGGGGCGCGGAGAAACAACAGTTACGCCTTATCTCGCGGGAAAAACAGCATTATGGGACAAAAATAATTACGAATCCACCGCATTAGCAATACACGCAGTGGCGTGCAGGTCATAGAGGCGGCAAATCACTGCTTACCCTTGGTGAAACAGCCCAATGCTAAGTTTTCTCTATGACCTTCCAGTATCAATCAATCAATCAATATTTATTTATTTAAATTATTAAATAAATTTCATTCATTTATTCAAATTAGGTACACTGTACACTTACTTATTGAGTTCCAATTACTTATAAAACATGATGGTGATAATCAGTCATGGTACCTATTTTAAAACTTAAAGCTACGAGGGTTCCAAACGCGCCCTGGTCTGAGATCTAATGCCAGTAATCTTAACGAGGTACATAATACTCATTTATGATTAACTAAAAGAGTGAAAGAGTCGTAAGTACACCTTTTGTTTGAGCACACACTTGTATTAGCCTTTTTTTTTTAAATGCAAGTCTACCTATAATAACATCTCAATCTCCTTTGTTTTAGGACGTTTGATTTATTTGTTTGTGGTCTCCCTATACTTATCTCTGTTGTTTGATTACTATTTAATCTAAATAGTAAAAAACTTATGTACCACTTATCAAGTATCTTAATAATGTAATGTATTGCCTACTTACTTAGTTATCGGTAAGCGAAAATTTTGAAAGCAAGGCAAGCAACAGGATTAAAGCTGTTGTAAAACTGCGCTCAATTAAAATAATTAACTTACAACATATAAAATGTTATAACTTATAAGTACGTGACCTTATTAGCTATTTTTATTAAATTATTGTCATTCGTTGATTTGAAAGGTCACACTATAATGACACCGGTGTACATTAGCCCAATTATCTAGTTCGACGCGTGCTACAAGTCCGTCAATCTTATCGGACCCGGCGGCCAAAATTGGAACTAATTTTATGCCTGTTAAGTTTTTTTAAAAATTTATTTTTCATATCTACTAGCGACCTGTGGTTTGAATGAAAACCGTACGATTTCGTTGTATCTAGGTATATAGCCTTCTCCGTCGTCTTTGACCGACTGTATAAATGTCTTTTTAGGCTATGATATTACTATCACCGCACTATATCTGTTCAATAAATCAGTTTACATAGAAATAGAAAAACCGGCCAAGTGCGAGTCGGACTCGCGCTTTTTAAATTATTAAAAAAAACTATTTACTAGATCTCGTTCAAACCAATTTTCGGTGGAAGTTTGGTATGGATGGTATTCTAAAATGTGACGTCATCAAAGTTCGACGCAGTTTTTTACTTTAATCGGTTGCTTAAAATGGTTATCCAACATAAAACTATCAGGGGACGTGGATATTACGACTTTTGGGAGATCCTCTATTTATTAATCACTAAAAAATAATTTATTTGAATAGTAATCCAATACCCAATTATTGTTATTGTTATAATTAATGACAATCCGAATCAATCCGAAGTCGGAACTGTGTCCTAGCGAAAACTTCAAGAGAGAGTACAAAAATTAAACACTTAAATAAGACCTACGTAAGTGTTTAATTAACCAGGAATGAAGTTTACATTCTATCACCATATTTAGAATTCTGTGATACTTAATATCATAGAAGTGGAAGCAACGAACGCGTTTCCACTTTCAGGGTTATCGGTTCACTAAAAATATAGAACGGATGATGCAAAAAAAAAAATATTTTTATCATCCTCGGCCTATTTTCAGTCTGTGCCACTTTGCGTGCTCAATTATTTTATACAGCTAGAATAGGGGTGATAGGTACCTATATCAAAAATAAATCATTTCTAACTGATTATTAAATAGAGGGTTTTCCAAAAGACCTAAAATGTATATCGTCGGTTAGTTTTAAGTTTGATAACCATTTTAAAATATATAAGTGCGTTGGAATTTTATGACGTCACATCTGTGAATTTCATACAACTTCCATACCAGAAGCACACTAGAAGTGCGTTTTTAAGTTTGATAAAGAGTTGCTGATTTGATTGTCACCATCCCTATTTGTACGCATAAATGTACGTTTCTAGAACTTATCTATTCCCCTCTTTATATCTATAGTGATATACGCTTATAGACCAAATAAATGCCTACACGTCGTGATTTTCCTAGACAATCCTCAGAAATGGCTTCAGATTTTGCCTAACGAGTTTTACGGCTACCCTAGAAATGGCCATATTCAAAAGGGAATAGGCATCTTACGGGCAAGCATGGAAGAAGTAAAGTATGATAGCGGCCAAGTGTAAGGAACTAGCCTAGGGCCTCCCACATGTAAGGCCACGGCCCACACCTCTCTCCTTATAGTGCTAAGGAGATCGTCGTTCTGGGGCCATACTGCCAACGCTTAAGCCATATTGTTTCATTATTGTTGAACTTGAATGGAACTAACTACGAAGTTAAGAGGATATGGCATGAACGGGAAACTTTGAGAATAGGTATTGAACAGTTATATTGCCGTCGCGCTGCTCCTCGAATAGAATTCCATAACACCCGATAGGGACAACTGCAGCTTGGACCGATAATACCTATGAAAAACAGTCGAATTCTTACTCTCGTATTTTTCTGTTTCCTCCTCCAAAACATAACCGATTTTAATTATTTTTTTACGAATAATTTAAGAAGGACTCGGGCTATGCTGGTATGTTTTTCTTTTTTTGATTATATTCGTCAAATTTATTTGCAGGGTCTCTGATGATGGCACGAAAACTGGGCCATTTTTTGCCATTTTTGAAGGTTCCTTGTTCTTAAAATAATTAATTTATTGAAAAAAGCAAAACATAGGAGCATGGCACGGACACATATGGATTTTATGGAGCAAGAATATTTTCTCTATTGTAATTATCCACGGAGGAAACAGACAAATGTTTTTGTATGGAGAAATCGCCGGGAGAATTCCTCTTAAGAATTTATGCAAAAGCGGTGCGTCGTTTTATTATTATTCTATACTGTGGCCATTCGCAACAGGTAACAGACGTTGGAGTGAGATAGCTGTTACCCTTCTCTCAAAATGAAATTTCGGCTTGGGTAGCGTGGGGCCTTAAGCAAGGTGCGTGGGATCAAACTGTCATTTTGAGTAATATTGCTTAATGATATTGTCCTCCCGACCGAATTTCGGCCACGGCGGCCTATCTCCATAGAGATTATAGCCATCGCGCGGGAGATATTATAGTGCACAAGTGTGTGCGCATACACAGGTGCACTCTCTGTTCCTGTACTCTCATAGCCCGATGGGACGGAAAATCCGATACAACCGGAAAGAGATCAGGGGCAGGACGGCTTTACGTGCTCTCCGAGGCACGGGAGTGGATCACCGCCAACTTCCTAACTCCGGGCTAGTGCCGATAATTTTTTGTCAGAAAACCCCAATACTTGTTATGTCCCGACCCGAGATTGGAACCCGGGACCTCGTCAGGCGCAGTCGAACATGCTAACCACTAGGCCAACGAGGCAGTCAAATTCAATATTGCTTAATATTGCTAAATGGACAGTACTTATGCATAGAGTGAGTTTTTACTGGTGGGAGGCTTCGGCCGTGGCTAGTTACCACCCTACCGGCATGGTTACCGAATAGGGTTAGGTATGGTTTAATATAACTGCCATGCCCCTAACAGGTTAGCCCGCTACCATCTTAGACTGCATCATCACTTACCATCAGGTGAGATCGCAGTCAAGGGCTGACTTGTAGTGGATAAAAAAAAAAAAAGAGTAAGTATCAGTATGGCCATAAGTATCAGTATTCCTGATTGGAACAAGTAACACTCTTGAGGTATTGGCCAAAATCCATTGTCGCAGCGAATACCGTAAATTCAGCCAATCACAACAGTTGACAATGTAACAATAATATATAATTATTGATGCACATTTTACACATTCTGACTTACATCCATACTTATATTATAAATGGGAAAGTCTTGTAAGGCGGTCTGCTACGCTTTAACGGGAAATTTTTTTTACCCGATTTTGATGATATTTGGTATAGAGGTAGGTTACATCCCGGGGAAGGATATAGGCTACTTTTTATCTCGGAAAATTAGAGCTCATCTGGGAATTAAAAAACTTAATTAACGCGGACATAGTCGCGGAATCATCTAACAAATAATAATTTATTTAGGTAATGCTTAAACGACGAAATAGATTCCCTCATCGGATTGCTCCGTCGCGCGTCGGTCCAGTAATTTATTTTTGGTCATTAAGAACACACGGACGTTCTAATTATAATATATCGCCCGCGCCGTTGCATTGGCCGGTGACATCTATAAAGAAACTGTTATTAATTTATGGAAAAACAAAGCTATTATGGAACATTTTTACAATATTGGCATAATATTATATTAATTCTAGTTTAGGCTGAATGTTCTCATTTCATAGTTTGTTTCAAGTGAAAACTTCTTTAGCCGCGTTGAGCACTTTATGGAAGGGGGGTAAACTTGTGGATTCGCGTCACCGTCACCTACATGCTCGCTCCGACATGCTCGCGAACACCGACAAGCTCGCGTTGTTAGTTACGAAGACAACAGGTCTTAAATATAAATATACTACATTCGTAAATTCCTTAGTTTTAAGGTTTATATTTTAATTTCTTTTTAATTTTTATTATTTTAAATATTCGTTTTCACTTCTATCGTCCCTATGACTGCCAATTTTTTTTTAATTCACTACAAGTTAATTAGCCCTTGACTACGATCTCACCTGATGGTAACTTGGTAAGTGATGATGCAGTCTAAGATGGTAGCGGGCTAACCAGTTAGGGGCATGGCAGTTATAACTTTTAACCCATACCCCTAATCGATTTCTACACGACATCGTACCGTATCAAGATGTTTGGAACCCGACTGTAACTTTTGCGTCAGTAACTTCATCTACCGCCACCACCAACACCACCACTACAGCCCATTGACGTCCCACTGCTGGGCACAGGCCTCCACTCTCATAGGAGAGGGAATTAGAGTTTAGGACCCACCACGCTGCTCCAATGCGTGTTGATGGTGCGTGCGTGGTAAAAAACTCAGTAAAGTAGAAGTATTACCTATACGTGGCTACGTACCCTGAGATCTATTTGATGGACAAAAACTTGCAATAAAACTGTACCTACTAAGAGCCTCTGCGGTCTTGGGATTTGGGAATAACCTGAAACGAACCTAAACGGTTCCAATTCTTTCAGATCCAACGCACTCAAGTCCTGGCACAATATATACGAATATTAATTCCAAATTGTGCCACACATAAATTAGCTTACACCTCAAAGAAACACTTCAAGCAGGAAAGGCGCAGGAATGAACTATTTATATCACGTATGGCACCACCCGAAAAATGGTCCAGGCTCAGCATAATGCTGTATGTACAGAATATGACTAAGCAAAGAGAAATAAGTCAACAAGTTACAAGTAGTAAGTGTATTGTATTTTATGTTAATTTGCACACCATATATGTAGTAGATTGTGGCTCGATTCTATGGCTTTATTGTAAGAACTTTCTATGCACCTACAATCAGCAAATAAATATTATGATTATGATTATGATTATGAAGAAATTACCGTAAGAAGTACCTATCTAAACCAGAGTTATTTAAATTTTTCACCATATAGGTATCTTTTTAAAATGAAGACATCGTAAAAAATTTATACTTATAAGCATAAAGATACCTTTTCAGCATATTCGCCATCTTAAATTATCACTCGATTATCATGAAGCACAGCACAATATTTGCACACATATTACCACGATCACATATTATCAAAACTGGCGAATACGCGGGATGCTTTCGGCGGCCTTTCTTGCAACTTATCAGCACTTATTATAGGGTTGCCACAAACCAACGGTCAGACAGACAGTAGTGCCTTGTGAGAGGATAAAATAACCACTACAGCCTCTATACCCACCACGCAGCTCCAATGCGGGTTGGCGTGCTATAAAATAACATCTTGCATTAATTATTTTCACTGATTTCGAGAAAAATATGTCGATATGCATTGGTAAGAACGCTAAACAGGCAAGCAAAGAGAAGTAAAAGAAAACTAGACTCAACTCAAATGGTTTTGTCATTGACTAGTTAAAACCACAAAATACATAATAGTACCTAAAAATAACCGAAACAAAAACAACTAACAAGTATAGTCCGACAAACTTGACAGCGTCGCTAGTATGTATGAAAAATTAAATAAAACAAAAACTAAACAGGCATAAAAATTAGTTCCAATTTTGGCCACCGGGTTAGATAAATTTGTGGGACTATAACTGATGACTTAAAACAATAATAACAGCTGTCAATTAAAATAAACTGGCTTGTTTAAGTTTTTGTAAATAAAGTAAATTTAGGTGTGTTAATCGGCTTACTTATTTACATTGTACAATACAGCTGATGCCCGCGACTTCGTCCGCGTGGAATAAGTTTTTTTGATTCCCACGGGAACTCCTTAATTTTCCGAGATAAAAAGTAGCCTATGTCACTCTCCAGGTCCTCAATTATACCCATGCCAAAAATCACGTCGATCCGTTGCTCCGTTGCGGCGTGATTGAAGGACAAACCAACAAACTAACAAACAAACACACTTTCGCATTTATAATATTAGTATGACTAGATGATGCCCGCGCGTGGATTGAGGTTTTAAGTTCCCACGGGAACGCTTTAATTTTTCGGGATAAATATGGCCTATGGGTTATTTCATGTTATAGTCTTTTAAGCTATCTTCATTCCAAATTAAGTGTCCGTCCATCTGTATGTCTGTCTGTATGTCTGCTACACTTTCACGGCTCACCGTTTTTTTTTTTTATCCACTACAAGTTAGCCCTTGACTGCGATCTCACCTGATGGTAAGTGATGATTCAGTCTAAGATGTTAGCGGGCTAACCTGTTAGGGGCATGGCAGTTATATTAAACCCATACCCCTATTCGGTTTCTACGCGGCATCGTACCGGAACGCTAAATCGCTTGGCGGCACGTCTGTGCCGGTGATTTTTGATGACACTTGGTATAGGGATAGTAGATTGTATCCCGGTGACATAGGGACATTTTTATCCCGGAAAATTAAAGAGTTCCGGGAATCAAAAAAAAAGTCGCGTGTATCATCTAGTTTACAATAATTGACGAATTGGCTGCCCATGAAGCATGCCGAATTTTTTAAAGTACAATTGACAACCCTAGTGTAACTTATCACGTTATCAGTGACAGATCGGGGTTCTCTCTACCTTATCGCATCTAATCTAAGAACAACACGTCAATCATGGGGACAAGACAACTTATCTCGCGCCTCTGATACCAGATCTCAGCTGTCGAGTCTCACTACGGTGTCACGTGGTGAGTATAACTAACTAACTAGCAGTCGGCGTGTTCAGAAATTCTATAATTACCTACCTATGTTACCGTCAAAACTACTTTTAAATGCGAAAAATAGGCAAAAGTAGTGACTATGGACGTTGGTCAAAATCACTTTTGACTGCGAAAATTTTGTGTAATAATGACTTTGCAGGGCGATTATGTAAAACCTGCATCAATCATTGTTACAGTCTCAATTGTTTTGATTTGCTGAATTTGTGGTATTTATGCTGCGTCAATGGATTTTGGCCAGTGGAAGAATGCTAACCAATCAGAGGTGATCTCGATCGTTAAGTATACTGTAGCTGTCATTTTTGGACTGAGTCTAGTCTCCTTTAACACGCTGGCCTAACTACAATACGCGCGCGAGTGGAATGCAGAGTAAATGTATGTGTCACCAAACATTTGCTCTGCATTCAACTCGTGTCCGATCTATAGGTAGGTATAATATTTTGGTTAATTCGCTAACTCTGCAAACGCCTAAAGTAATACAGCAATATTTCTTTAAAATTAAAACGTACGAGCATAATTCTTCATTGGGGCTGATTCTGTAATGCACAATCTCTAAACTAAACTAAAATTAGAGCATTACAAATATTGCTAACCCTTTCATAATACTCCCTACGGAAAGGGACAGAACTAGATTTAAAGCTACTATTTTAGTTTAGTTTAGAGATTGTGTTATACAGAATCAGCCCCATTGTATCTGCAACATTTCTAAAAATTATGAAAATTGGACAACATTTACGGGAAGAAAAACGTTATCGCTTTTTGTATGGAGATTTACAACTAGACGATCCTCTTAAGCATAGATTGACCGATACTTGAGAACCTGTTCTTATCTGATGTCGGTTAAGTTCGACCAAAAGACACTTCGTACATTAGCTAATAGTTTACAGCTGACAACGGAACTCTTTTTTTATATAATATTATAAGGTGACTAGCAGATGCCCGCGACTTCGTCCGCGTGAAATAAGTTTTTTAAATTCCCACGGGAACTCCCTAATTTTTCGGGTTAACATCTATATATTCACTCACAAATAACGTGGCTTTCTATTGGTACCAAAATTTTCAAAATCGGTTCAGTAGATCCAGAGATTACCCCCTACAACCTCACAAACTCACAAACTTTACCTCTGTACCTATAATATTAGTATAGGTAAGCTAGCCTATCCGATACAGCCTAAGATGGAGCGCGCTTGCCTAGAAGATGCCTATTCACTCTTGGTTTGAAGGTATCTAGGGGAAAACGGCATTCCATATCCTAGCGGTTCGAATTAGGAACGAGGAAGCAAATCATATCGTATGAGTCCGCGGTACTCGATAGATAGATAGAAAGCAACAAAAGAAATTACGAAGAGAAACTACCTCTTACCATTAACATTCACTAAACGTTTAATTTAAATTCAATGGCAGTTAAGAGCCGTTACGTAATCATTTTCATTTTTGAAGACAATGATATTTTTAAAGTATAATAAATACTCGCCATTTTCATTTATTCTTTCATTTTAACGATTCATCATAATCACTTAAGTGGCCATCACGAAAGAGAAGTGTGAGTTGGATAGATTAATTATCTTAGTGTACTGAGATCAGGTCAGAAATAAGGAGATCCGTAGAAGAACTAAATAAAAGTAACAACTGATAAGCTCCCGGTTAAGTTTGTTGTGGACTCTTCTCAGACCAGGGCGCGTCTGGGACCCTCGTAGCTTTAGTTTAATACCGTCGTTAATTATCATCACATGTTATGCTTTGTATACTTGACGTTCATAGAGTGTACTGTGTGTGTACGTTTAAGGTAAAGGTAAGTTTTTCGCTCGTTTTAGTATTAGTTCCTCGTGGAATAAAAAAGTATACTAAATTTCTTAAAACCCCAAGAATATACATGACAGGCATGACAGTATGATAACTATAGGTAACAAATTATTATCTGTTTACTGTGCAATTACTATACAAAACGCATAGAGATATAATCTGTACATATAGGTAGTAGGTAGGTATATGACTAAACGGCATACCGCCAGGCGCGTCCTATTCAATACACCTGTCGCCCGACTCATACAATGTGTGATAAATAAATACCTAATTATTGTTAATGTTGTACACTTGTGCCGCAGCGTAAACAAACACGCAGTGAGACGACGCCTTTGATGTTGATAACAGAAGCTATGTAGTATCTAGAATTGGGTATTTGACAACTAGTCAAATCAGCAACTTTTTTCAAACGTCGAAACTCAAAACGTGTGCTTAGTATGGGATTTTGTATGAAATATTGCATACTGACGTCATCAAAGTTCGACGCACTTTTTTACTTTATTCGATACTTTAAAATAGTTAAGTATTCAACATAAAACTAACAGGGGATATTACAACTTTTGGGAGATCCTCTATTTAATAATCACAAAAAAATAATTTATTTGAATATTTGTCAAATACCCAGTTACCTACCTAGTACCTATGTACCTACTAGTTTACAAGTATTATAAGTAGGTAATTAACTAGTAAGTAGGTACCTACGTTCTTTTATTAGGGTTCCGTACCCAAAGGGTAAAAACGGGACCCTATTACTAAGACTCCGCTGTCTGTCTGTCTGTCTGTCTGTCTGTCTGTCTGTCTGTCTCCAGGCTGTATCTCATAAACCGTGATAGCTAGAAAGCTGAAATTTTCACAAATGATGTATTTCCGTTCCCGCTATAACGACAAATACTAAAAATTAAAAAAATATATATATTAAGGGGGGTCCCCATACAACAAACGTGTTTTTTTCGTATTTTTTGCTCAATATTAAAAACGGTAACAGGTAGACGGTTCAAATTTTCACAGAATATTAACTTGTATATTACCTTTTAGAATAAATAATTAAATATCAATAAAGTAAATATTAAAGGGGGGCTCCCATACAACAAACGTAATTTTTATTTTTAATACGTCATAAATCGTAAAACTTACTACAGGTTTGTACGGAACCCTCGGTGCGCGAGTCCGACTCGCACTTGGCCGGTTTTGTTTGTTCCATTTCTAAAGAGTTAAAGTGGCTTTAAATCGGTAGGTTCGATGTTCGTTGATCGTAAGTGATGATGCATAGACGGTCGCTGGCTAACCTATTCGGGGTATGGCAGTTAGTTATATTTTACCCATCCCTACCCCTAATCGGTGTACTAAAATTCTTCATCAATAAGTTTATCTTTCTACACGGCATCGAACCGGAATGCTAAATCGCTTGGCGGTAGGTACCTATGTCTTTACCGGTGGGGTGGTAGTTAACTAGTAACTACAGCAACGGCCGAAGCCTTCCACCAGGCCAGACCTGAACATAAATTCCCGAATTGACCCTACCGGGGATCGAACCCGGGGCCTCCCTCTTATGAGCACAACGGTCACTACTCACTACTGCACTGCGTCAGGGAGGTCGCCAACATTTTTTATACGATCACCTTCCACCCATCCTTCCACCACACCTTAAGGCTTTCCTAAAGGATGTGGCGATTAGTCTCAATAACTGAGCTTAATTTCCACTTAATAACGCTTTAATGAAGCCATAAGACGTACCGAATAGCATCAAAATAAAATGGCTGTTACAACTTACAAAGAGGGTAGACTCAGGACTGGATGAAAGTTGAAACAACCTTTCCTAGTAATAGCATTTTCAATGCAGTCTTAGCTATTAACTGTACCTAAATAACCTAGGTATTTAACAGGGCCGCTTAGGCACGTACGTCTATTTGAAATCAGCGTGAAATGACAAATATTCATAAAACTAGCAGCGCAACGCAAACAAAATGTGAAAGACGGTATATTTTATACTATTCATATCACTCACCGAAAGAATACTCGTTGAAAATTCCGTTAAGGGCACTGTATGTGGAAAATCACTGAGAAAGGATGTACTTATGGTATATTTCACTTGGTTTTCACAGGAGGAAAACTTAAATGAATTAAATTAATACTGTTGATATACGTAACGAAAAGAGAATGTCTGAACCGCGCGCGCAGCCGCCATAGACTACTGGCGAAGCGAAACTGAGTCTGACTCACTGACACTGAGTAAAACTAAATTAAGTTTTTCGTTCGCTCAGTGGACAGTTTGGCGAGCGTCGACTAGTGAGTATCTTCGCGTTGGTAATGTGCCGTTGTTGGTTTGAAAATAAGATTTTCGGCATAGGTAATTAGAAATTCCAAAAAAGTAAGGATAGTTAATAAATATAACTGTTCATATTATGCTAATATTATAAATGCAAAAGTTTTTAGTTTGGTTTGGTTTGTCCTTCAATCACGCCGCAACGGAGCAACGGATCAACGTGATTTTTGGCATGGGTATAGTCGTGGACCTGGAGAGTGACATACCTAGGCTACTTTTTATCCCGGAAACTTAGGAGTTCCCGTGGGAATAAAAAAACTTAAACCACGCGGAGCAAGTAGTTAATAAATATAACTGTTATCATACTAATATTATAAATGCAAAAGTTTTTTAGTTTGGTTTGGTTTGGTTTTTTGGTTTCTTGGTTTGTCCTTCAATCACGCCGCAACGGAGCAACGGATTGACTTAATTTTTGGCATGGGTATAGTTGAGGACCTAGAGAGTGATCAGTGACATATAGGCTACTTTTTATCCCGGAAAATTATTATTATTAAGACACTCGGATGAAGTCGCGGGCATTACTTATATCATCATACATATTGATTATTGATTGATGTTTGAAGACATTGAATTGCATTGTCAACAACAGTGCATTGCAGTAGGGAGACCGATTTTATTTGTGTTTGTCCGTATCATTTAAAAAAATCATTACCTAATAAATAGTGTACCTACTTAGTAACACTTGTTAATTAAATAGTATTTTAGTATGTTTTTAAACTCTTTTTCTTTTTCAATGTTTCTTAAGTATTATATTTTTTTATTGTCATTACATAGGCCTTATGCCGCTTGCTTCCAGCGGCTCCCAGTCACTCGCTTGATATCGTCCAGCAGGGCTAGCATGGACCGGAGATAAAAAAATTATCCCCCGATTTTATCCACTGACAAGAGATAAAATTAACTTATCCACTTCTCAGAGCACGGCAACAGGGGAGAGGAGAAGTTTATCCCCGTTTGACATTTCACGGGGACTCGGGGGACTAGGTATTTATCTACCGTTATTTAGCGTTTTTATTTATTTATTTAGGAATAAAAATTGTATCCTTTCCTCGGGGAGAAAATTGTCTCGGCCCATGCTAGGGGGGCAGTGGTAGGTACTCAAGGTGGAGGAAGTGCTACTCAAGGGTGATAAGTAAATTTATATTGAGTTAGTACTTGATGACTTGAGTTTATGACTAGAGGTCATCATCATCTGACAAAAGGATGATCATCACGGAATCTGCTTACTGTTCTAATTTCTATGATGATCATGCTCTTTTGACACAGTCTTTTGATTAATTATTACGGTAAACTAATTATAGGTCTACCAGAATCTGATGGCAAAAAATACACCTAAAAGTACCAGTATACGGTGTAACTTTTTGCCATCAGATTCTGGTAGACCTATATGTATAAAAGCCGCATTTTAGCTTTTCGATTTCACCTACTTTATCTACAAAACTTGACGTTTAGTTGTCATTTAATTTAAAAATACTACCTATCAAATTATGTAAACATCAAGTAAACATCTTTATTAGGTACCCAACGTAATAATTTAAATAAGTATTTTTAATCGATGATTTGAACCTAAAAATGGATAAAAAGCGTTCGACGTACACCGCTTCCGGTCCCAAAGCTCAAGCGAAGGACAAAACAAGAGATGCGTCGAAAAGAGCCAAAGGTGATTGTAAAGAGTCTGGCAGCTCGTCGCACACACAGATCTTCAGACGGAAGATGTTTGATGATAGGTAATATGAACTTAATCTCATAGTTCAGGGAAAAGTGGAAGGCAACTCTTAATTAATTTTCTTGGATAAAGTATAAAGTAGCCTATTTCCTTCCCCGGGATACAACCTACCCCTGTACCAAATTTCATCAAAATCGGTTGAACAGATGGGCTTTAGCGCCATGACATGAGGATGAACGATGAGGAGTAAGTAATAGGCTGGCATGGTATGGGCATGTAATGCGGAGGGAAGAAAGGCATATTACTAGAAGAATAATAGATATGCATGTGGAAAGAAAAAGGAGTTGAAAAGATGGATGGATTGTGTGAAAGAGGATATGCGTATAAAAGGGGTGAATAATAGGTTGACGGATAACAGAAGTGAGTGGAAGAAGAAAGCATGTTGTGCCGACTCCACATAGTGTGGGATATTGGGCAAGGAGAAGAAGATGTATTACAAAAACCGGCCAAGTGCGAGTCGGACTCGCGCACCGAGGGTTCCGTACAAACCTGTAGTATGTTTTACGATTTATGACGTATTAAAAACAAGACGAAATGAACCGCAAAACTAACTTTGTTTGTAGAGGTTTACTGTTAATATCAAAAAAACTATGATAGTTAGAGCATTGGCTATAGTTTTCCTGTAAAATATACATAAATTCCTATTGACCATAATTATTTCAGATTTTTCGATTGGTAAACTCCGGAGATAAGGGGGGGGGAACGGTATTTTTTTCGACATTTTGCCCGATAAATCAAAAACTATCATGACTAAAAATAATTAATAAAAATCTGTTTTAGAATGTACAAAGTAAACCCTTTCATATGATACCCCACACAGTACAGTTATCTCACTTTTAAATTTCAACCCTCCGATTTTCCCCCCTTTTTAAATAAGAACAAAAATAATTTCCAATTTTTTTTAATTCCAGTGTCTTTGGGCCACTAATATACACAACTATTCCAAATTTCATGTCGATAGCTTCGGTAGTTACTGAAATAATTGAGTGTGACGGACGGACAGACAGACAGACGGAGAAAGTCGCACCATAAGGGTTCCATTTTACCATTTTGGTACGGAACCCTAAAAAGGGTATTTTTTTTTGGAACACTAAATCGCTAGGCGGTGCGTCTTTGCCAGTAGGGTAGTAAGGGTAACTAGCCACGGCCGAAGCCTCCCACCAGACATACATCGAAGAAATAATATATTTGATCGTAGATACACAAGGATTACCAGCGACGAGTACCTGGGTATCCCCGAATCGATATCTGGAAGCTCGGACACGTACCGATGCGTACACGGCCCGGAAGGGAGGCAGTACACTGAGAAGACCCAGCTTAAAAGTAACTTAATTAAGGAGCTGGACCCGATTCCTACAGGTAACACGGTTGTCGACCGAAGCCGCCCACATGCCCCCCGATTGTGTAAGGAAATTGTTATCGTAATCGTTTATGAAACGGATAATTCGACTTTTATCCTAGGCAACGGGGCAGTTCGTTGTATGGAGACCCCCGCATTAAATCAGTCTTTGAAACTTGGCAGGGTTGTAGTATGGTATGGACCAAAACTTATACAAAAATATCCGAAAAAAAATCCATGCGGAAGTTAGGTTTTTATACCTAAAATTTAATATTTATGACTGAATATTATCTCGATTTATTTTTAAAATAATAGTAGGTAGGTAGTATACCTATTGGCACTCAAAATTGAAATATCAAATGAAGTAATCATGCAGAACGAACATCGATTTTTAAACCAATTTTATAATCAAACCTAAACTGCGTTTAAGCGATAGTGTACCTTCCTGCTTTAACAATTGGGTATAGCATAATAAACCTTACTTCCTTTCTGATTTTTAAGATACTTTATCATACTGTAAAGTTTCGTCGCCTGAGGAATTATTGTTGGGGTCCACTAGCTTTATTGCCTAGACTTAGAGTCTAGACTACTATTTAAGGAGTTCATGGATGCTTTATGACGTGCAGGCATCTATGACCTCCTTAAACAGGTCGAATTATACGTTTGACAAACGATTACGGTTTTCTGACACAATTGGGGTCAGATCGGACCAGAGAAAATTCAGAAACTATAATTCCCAAATTGACCACGCTGAAAACCGAACCTCATTCATTATTCATATTCATTTATTTTGCATTTCAATACAATTATTATTTTAAATAAATAAATAAAGAAATAAATAAATAAATAAATAAATAAATAAATAAATCCTTTATTGCGTTAGTTACATTGTTGTCGACTTAAAAAGAAAATAAATTAAAAAAAAACCGGCCAAGTGCGAGTCGGACTCGCGCACCGAGGGTTCCGTACAAACCTGTAGTAAGTTTTACGATTTATGACGTATTAAAAACAAGACGAAATGAACCGCAAAACTAACTTTGTTTGTAGAGGTTTATTGTTAATATCAAAAAATTACGTTTGTTGTATGGGAGCCCCCCTTTAATATTTACTTTATTGATATATAATTATTTATTTTGAAAGGTAATATACAAGTTAATATTCTGTGAAAATTTGAACCGTCTACCTGTTACCGTTTTTAATATTGAGCAAAAAATACGAAAAAAACACGTTTATTGTATCGGGACCCCCCTTAATATATATATATTTTTTAATTTTTAGTATTTGTTGTTATAGCGGCAACGGAAATACATCATTTGTGAAAATTTCAGCTTTCTAGCTATCACGGTTTATGAGATACAGCCTGGAGACGGACAGACAGACAGACAGACAGACAGACAGACAGCGGAGTCTTAGTAATAGGGTCCCGTTTTTACCCTTTGGGTACGGAACCCTAAAAACCTTAATCCACGCGGACGAAGTCGCGGGCATCATCTAGTATTATAAATGCGAAAGAGTGTTTGTTTGTTGGTTTATTGGTTTGTCCTTCAATCACGCCGCAACGGAGCAACGGATCGACGTGATTTTTGGCATGGGTATATAGTTGAGGACCTGGAGAGTGACATAGGCTACTTATTATCCCGGAAAACTAAAGAGTTCCCGTGGGAACCAAGCAAACCTCATTTCACGCGGACGAAGTCGCGGGCATTAGCTAGTAAATAAATAAATAACATCATCGGCGGGTGGTTTACTTAGCCTTGAACTGTCGGTCTATAGGCTGTCACTAGGTCATCAGGTGATAAGGCTTATTAAGTAATGTAATGACTGACAGTGAAACCACAGAGAACTGAAAACTCACAAATCTATTACCGCCGCTAATTTCTCTACACGTACTCGTATGCGTCAACCATGTATGTAGGTACTCGTACCACAAATAATACGCGGGTCCTTCTATTGCAATAGGAATCAAACTTTCCTTCGCCCACATTCCCTTTGATGGTATACCTATTTTTATTAGATTTCTCGCGTCCGCACTCTTGACCTACTAACACGTTCAAATTGTTCCTTAGTAGGTACTATATTACCTATTATAAAGAAAGAAAGAAAGACCTCCGTGGCGCAGTGTGTAGCGCTGTTGTCTTAACGTGCGAAGGTTCCGGGTTCGATCCCCGGCAGGGTCAATTTGGGAATTTATAATTTCTGAATTTTCCCTGGTCTGGCCTGGTGAGAGGCTTCGGCCGTGGCTAGTTACCACCCTACCGGCAAAGACGTGCCGCCAAGCGATTTAGCGTTTCGGTACGATGCCGTGAAGAAACCGAATATGGGTATGGGCTTAATAATATAACTGACATGCCCCTAACGGGTTAGCCCGCTGCCATCTTAGACTGCATCATCACTTACCATCAGGTGAGATCGCAGTCAAGGGCTAACTTGTAGTGGTATAAAAAAAAATAAAGAAAGAAAATGCATTTATTCAAGAATGGTGTTGCAGACAAACATCTGGCATACATAGCTGTACACAAAAGTATGTTTGTCTGTGGCACCACCTCCTGTGGCCTATGTACATGCTCGTACATACAAATGCATGCATGATGCCGGACGCTGATTTTCAGCTGTGACCCGGGTGACGTCACAGCCAACAGATGTGAATGTTCTTAGCATCGATTTACCAACTAAGGATACAACATTCCCTACAAATTAATACTCAAAAAGCGTCCACAATCGCTTATACAAACACAGCTATAGATAATATAGAATGAGACACCAAACGGTTCACAAAAACCAACCATATAGCTTTATATTTAGGGTTCAATTTTGTAATAACAATTCGACACATACGACATTTTGTCGCCTAGTGTACTCATGCGCGACTGAGGCGAAAATTGTTCAGAATACCTATTTGTGCACAATTTAACCGTGCCGTTTTTTGCGTTTCGATGGTGCGTCTAATGTATTGGTAAGTCAATGGTTCTTAGTCTTACCGCGCATGCGCGAGTTCCGAAGAAGTCGCGAGCATCAGCTATTACAATGGCATTAACTATTATAATGTAAAATTTTAACACACCGAGAAATTGCATAACGAACAGTAATTAAAATATGAAGTATTTGGTATAAACTTAATATATATTATTTACTATCGGAGGGACTCGACTGAGAGTGTGAGTTAATATCTATGTCGGCGCCTAGGTGGCGCTGTGTACTTTTGAATCGCGTGTTAGTTCTGTTTCAATGATAGGATATAGTGGATTCACTGATTCAAGACGCAAGAACTATGGCCCGTCCTTTGTATATTTTTGGAGTAGGGAGAAATCGTAAAGATTTAACCCTATGGTAGGTAATTGGTAATAAAATATAAATTATTAGTAACTAGCTGATTGCCCGCGACTTCGTCCGCGTGGATTGAGGTTTTTGGTACCCGTGGGAACTCTTTAATTTTCCGGGATAAAAAGTAGTATACAATAAAAAAACAGCTGTCTGCTAAATACACATTCATCAAACACGCGAACTGTGAAACGCGCGAAGTTAATATGGTCGCTAATTTTTCTTAAATTTTCTAATGTGTCGCGCAACTTTGTTAGTTTTTCTTTCATAAGAACCTTCTTACAATAAAAAACAACAAAAAAAGAATTAGCGAAATTGGTCCAGCCGTTCACGCGTGATGCCGTGACCAAGGGAAATAGGGATTCATTTTTATAAGTATATATGTTACGCTCAAAGATCAAAAACGCTCATTGAGCGGAAAAATAGCTCACAACGCGATGTGGTCACAGTAAAACATCCACATAGCGAAATTCGTGTTAGGGCTCTAATGAAAACGCGCACGATGCGTTGTGGCAATCAAAGAAAGACCAAATAGCGAAATTCGTGTCGTGGCTTACATGCTATTCGATCTCAACGCGTTGTGGCAATGAAGAAAAGCCATGACGCGTTCGGAGCATTCATTGTGTTAACCATATCACGACGGACAGGTTGTAACTTGTCGGTGTCGGCTCGGGTGCAAAGACGCATTGAAACATCAGTTTTATTCATTTCTTTTCTGTTTATGAGAGTGAATTTTAATGTCAGCGCTAATTATGACGAATAAAAAAGAATTGTTTTACGATAAATTACGTGAGTTTGTGGAAACAAGCACTGATCGCAGTTTTGTTATGACTACAGAAAAATATGAAATGTTACATAATGAAACAAAACAGTCTCAACTTCTTAAAAAGAAAAAGGAGTCTCTGTTCACTCTCATAAACAGAAAAGAAATGAATAAAACTGATGTTTCAATGCGTCTTTGCACCCGAGCCGACACCGACAAGTTATAACCTGTCCGTCGTGATATGGTTAACACAATGAATGCTCCGAACGCGTCATGGCTTTTCTTCATTGCCACAACGCGTTGAGATTGAATAGCATGAGCCACGACACGAATTTCGCTATTTGGTCTTTCTTTGATTGTCACAACGCGTCGTGCGCGTTTTCATTAGAGCCATAACACGAATTTCGCTATGTGGATGTTTTACTGTGACCACATCGCGTTGTGAGCTATTTTTCCGCTCAATGAGCGTTTTCGATCTTTGAGTGTAACATATATAGATAGATAGATTATAACCACGAAAAACTAAATACTCAGGCCATACTGCACAACACTGGCTAAACTGATATAATATTGTTTTGATGCTGCCACATTTTGCCAAGTTAGGACAGGGTATTTAAAAATTAAACAGCCATAAGCGTGTGGACCTTGTAGGTACGGATAAAGAAATATGAGATTATGTTTTGAAAACACAATCCAAAAGAGTTTGAAGATGCCTAAAAATATCTTTAGACATGGTTATCTTTTTATACGACTGCCTGAAAAAAGGAGTATATTGTTTTCAGGGCTCATGTATGTATGTATGTATGTGAGTTTGTATATTCCACCATAACTTCTATATGCCTGAACGGATTTTGTTGAATAAGGTATCGTTAAAATCCTTAGCTTATTCCGGGTAACATAGGCTAGTAAAAAAATTTATAGGGTGATCATGGTCCCGCATCAAAGACTAAAGTTGAATATTTTTTTTCCAAAATGAGATTAACTATATTGTCATCATCAAGAAAATGATGAGTAGATTCCAAAAATATATAAGACTATATTTCAATATCCAGTGATTTACAAAAAAATATCATTTTCATCATACCTATTCGAAAAACGCATATTGCCTTCAGAGGATAGCGGGAGCAAAGTGTCACTTGTAGGCCCATGGGACTTTTCATTTCTCTCTTCTGATTGGTCCGAAGTCACGTCATCAATTTGTCGATCGAATATACGACTTTGCATTTCTCTGTTCTGATTGGTCCGAAGTCACGTGATCAATTTGTTGATCGGATATATACGTCTTTACATTTTATTTAAACTTTAAATATACGTCTAAATAATGTCTATACAATTAAATAGAAGGTTGATAGGAGTATCTTCTAATTGGTGCTTAAACGTATAGGTAATGTCCATACATAGTAGGTTGATACTCCTAGCTTTTTCTCATACGTAATGATGAAAAATAGTGTGTGTCACTCGGGGCCAAATTTTTTGTTCTCGGGCGGCGTATATTGAATTCCTCGCTACGTTCAGGATTCTACTTTAGAACCCCTCGCTACGCTCGGGATTCTACTATAGAATCCTTCACTTCGCTCTGAATTCAAAATAGCGCCCTCGGGGAACAAAAATTTTCTTTGGCCCCATGTAACACAAATAACTATTAACTATGGCAGTCGGGGGTTCGATCCCCGGGCACCTGTAACTTTTCGGAGTTATGAGCGTTTTAAGAAATTAGATTTAAACTCAAACCTACGTGTATCAACATAACCGAGAACTCTCGATTTCGATTCTCGAGAGTTCGATTATGTTCTTAAAGGTGTGTGAGGTTCGCAAATCCAAACATGGCTAGGTGGACTATGGCCGAACCATCCTTATTCTGAGAGGACACTGCAAGTAGTGAGCCTACAATGGATTTAAATGATGATGATACAATGGATTTAAATGATGATGATCACGCCGCATCGGTGCAACGGATCAACGTGATTTTTGCATGGACATATTATACCGTAGATTTTAAACAGAACTCTTGATTATAATATGAGGCTCTTCAAAGGGCGGATAAACAAACGTCTCAAGAATGCAACGCATTGGCGGTTTGTCTGGTGCTGCAAATGTTCATGGGCGGCGGTAATCACTTACCATCAGGTGACCCGCCTGCTCGTTTGCTCGATATATGTATAATGTATATATATATATAAATATAAATAAACTGTAGCCCTATCCTCTAACTCAGTGGCTATCAAAAAATTAAAGTCACAAATTTCTTTATCTTGAAGATCATCATTGAAGGTTACTTTTGTAAATAAAAATAACATTTCATAGCAAAACAAGGAATGGATTGGCGAGCACTGCCTGGTGCAGAACAGTTTTAGGCCTCTAAGAGCTGCATACCATCACCACCCACCACCAGTACAGCCCATTAACGTCCCACTTCTGGGCACAGGACTCCACTCTCATAGGAGAGAGTTAATTAGAGCTTAGACCCATCACGCTGCTCCAATGCGGGTTGGCGGGCTTTAACGACTATTATCATGTTAGTGATAATAACCGGGACTGACGGCTTAACGTGCTCTCCGAGGCACGGGGGTGAAACACCGCCAATTTCCTAACTCCGGGCCAGTACTGGGAATTTCTAAAAACCCCAGTATGCACTCAATTACGGCCCTACCCGGGACTCGAACCCGGGACCTCGTCGGCCGCAGTCGAACATGTTAACCACTAGACCAACGAGGCAGTCCACTGCATACCAATGGCAATGAAATGGTCACATCCTGGGTGGAAAATCTTGTTTCACCTGACTCCTAGCTTGTAAGTTGTAACTGCAGATTGCAAGTGGAGCGAAGGTTGTCCCCCGCAAGGGTGGGACGTCGCGGCCATGTTGGAATTCGTCGTCAGGGACCCCGTGGGGCGACAGAACACGGAGAGGCTGGAAGCTCACCTGCGCGACTTCGCCGAAATTGCCCGCTTCGGATATGTATCCTTTGTACAATAACATCTATGTTCTTCTTCTTAATCTCACTCTGCGTCGTATTCCTCATTGCTGAGGGTCGTGACCCCTTTTCACTAATCACATAATGGCAGGGGTTTTCTTGGGATAATTTGGGTAATGGCACAGGTAATGGGTTATAAAAATGTGTCACATCAAAAAAATTTTATTCAAATAGACTTTTTACAAGTGCTTATGAATAGTCGAATGAATCTACCACTGGTTCGGAATGCCGTTTTTATTGCCAATTTTAATTGCATAGCCTTTTAAGAATAATTTGTTAATGATCTAAGTTGATAATTAAAAAAAAAAAGATATTTGTACACCACACTGAGGTAGAATAGGAGTACTTTTATCCTGTTTCCATCTCAAATGTACTCTATTCACAAATAAATAAATTGATTGATTGATTGATAATATTTAATGCGGTGGGTTCCTACCGTTGGTTCCTACTAGGTCCTTCCGCATACAACTCGATTTCGGCAAGAGTAGGTACTATTACAACTCTTAGGTTACTAACGGTTATTATCAGATGTTAGTGATAATAACCGAGCCCGACAGCGCTCTCCGCGAGGCACGGAGGAAACGAAAAAGATAAATTCGGTCACCCATCCAGTTACCAACTTGGGTCAACGTTGCTTAACAATCGCAATCGACTGATATGCGTTGTCGCAACTAGGTCACTCGATCGTCTTCCTTCGTCCTTCTTCTATAAAGATAAAATACCCGATTCGCTTACTGCCTAACTCCTTAATGTCCAGCCCTAACCCCTGGAATTAGAAACCTGAAACTTGTTCAGAGGTTCCTTTTAAGGTACATTATATGATGACAAGGATTTTTCGAAATTCACACGGAAGCGACATTTGGATTTTGAACGTAGGCTCAATAAGAAAGTATTGTATGAACTTAGCAACGTAATGCGACATAGTTGCATGCCACAGGATCACAAAACTATTTAAAATGTTATACCGTATTCTAATTTTAAAGTACATGCCGACTTTGTGCATAAAATTATGGTTTCCATTGGTAGCATGCCTGGTGAACATGGTCTTGCATGCCTCATTGTTGCATGTTGACGCTTCGATTTAAAACAGCCTTTAGAGCCCACCGCATTACAATGGAACCTCCTACCATTGTGTGATTAAAATTAAAAATAGAAAAAACCGGCCAAGTGCGAGTCGGACTCGCGCACCGAGGGTTCCGTATAAACCTGTAGTAAGTTTTACGATTTATGACGTATTAAAAATAAAAATTACGTTTGTTGTATGGGAGCCCCCCTTTAATATTTACTTTATTGATATTTAATTATTTATTTTGAAAGGTAATATACAAGTTAATATTCTGTGAGAATTTGAACCGTCTACCTGTTACCGTTTTTAATATTGAGCAAAAAAATACGAAAAAAACACGTTTATTGTATGGGGACCCCCCTTAATATATATATTTTTTTAATTTTTAGTATTTGTTGTTATAGCGGCAACGGAACTACATCATTTGTGAAAATTTCAGCTTTCTAGCTATCACGGTTTATGAGATACAGCCTGGAGACAGACAGACAGACAGACAGACAGACAGCGGAGTCTTAGTAATAGGGTCCCGTTTTTACCCTTTGGGTACGGAACCCTAAAAATGAACATTTGAGATGGAAAAAGGACAGCAGTAAAACAATAGAAAAAGATTAAAAGTGAAAATAGATACAGACACCTATAAATATAATACAGAAAATCGAAGTTCTGAATAGTCTTACCTCTGTAATGGATTACTTGATGGAGAACATGGAGAAGAGGCCAAGTCTGCGTCAATGGCTGGTACTGCTCATGCGTAACATGGACAAACCGATTTGGTTGACACTCATGTCTGACGTTGTTACCCAACAAGGAGCTGTCAGAAATTATATCGGTTTTCTGGGTAAGATAAAATTTGTTTTTGTAAAATGTTGTACGCCAGAAATGGCTAGATGTTCGCAACAAACAAATAAATCTATAAATCTACTGACGATGTAGTCTATGATGAACGTGAGCTAACTTGAAAGGCGTATATGACTCAATCGGTATCTAGATTCTAGAACGTCCAATTATTTGAGGCTTTGAGACAGACTGGTTTTCTTCTTTCGATGATACTAAGAACTTATTAAACTACTAGCTGATTCCCGCGACTTCGTCCGCGTGGATTGAGGTTTTTCGGTTCCTATCTCTCAAGTTAGATCGAACTGCACATGGTGTGCGAATTTTATTATAATCGGTTAAGTGGTTTAGAAGTCCATTGAGGACAAACATTGTGACACGAGATTTATATATATAGAGATATTGGTGATTCAACTACTGACTACTGTTACTGTTACAAAGTGGTAAATGAAGATGCTGTGAAAACTTATAGGCTAAGACTAAATGCGTACTCAACATGTGCGACAATGGGGCATAACGTTAATGGAAATGCCGTGCCGTTTTCATGCTGAAAACATTTATTTTTTTATTCACTACAATTATAAGCCCTTGCCTGCGATCTCACCTGATGGTAAGTGATGATGCTGTCTAAGATGGTAGCGGGTTGTTGTTTTTTGAAGTTAAAACTTCTTTAGCCGCGTTGAGCACTTTTTGGTAGGGGGTAAGCACTGAGTAAGAATGTGGGGTAAACTATTGGATTCGCGTGACCGACATGCTCGCGAACAGCGATGCATGCTCGTTGTTGCGAAGACAAAAGGTCTTAAGGACAAATATACTATGACTACCAATTTTTCATTTACATAATCAGCTGTTACTCATTCCAGGGTACCTTCTTCTACGAGTGGAGCAAGACGATCTCTTCGATTTGGTGTCACGGGGGATACTCTGGCAGTTGTCGGTGGCGGACGAGGCGCGCGGGCAGGGTGCCTTGAGGCGAAGGCACACTCTGACCGCTGCGGGGTCTCACCTCCTCGTCACCGTGGTGCGAATGCTAGCGTTGGCCACGCCGCGGCGCTTCCCGACCTTCCAGCAGATCGCTTTGCTGCTGGCGTGCCACTCGACCCATTGCTGTAACCTATTTCTTTCCCTATGGTTTTGCAACTGCCTCGTTGGTCTAGTAGTTATCATGTTCGACTGCGGCTGACGAGGTCCCGGGTTCGAGTCCCGCGGTCGGGCCATAATTAGGTATTGGGTTTTTTTGATTAAAAATTCCCAGTACTAGCCTGGAGTTAGTAAGTTGGCGGTGTTTCACCCCCGTGCCTCGGAGAGCACGTTAAGCCGTCGGTCTCGGTTGTTATCATATGATAATAGACGTTAAAGCCTGCCAACCTGCATTGGAGCAGCGTGGTGGGTCTAACTTCTAATTCCCTCTCTCATAAGAGAGTGGAGGCCTGTGCCCATCAGTGGGACTTTAATGGGCTGTAGTGGTTTTGCATCATGAGATTTCTGTATTAATTCAATTCAATTCAAAACATATTTATTCAAAATAGGTAGGTACCTACAAAGTACACCTTCTGAACGTTATGCTTACAAAGTATATGACGTGATGGTTATAATTTTATTAACCACGGTATCTTAAAACTGAAGCTACGAGGGTTCCAAACGCGCCGTCTGAGAAGAGCCCACAGCAAACTCAGCCGGGTTTTTAAAATTTATTTTTAATTATTATTATTCACTAGCAGCTGCCCGCTTCTTCATCCGCGTGGAATAGTTCTTTGAAATTCCCACAGGAACTCCTCAATTTTCCGGGATAAAAAGTAGCGTATGTCACTCTCCAGGTCCTTAACTATACCCATGCCAAAAATCACGTCGATCCGTTGCAGTGTGAAGGACAAACCAATAAAACAACAAACAAACACACTTTCGCATTTATAATATTTCATGTAACATATCTCTCACGGATTAGCCCCGTACGATCTTCAATTCTTCTCAGGTGGCATCTTAATTGCCACCTGAGACCCAATTGTCTAAGCCAATCGTAATCATTTGACAGCTTAAAATGTATACTCGAACTGTTTATGGAGTTCGAACATGCTCCTGTTTGGCCACCCTACCGGTAAAGACGTGCCGCCAAGCGATTAAGCGTTCCGGTACGATGCCGTGTAGAAACCGAATAGGGGTATGGGTTATAACTGCCATACCCCTAACAGGTTAGCCCGCTACCATCTTAGACTGCATCATCACTTTACCATCAGGTGTGATCGCAGTCAAGGGCTAACTTGTAGTGGATTAAAAAAAAAAATGCTTTTCGACTTTCAGGCATCTATGAACTCCCTAAACAGCCCCCCGATTCAGAACCTTACGATACCTTAGTTATCGATCGATTCGGTTTGTTATCGTACGATAAGATGTATTTTCAATTCAGAATAATCGTATCGAGGTTGAAATTGCCGATATCGAAACCGAACCGAACCAACGTTGTTATCGTTCGATTAGATTCGATAAACGCTATTCACAACAACTTCAATCGAATAAAAATTAGCGAACGTCGGATTAATTTGCCGGTTACATATCGAATGCTACAGGCTCAAACTAGGGGTGCGCGATATAAATCGATATTTCGTAAAATATCGATATATGTATGCGATATATCGATGCAACCCGATATTATCGAATCATCTAGTATCGGTACGTACAATCGATATATTTCATTCGATATATCAATTATCGGAAGAAATTAAAAGCACATTCCATTCCTTTTTTTTTATAATTTTTTTTTTTTAAAATGATTATATCTGTCTGTAATGAAGTTGTTCACAATAATAAAACGCAAAGACACGAAATTCTTCTACTCTCCGTGAGGCTGCGCAGCACTACTAGTAATTTATAATCTGTATAAATTACTACCTACTTCGTTTATGATCTGTGGCTTCGTACTATATCTTTAATTAATCTGTGGTTTGTGATTATTCGCTACGTTCTCAGTACAAAATAACCTATAAATAAAAGTTGTGTGTTTTGTTTAATACAGTTTACAAAATGTGTAAATACAGTTAGTGTGCATAAAGATATATAAAAACGGCCACTATTCAGTTGTACAAAAGAAGCGAGATGTGACAATTATTATCTGTTTTGTTTACTACAGTTTACGATTCGAATATAGTAAGTATAACGTGATCTTAAATTGCTATCAAAGATTACTATTTATTAGCATGAAACAATAAATAATTGAATGCTTTAGTATTTGCATGAAATTCCCCAATATGTAGTTTTAATTATCTTGTGGTCAATTTCCCAAAGTGTCAAGTGGTCAAAGTATTGGGATTTATAAATAAATAAAGTTGATTTGTTTCTGCACTCTGTTTTACTCATATTAACCTGAACCCTATCTAATATTCAATGTTATAGACTAGTTAAATACAAATCCCTTACGATATATCCAAAATATCGATATATTTGTACGATATATCGCAAAGTATCGATAGAACACTACGATATATTATATCGATAAAAATATCGATATTTTTTTTACATGAACATCCCTAGCTCAAACCGAACGTTCTGAATTGCACGACAACAAACTTTCGATACGAGATCGATACCTAATCGTATCGATACGGTATGTTATCGAAATGTTCTGAATCGGCCTGCAGGTCGAATTATACGTTTGACAAACTGAAACAATTACGATTACAATTTCCTTACTCAATCGGGGGGGCTGGTCAGATTGCAGTCAAGGGTTTACCTTTAGATGAATATTAAACGTTCTTACTTCTTAAGTCCTAAGCCTTATCATATTCATTCTAATATTATAAATGCGAAAGTGTGTTTGTTTGTTGGTTTATTGGTTTGTCCTTCAATCACGCCGCAAAGGAGCAACGGATCGATGTGATTTTTTGCACGGGTATAGTCGAGGACCTGGAGAGTGACATAGGCTACTTTTTATACCGGAAAATTAAGGAGTTCCCGTGGGAATTGTAAAAAACTTATTTCACGCGGACGACTTCGCGGGCATCAGCTAGTATAAAATATATCATAATGCACTGCTGCCGTCGCGGTCGTGAACATGATACTTTGATCGTTCGCAGGTATTGACCTGTTGAGGGAAAACATCATTGAGAACATCCTATACCGTTTCAATCCCTACTTTCCGGCGAAAGATTTGCCAGATTATGAAGAGAATCCCTTGGACCCGCAGGACTTCAACGTTAAACTCGGTGAATATAATTACTATATCTTCCAGTCTTCCTCAATCGGATAATAATATTAAAAGTAAAGTAAAAGTAAAATATACTTTATACTTCTACCATACCTTTACTACTGTTTTAATCATACTTTTGCGGGTCTAAAGTCAGTCTTCATGCCCTAGGGCCGTAATCTAGTCGATCGATCGCCCAACTAGTTGACCAACCCCATACTGTAAATATGCACAACAGAGTCTAGGCTCCAGACTGGTCGACCAAAATTTGACATAAACCATTTGACATAAAAGTTTTTAAACCAAGGAGTATGTATACCTGCATCTTTTTTTTTATTATTTACTAGACCTATTACTTACTATGATTTGCAATAAATATCTAACCGTTACAGTTTGTTTTACTGTTATGGTAGAAGTATAATATACTTTATTGTACACCATAAAAAGAAATACAAACACAAAAACAATCTTATTGGATATGGCACAACAGGCGGCCTCTCTTCCAGGCAACCTTAGGGCAGAGGAAACTTAAAAGAAAGCGGGAGCGAAATGGGAAAGCGGAAATATTATTAGGTATCTAAGTAAGCATTTAAGTAAGTCATACTAAAAATATTATAGAAAGCGTGATTGTTTGTTGGTTTGTCCTTCAATCACGCCGCATCGAAGCAACGGATTGACATGATTTTTAGCATGGATATAGACTATAGTTGAGGACCTGGAGAGTGACATAGGCTACTTTTAGGCTAAGTAATAATTTTTTCGGGATTATATTCATAAAGATTATAATAGTACCTATACAGAAACGCCCAAGCGAAGCGAGGCGGCTCACCGATAAAACATACAAAACTACGCAAGGTGCAGAAATCCTTTGTGGGGCCGAGTATTACCTTTTATAATATGGTTACAAAAGAACTTTTGGATTTGCCGTTACACAAATTTAAAAAAACCGTAAAAGAACACTAATTGTTGAGTCGGGGCTATACAATTGACGAATTTCTTAATGACAAAGTTGTATGGAAGCAACCGACTTTGGGTCAAGCTCCCCACAGGACAGTATAATCTTACACTATTGTATTTAATTTACATACTTACCTACATGTAATATATTGTTTAAAAAAAAAGAGCAACTGCTGAGTTTCTCAGCAGAATTTTTTTTCCGAACCGGTGGTAGAGTCAAAACATGACGTAACATAAGAGACACCTGTATGTCCTACATGTTTTAAATACATAAATGAATTGAATTGAATTGAAATTGAATTAAAAAACCTGAGCCGATGAATTTCGTCGCTTAAACCCCTCTTTCCTTGCAGGCTCGAGCAGCGTCCATATGTCAACAACTCTATCCTTGCTCTTGGTGCTGGTGAAAACGCTGACAAGTTTTTTGGATGAAAGCCCCGAGGACGCCAGAAATTTTCCTTGTCCAGATTATTACTCTCAAAGGTTTGATTAGAATTACTACTCAGGGTTATACTTCCTCTGAGATTACTTCTTACTAGCAGATGCCCGCGACTTCGTCCGCGTGAAGTAAGTTTTTTAAGTCTCCCTAATTTTATGGGTTAATAATATATAGCCTATGACACTCACAAATAATGTAGCTTTCTATTGGTACCAGAATTTTCGAAATCGGTTCAGTAGATCCAGAGATGGCCCCACAACCTCGCAAACTATACCTCTTTATATTATTATTAGTATAGAAGTATAGATATAGATTTGTGGCGAAGTCCTGCGAGACATGCTGAACCCTCGGGAATGTCCGTTCCGACTCGTTTTCGGTCGGGATACTCCCGAGTGTTCCAGTCAGTGAATTCTGAACCCCGACGCTGGGAGGCCGCGTATACGCATTTATTTGTCCGGCTAATTCACTCAATACCAACTAATTATTATACCATACCTACTTATTGTAACGTCCGTATTCGCCATTAGTGTTTATCATAAATCTATAGACTTTTGTATTTTCAATTAAATAAGCAACTTTCAAATTAAATAATAAATATTCGTAAATTACATTGGGTTTGTTTAACTTCGATCCTAACATTCCCATAAGTGGGGGGCTGATGTGGCGAAGTCCTGCGAGACATGCTGAACCCTCGGGAATGTCCGTTCCGACTCGTTTTCGGTCGGGATACACCCGAGTGTTCCAATCAGTGAATTCTGAACCCCGACGCAGGGAAGCCGCGCACACGCATTTATTTGTCCGGCTAATTCACTCAAGTCAATACCAACTAATTATTATCTGTGTTATTATACCATACTTTTTGTAACGTCCGTATTCGCCATTAGTGTTTATCATGTATCTATACTTTTGTAACATAAATTAAATAATCAACTTTCAACAATATAATATTCGTAAATTACATTGGGTTTGTTTAACTTCGATCCTAACATTCCCATAAGTGGTGACCCAGCGACGCGTCCCGAACTCTCAAGTGCTTGCATATTTCGAACATTATTTGTGTGCATTGTGACGGACTTGTTCCCAAAATAGATTCAGTGAAACAAAAGTTTTTTTTTATTTTAAACAATGGCATCGCAATCCAAGACTAGCCTCAACCAGCTGGCTACACATGCGGACACAGTATATAATAATGCGATTGGTATCGCGCCGCAAGTTAATCAGCTGTCTGCGTCGACGTCGAATGCTGAGATGAAAGACCTAAAACAATCAATCGCTGATTTGTCGCGCAAAGTCGCCGCACTTGCAACATCGCGATCCCGCTCGAGATCGAACAGCAGTACGAGATGGCGCCGACGTTCCCGTAGCCGATCCGAAGATGCTGCGACTGATGCCCACTGCTGGTATCACCGCAAATTCAAGAGCAAGGCTACTAAGTGCCGTGAGCCGTGCACTTACTCGTCGGAAAACGAAAAACGCAGTCATTGATGGCGGCTAACGATGACTGTCGTGACGTCATACCGAGTCGCGTATTTGTAACGGACAAAAACTCTAACGTTAAGTTCTTAATAGACACTGGTGCTGATTTGTGTGTGTTCCCTATTAGAAATGTAAGTTCCAATAAGACAATTGTTAAGAAGACAGATTATAAACTTTTTGCCGCTAATGGTTCAGTGATTAATACCTATGGAACTATAAACTTAAATTTAAACTTCGGGTTACGTCGTGATTTTCGCTGGTGTTTCGTGATAGCCGACGTAACCAGACCGATCATAGGAATAGACTTTTTATCATATTATAACCTACTTGTAGATGTAAGGAACCACAGATTAGTCGATAATACGACTACGCTCATTGTAAATACCAAACCCGTGCTGTCTTCCTTAGAGTGCGTAATTAAGACTGTTACAGGTAATTCCCGATATCATCAGGTACTTAAACAGTTTCCTGAGGTTACGCGACCCCCTGGTGAGCCAATGGTGCGCGTAGTCAAGCATCGAACGCTTCACTATATACGCACTACGCCCGGTCCACCGGTGTACAGTCGACCTCGCAGATTGGCACCGGACCGACTCCGCCGAGCCAAGCGTGAGTTTGAGGATATGGTAAGAGCAGGTATTGCACGTCGATCCGATAGTCCGTGGGCAGCACCTCTCCATTTAGTACCTAAAAAAGCCGGTACTGACCGACCTTGCGGAGACTACAGAGGTATCAACGCTCGAACGATACCCGATCGATACCCAGTACGCCACATCGCAGATTTTTCCCATAATCTACATGGATGTACTGTGTTTAGCAAAATTGATTTGGTGCGTGCTTACCATTTGATTCCAGTCAACCCTGCGGATGTACCCAAAACTGCCATAACTACGCCGTTCGGTTTATTCGAATTTCCGTTCATGAGTTTTGGTCTGAGGAACGCCGCGCAATCGTTTCAGCGGTTCATGGACGAAATCTTAAGGGACCTGGATTTTGCTTTCCCGTATATAGATGACATATTGATTGCGTCACGCGACCACACCGATCACGAATTTCATCTCAAACAGGTTCTAGAGCGCCTTCGAGATCATGGTGCTGTTTTGAACTCCGCCAAAAGCGTATTCGGTGTTCCGGAAGTCGAGTTCCTCGGCTACTTAGTTACGGCAAACGGCACGAGTCCTACGCCAGAAAAGGTAAGTAGTATCCAGAACTTCACGCAGCCCAAAACCTTAAAAGAATTAAGGAGATTTCTCGGTATGATTAACTTTTATAGAAGGTACCTACCGAACGCTGCGAAAATTCAAGCACCGCTACACCAGCTACTTAGCGGCACGGATACCAAGCCAAACACTCCAATCATCTGGACGTTTGAGCTGGAACAGGCTTTTAACGAATGCAAAAAGAGCCTCATAGATGCAACACTGCTTGCGCATCCCGATCCTACAGCGGATCTGATGTTGGTCTGTGATGCGTCCGATATCGCTATCGGCGCCGTATTGCAGCAGAAAGTTGAAGGTAATTGTCAACCCCTTGCTTTCTTCTCCAAGAAACTGACCTCAGCTCAACGTAAGTATAGCCCTTTCGATCGAGAGCTACTCGCAATTTACGAAGCCGTGAAATATTTTCGTTTCATGGTCGAGCTGAAGCCGTTCACGATCTGGACAGACCACAAGCCCATTGTTGCTGCGTTTCGTAAAGCGTCTGAAAAATGCTCTCCACGTCAGTTCCGATATTTCGATTTCGTGTCACAATTCTCGACCGACGTGCGACACATTTCCGGAGAGGACAACATCGTTGCCGATGCGCTCTCTCGGATTGAATCTGTTACTGATAGCATTAATTTAGATAAACTCGCTTCTTCACAAGAGACGGACACCGAGTTGAGACATCTTTTGCACACTTCTTCTTCGCTGGATTTACAGAAAATGAGAATTTCTGACTCTAGTGCATGCAAAGTGTATTGCGATGTTTCTGGTCCGAAACCACGCTTGTATCTTACACCCGAATTTCGCAAACAGGCTTTCGACGCTATCCACGGCTTGAGTCATCCTGGTGCGACGCCTACCATCCGACTAATGACCGAAAGGTACGTATGGCCTAGTATACGAAAGGACTGTAGGGCCTGGACAAAAGCCTGCCTCGCTTGTCAAAGATCAAAGGTTTCACGGCACACCCAAGCTCCAGTCCACGCTTTTACTCCTCCATCTTCACGTTTTGACCACGTTCATATCGATCTCATAGGGCCGCTTACCATATCGCACGGCTACCGTTATTGTCTTACTGCGGTTGATCGATTTTCGCGTTGGCCCGAGGTGATTCCTCTAGAAGATATCACAGCAGAAAGAGTGGCTCATGCTTTTGTAAGTGGTTGGCTAGCACGTTTTGGCTGTCCACGTAAAATAACTACAGACAGAGGACGCCAATTTGAATCACATTTATTTAAAGAGCTCGCTAAATTTACTGGTTGCCAACACCTCACCACTACGGCGTATCATCCCGCCACGAACGGTTTAGTAGAGAGGTTTCACCGGCAGTTAAAAGCAGCAATTATGTGCCACGATAATGAGAAATGGTTCGAGGTACTTCCACTTGTGTTGCTAGGAATACGCAGCACCTGGAAAGAAGATATTGCATCTACTTCTGCAGAGCTGGTGTACGGCGAAAGTCTTCGCTTGCCTGGAGACTTATTCTTGCCATCCGCACCCGAAATCGTCGATTACAGTGATTTCTTATCTCGCCTTCGTAAACACATCCGTGATTTGAAGCCGACTCCGGTAATACGTCACGGAAACGCCAGAACGTTCGTGCACAAGGATTTATCCTCCGCTACTGCTGTCTTCCTCCGACAAGATGCTGTTCGAAGATCGCTACAGCCACCTTACTCTGGTCCGTATAAGGTAATCGAGCGATCCGAAAAATATTTCAAAATCGACATAAACGGTAAGGTCGTCACGGTTTCCATCGATCGTCTTAAACCAGCGTATGTTGTTCACGAATCTGAACCTACTTCGTTCACGCCCGTTACTTCAGAACCGCCTGCCACCAAGCCTGATAAAGTTACTCGCTCTGGCAGACAGGTAAGATTCCCTCGCAGGTTTATGTGAGTAAACCCATATGTACAACTTATTAGTATGTAAAATCTTTTTTAGAGAATACGTTTACTTAGCTATTAATATTGTACGTAAGCTGCTAATATTGTTTTGTATCGTTTATTTTTTGTAAACATGTAATAGTTAATTACCTAATAATGTTTTATGTTTAATTTTGATTATTATAAGATGTACTTTTGTAGCCAGGGAAATGAATTGAGTAAACGAACAAATTCTTTATTCGACATTAACGACCTAAAGGTCTCCGGGGGGGCTGATGTGGCGAAGTCCTGCGAGACATGCTGAACCCTCGGGAATGTCCGTTCCGACTCGTTTTCGGTCGGGATACACCCGAGTGTTCCAATCAGTGAATTCTGAACCCCGACGCAGGGAAGCCGCGCACACGCATTTATTGGTCCGGCTAATTCACTCAAGTCAATACCAACTTATTATTATACCATACTTTTTGTAACGTCCGTATTCGCCATTAGTGTTTATCATGTATCTATACTTTTGTAACATAAATTAAATAATCAACTTTCAACAATATAATATTCGTAAATTACATTGGGTTTGTTTAACTTCGATCCTAACATTCCCATAGATTTACTGCTTTTTACAGAGACTTCTGAGCACTTAGGTAAGTACTTGGTTTTCAAAGACCAAAGGTTTTCTAGGTCAAAACTCTGATGACGCCCGAAATTTCCCATTTATTTATTTATTTATTTTTATTTATTTACATCTAATCAGAACGGCGATGCCACTTACACTAACAAGATGGTTATTATTAAATTACTAGCTGATGCCCGCGACTTCGTCCGCGTGGATTGAGGTTTTTTGGTTCCCGCGGGAACTCTTTAATTTTCCGGGATAAAAAGTAGCCTATGTGCTATTCCAGACTATAATCTATCTCTGTGCCAAATTTCATCCAGATCCATTCAGCCGTTGGAGCGTGATTGAGTAACAAACATACATCCATACATCCATCCAAACTTTCGCATTTATAATATTTATATTTGATTATCTATGTAATACAAACATAAAAAGACAGAGAAGAAGTAGAACATATTACTAATTATAGCTATTAACAAAATTGTGATTCTCCATGTCCATATTATTAAAGCTGTGCATTGTTAGTAGTCAGACAATCACGGTACATTTCATTTCTCACGGAAACAGAGCGCCTGCCTAATCTTTCTGTGCAAAATCTTTTGTCAAAACATTAGCTAGTTCTTGTGCGCGGACATCACATAGTGTATTAACATACTAATATTATAAATGCGAAAGTGTGTTTGTTTGGTGGTTTATTGGTTTGTTGGCTTGTTGGTTTGTTGGTTTGTTGGTTTGTCCTTCAATCACGCCGCAACAGAGTAACGGATCGACGTGATTTTTTGCATAGGTATAATTGAGGAAATGGAAAGTGACATAGGCTACTTTTTATACCGGTTCAAGTTATATCCATGAAACTTGGTTTTTGAGGTACATGAAGAAATACGTGTTTCGCCATTTTCGAAAATTCTACCCCCATAGGGCTAAAACAGGGGTTAAAAGATTTTAGGAAAGTCCGTCATTTTTCAAGCTGTAGCCATGAAACTTGGTGTTTGGGATTTCGGTTTGAAATGAAAAAATACGTGATTCACAGTTTTTGAAAATTCTATCCCCAAGGACGTCAAATAGAGAGTTTATCCTTCAATCACGCCGAAATAGAGCAACGAATCAACGTGATTTTTTCATGGGTATAGTTGAGGACTTGGAGAGTGACATACTTAGGTTTCTTTTTATCCCGGAAAATTAAGGAGTGCCTGTGGGAATCAAAAACTTATGCCACGCGAACGAAGTCGCGGGCGTGCGCTAGTAGATTATAAATGCGAAAGGAATGGCTGGATGTTTGTTACTCAATCGCGCCAGAAAGTCTGAACGGATCTGGATGAAATTCGGCACAGAGATAGATAATGAAAATGAAAATGAAATTTATTGGTCAAAATATTCGTCGTTTTACAATTTTGTCGGGAACCCTGAATTACTTAAGTTTGAAAAACCCTGTATCTCGGGGTCCCCGCTCTTCCTCCTCGGTATATTCAAACAAATAACAATAGTATTTTTAAATTAGATAATAGTCTGGAATAGCACATAAACTAAGTACTTTTTATCCCGGACAATTAGAGTTCCCGCGGGAACCAAGAAACCTCAATCCACGCGGACTAAGTCGCGGGCATCAGGTAGTGTATTAATGTATCGTTCAACACGTTCCACCCCGGCGCAGATGCTTCCTATGGGCGTACCGGTACGAGTGCCGCGCGCGGGGCCGCCGGCATGAGCGGCTGACGCTGACGGTGGTCGCGCATGCGCTGCTCCGCTGCTTCGGGGGTCACCTCATGGCTTTCTGCTCCTTGCTGATGCCAGGTCAGCGCTGCGCTTTAACACCCTCGGTTGAAGCCGCGGTCTTGACGATCGCGGGCTCGAGGGCGGGGGCGATAACGAGACAGATGTGGAATGCCCTTCCAGCGCATGTATTCCCTGCCACGTATAACAGCTTAAGTACCTTCAAGGCAAGAGTGAATAGGCATCTTCTAGGCGGGCGCGCTTCAACCTAGACCTCATCATTGCTTTGTATTAAGCGTGGTTGTCGTCAAGCGCAAGCCTATCTTGCAATTAAAAAAAAAAAGATCCTCCACCTCCCACCGCCAATGGGAAGAGCGCCCGTTGAGAACTTGCTTTAGGCGTGTTTCCTGGCGCGTTTTTGACTCCCTACCAATTCTTTATGTCTGTGCTTGTCCCTTCTGTCTTTTTCCCCTTTCTGGGGCAGAAGTACACACAAACGCAGATCCCCGCGTCCCATGCGGTCCGGATCCTCTCGCCACCTAACGGTCCACGATCACGGCGCCAAGCTGTTCCACTTGTGCCAATGGTGCGCGAACTCCCGTAGCTTGCCGATGTTACAACGCGATCCTGGTAATAGACTGGGCCCTCCTCCTCCCGAACGACCCGGGACCTCGTCTAGCAGGACGTACCGGAGGTCCTAGTACACGTGGTATTCCCACAGGCCATGGTGGAAGTCTTCCTCTGCCGATCTAGATCCGCCGGAGATCGGACTTCGAAGTGGCAGCCCTAATATTTTAAATGATCTCCAAACCCCCCGTCCCGTGGTGCCCGTTGTTATTGAGGCCGTGGTAGAGAAAAGAAGCGCAACAGTTTTTTGCTGGAGAACTACTGGGTTTTGCGAGCATTCTGAATCAGTGAAAGATCAGGATCAAAAAATTAAAGGTCTATTTTTCTTTTCCTGCTGCTGGACCGATGCTGGAAGTGACCGAGTGACGACGTTGCGGACATTAAGTAGTTCTAGTCATTTAAAAATAGTAACGAGAGGATGAATTTAGCATCCTCCTTCTTTGTAAGTAAAATTAATAAACAATAATATCCCGTTTATTTCAGACATAATGTCGCTGTCAGTGCTGACTGAGGTTCCTCCGAAACAGCTTTGGATGCGCAGTGTGGGCTTCAACACTTCTCAACTGGATGTCCAGTTCAAGAAGATTCTCATGTACCTCTCTGTCGATTTGCTTAAAACCTTCCCTTGTAATAACTTTGTAAGTTTTGGCTTCCAATTATTATTTTCTATCCCGAACCCGACAAGATATCCGCAGTCGAACTAGCCACGGCCGAAGACCCCAGCAGACTAGATCAGAGAAAATTCAGACATTGTAAATTCCCATATTGATCCTGCCGGGAATCGAACCCGCAACTCGCAAGACTTCTTGCCTCATAGCTTACAATAACACAAATTACAAAATACGAGATGTATTTAGACCTAGTTTAAGCAGAAAACAGCCATGTGGCATTTTTTTCTAAAAACGAGTTGAAAAAAACAGCCATACTAATGGCGGATTTTTTTAAAAGACACCCATGTCGATTGTCGATAACTCATAAACCAACGGAGATACGAGCTGTCAAATGCAGTCCTATGAACTATTTTAGTATATTTTTTACTACAAAAAGAAATGTCATAACATTTCAGATGGTGGAATCCCAGTATTGGCTCCTAGGTCTGATGTTTCTGCTGGACCCAGGGCTGTGTCACCTTAGAGCGCACTGGTCTCCCTCCCTTTTCGCAGAGATTCGCAAAAGCGCCCTGCAGGCTTTGGTGTGCACATTACATCTCATGCCTTCTAAACTTGTCACAGAATATGATATAATAAGACGGTAAATCATACATACTTAATATATTATCCTACCCTATCATACAGCCTTTGCACCATTGCTCGCATAGCGTCAACAGCTGAAAGCTTGCAACAGCGGCAGTCGAGCCTGCAGGCTGCCATGCCCATGGTCTCAAGGTTTATTAAGTTGTCACCAAACAAACGAACTTTTTTACCACATTGTTTCAATTAAGGCCAAATCTCATAGCTATAATTAGCTTTCATATTTACACAATTGACGGAGCACTCAAATCTACAAAGTGAGGCTCACACGAATAACGACCAATTTCACGACCATCGTGAGTTGGCAGTTGGCACCCTTTTCAGAGCAAAACTCACAGGTCAGGTCTCTGATTCAATGTCGTCAGGGGATAATTGGATGAAAAACTCATAGCTCTCCAGGCTAGCACGTTGTTAAGTGGCAGTGGGCTGGTTACGTTTGCCGGAGGACCGATGGCCGATGGAGTCGAAAGTAGTAGAGTGGAGGCCGCGTCTCGGCAAAAATAGTAAGTATAGGGCGCCCCCCGGCTAGGCGGAGCGACGGCATCCTGGCATCAAATGGATGCAAACAGCCAAAGGCTAGACCAACTTGGCGCAAGCTAAAAGAGTTCTATTTCTATGTCTACTACTAGTGGTTCGCCCCGAACTGAGACCTCGCGGTATCCATAAACTTACAGAGCGCCATCTATGTGAAGTTCTGTTAAAAATAGTGAAGCTCATTAAAAATTAAATAATTTCGTTTCCTTAGAATATTTATCTAATTTTAGTATTTGTTGTTCAAGAACAGGATATAATTCAAATAAGTGATCAAGTTTCAGGCTCAGCCTTTTCTTTTTAAGCACAAACGAATAAGTTTGTACAGAGCGCCATCTGTTGACAACATTGTGAAGTTTGTTCAAAATACGTAAGCTCATTAAAAATTAAATAACTTCGTTTCCTTATAATATTTATCTAATTTTAGTATTTGTTGTTCAAGTACAGGATATAATTCAAATAATTAATCAAGTTTCAGGCTCAGCCTTTCAGAAAATTGGGAGTTCTGAGGTCATCTTTGGACGTCAGAAAATCACCACTTTGAAAGCCCCCCTTCTATGAGAGCCCCCCTGAAATAAAGATTTTTATACTTCTACCATACCTTTACTACTGTTTTAATCATACTTTTGCGGGTCTAAAGTCAGTCTTCATGCCCTAGGGCCGTAATCTAGTCGATCGATCGCCCAACTAGTTGACCAACCCCATACTATAAATATGCACAACAGAGTCTAGGCTCCAGTCTGGTCGACCAAACGACCGTACCATTTGACATAAAAGTTTTTAAACCAAGGAGTATGTATATCTGCATAAACACTGGCAGCATGAAAAGCAAAAAGTTTGAATATCAAAGCAGCGGCGCCAAAATATGTGACTCTATCGAACGTGAACATTCACTTTTAATTTGTCTTTTCTATTTATTATTTACTAGACCTATGTATCCTACTTACTATGATTTGCAATAAATATCTAACCGTTACAGTTTGTTTTACTGTTATGGTAGAAGTATAAAGTAGAGTATACACCACCGGGATAAAGCAGTTTTTTTCTTGGGCGCTTGAATCCCTCACTGCACTCAGGACTCAATCTTAATTCCCTCCCTTTGGTCGGGAATTAACTTATAACACCCTCGCTGCGCTCGGGAGTTAAATTTGGAGTCCTTCGTTACGTTCAGGATTCAATGTAGCGCCCGTGACATAAAACAGTGCTTTATCCCCTTGGTGTATAATCTACTATTATAACTTTTTAAGCCATATTCGGCGGGAGGCCATCGGTTTACACAGTATATTTAAATTTGAAGTAATTACGTTCAGTAATTCAGAAGTTATAAGGCTCTGACAGACGGACGGACGGACAAGTGCCAATTCACCCAAGTAGACTCAGAGACCTTCGCTTCGCTCGGTCAAATAGGAATCTCTTTTTCTTCGTCGTTACACTCTTGACAGAGTGGTCGTGGTCGTCACGAAGTGACGGCTTTTGTGGCAGATGTTATGCGCCTCGCGAGCATCCGCCACTTCTCCCTGCTTGCTTGCTTAATAGGAATATTTCTGCAGAATAATGTGGTACATCGAATGGTACTCGGAGCATCCTTACGAGCTGCCGGTTCTGTACTGGTGCGTGCGACTGCTGCACGCGGCCATCCGCAGCCGACGCGAACCGACGCGAGCCGATACGCTTCGAGACCTGTTTGACACACACGGCGTCATTATACTCATGCGTGAATATACTTTAACTAGCTGACGCCCGCGACTTCGTCCACGTGGAAAAAGTGTTTGAATGCCCGCGGAAACTCCTTTATTTTCAGGGATAAAAAGCCTATGTCACTCTCCTTGCCTCAATCCAATATCAATTATACCCATGCAAAAAATCGCGTCGATCCGTGGCTTTGTTACGGCGTGATTGAAGGACAAATCAATAAACCAACAAACAAACACACTTTCGTATTTATAATGTTACTATGATTCATCGGGCAATGGAAAGCTACGCTCGGGATTTCCGTAGTCTAAGAATTAAAGCGACTAACAAGTAACATAGCTCGACGTGTCGCGACTCACAAAGGTGAAGCTGGAATGAGCAAGGCGAAGAACAGAATAGACGTTGGGTTTCCAAGTTCCACAGAGTTGGAACGATGCCTGGAAAGATTGACCGCGGCGTGTGGAAGTCTCTACAGTAAAAAGATATGCGCCGAATAGAGAATCTCCTCCTTTCTTGGAAGTCGGATAACAAAAGGCCTATATCCAGAAGTAGACGGGTATGGGTTGAGGACGACCACGAATAATCCGATCTTCATTACCATTCATCATATTATGAGCCTGTGGACATTCGCTATTAGATACAGACCTTCTTTTGCGAGCACTACCATACCCAGTCCTCAGACTTTCAAATCTAGCAACTCCCCGCTACTCTCTTAATAGCATCGTGCTGGAGGGTAGGTACTCCACACACTTTTCTGTTCTGCAGAACATCTTTTTTACTTATTAATTGTGTGTTGTGTTAACCCCTCCTATTATCCGTCTCCTTGCTGCGATTTCACAGGAATAAACTCTGTCTAGCCATATTCGCTGATTGAGCAAACATATCTCTGAGCTGTACTAAAACACTTTATCCGTGTCAGATCTTTGCTACACGTTGCTCGAGCAGCGTTGCCCGCCCGTAGAGAAGAGCCAAGCAGTGCTAGCGCTGACAGTGCGCTTGTTGACCAGCGCGGTGGAAGCCGACCGGCGGCTGACCTGCTGCGTGTACCCGCTGGTCAAGTGGCCCGCCTCCATCAACACGCTGGCGGTGAAGATGCTTGACATAGCGCTGTACTCGCTCGACAAACACTTACTGCTTAGCGACAGGTTCGTTGTTTTTGTTGCTCGAGCAGCGTTGCCCGCCCGTAGAGAAGAGCCAAGCGGTGCTAGCGCTGACAGTGTGCCTGTTGACCAGCGCGGTGGAAGCCGACCGGCGGCTGACCTGCTGGTCAAGTGGCCCGCCTCCATCAACACGCTGGCGGTGAAGATGCTTGACATAGCGCTGTACTCGCTCGACAAACACTTACTGCTTAGCGACAGGTTCGTTGTTTTTGTTGCTCAAGCAGCGTTGCCCGCCCGTAGAGAAGAGCTAAGCGGTGCTAGCGCTGACAGTGCGCCTGTTGACCAGCGCGGTGGAAGCCGACCGGCGGCTGACCTGCTGGTCTAGTGGCCCGCCTCCATCAACACGCTGGCGGTGAAGATGCTTGACATAGCGCTGTACTCGCTCGACAAGCACTTACTGCTTAGCGACAGGTTCGTTGTTTTTGTTGCTCAAGCAGCGTTGCCCGCCCGTAGAGAAGAGCCAAGCGGTGCTAGCGCTGACAGTGCGCCTGTTGACCAGCGCGGTGGAAGCCGACCGGCGGCTGACCTGCTGGTCTAGTGGCCCGCCTCCATCAACACGCTGGCGGTGAAGATGCTTGACATAGCGCTGTACTCGCTCGACAAACACTTACTGCTTAGCGACAGGTTCGTTGTTTTTGTTGCTCAAGCAGCGTTGCCCGCCCGTAGAGAAGAGCCAAGCGGTGCTAGCGCTGACAGTGCGCCTGTTGACCAGCGCGGTGGAAGCCGACCGGCGGCTGACCTGCTGGTCTAGTGGCCCGCCTCCATCAACACGCTGGCGGTGAAGATGCTTGACATAGCGCTGTACTCGCTCGACAAACACTTACTGCTTAGCGACAGGTTCGTTGTTTTTGTTGCTCAAGCAGCGTTGCCCGCCCGTAGAGAAGAGCTAAGCGGTGCTAGCGCTGACAGTGCGCCTGTTGACCAGCGCGGTGGAAGCCGACCGGCGGCTGACCTGCTGGTCTAGTGGCCCGCCTCCATCAACACGCTGGCGGTGAAGATGCTTGCCATAGCGCTGTACTCGCTCGACAAACACTTACTGCTTAGCGACAGGTTCGTTGTTTTTGTTGCTCAAGCAGCGTTGCCCGCCCGTAGAGAAGAGCCAAGCGGTGCTAGCGCTGACAGTGCGCCTGTTGACCAGCGCGGTGGAAGCCGACCGGCGGCTGACCTGCTGGTCTAGTGGCCCGCCTCCATCAACACGCTGGCGGTGAAGATGCTTGACATAGCGCTGTACTCGCTCGACAAGCACTTACTGCTTAGCGACTGGTTCGTTGTTTTTGTTGCTCAAGCAGCGTTGCCCGCCCGTAGAGAAGAGCCAAGCGGTGCTAGCGCTGACAGTGCGCCTGTTGACCAGCGCGGTGGAAGCCGACCGGCGGCTGACCTGCTGGTCTAGTGGCCCGCCTCCATCAACACGCTGGCGGTGAAGATGCTTGACATAGCGCTGTACTCGCTCGACAAACACTTACTGCTTAGCGACAGGTTCGTTGTTTTTGTTGCTCAAGCAGCGTTGCCCGCCCGTAGAGAAGAGCTAAGCGGTGCTAGCGCTGACAGTGCGCCTGTTGACCAGCGCGGTGGAAGCCGACCGGCGGCTGACCTGCTGGTCTAGTGGCCCGCCTCCATCAACACGCTGGCGGTGAAGATGCTTGCCATAGCGCTGTACTCGCTCGACAAACACTTACTGCTTAGCGACAGGTTCGTTGTTTTTGTTGCTCAAGCAGCGTTGCCCGCCCGTAGAGAAGAGCCAAGCGGTGCTAGCGCTGACAGTGCGCCTGTTGACCAGCGCGGTGGAAGCCGACCGGCGGCTGACCTGCTGGTCTAGTGGCCCGCCTCCATCAACACGCTGGCGGTGAAGATGCTTGACATAGCGCTGTACTCGCTCGACAAGCACTTACTGCTTAGCGACTGGTTCGTTGTTTTTGTTGCTCAAGCAGCGTTGCCCGCCCGTAGAGAAGAGCCAAGCGGTGCTAGCGCTGACAGTGCGCCTGTTGACCAGCGCGGTGGAAGCCGACCGGCGGCTGACCTGCTGGTCTAGTGGCCCGCCTCCATCAACACGCTGGCGGTGAAGATGCTTGACATAGCGCTGTACTCGCTCGACAAACACTGCTTAGCGACAGGTTCGTTGTTTTTGTTGCTCGAGCAGCGTTGCCCGCCCGTAGAGAAGAGCTAAGCGGTGCTAGCGCTGACAGTGCGCCTGTTGACCAGCGCGGTGGAAGCCGACCGGCGGCTGGCCTGCTGGTCAAGTGGCCCGCCTCCATCAACACGCTGGCGGTGAAGATGCTTGACATAGCGCTGTACTCGCTCGACAAACACTTACTGCTTAGCGACAGGTTCGTTGTTTTTGTTGCTCGAGCAGCTTTGCCCGCCCGTAGAGAAGAGCCAAGCAGTGCTAGCGCTGATAGTGCGCTTGTTGACCAGCGCGGTGGAAGCCGACCGGCGGCTGACCTGCTGGTCAAGTGGCCCGCCTCCATCAACACGCTGGCGGTGAAGATGCTTGACATAGCGCTGTACTCGCTCGACAAACACGTACTGCTTAGCGACAGGTTCGTTGTTTTTGAAAAGATGTTTTTGAAGTGAAACCTCTTTAGAATCGTTGTGATTTGAAAATTCGATGAAACAAAAAGCGACACTAAAAAGAGTCAAACCTAGGTATTCATGATGAAGTTTCACTAATGCCGTGTATGAATTGCACACACACACTTTTTTCTGATTGAGTATGCATATAAGGCAGTGCTGGCGCTACAGCGTCACCGGGTGGGTGGATGCGCACCAGTTGGATGCGAGGCGTGAGCCCTAGGGCTCGAAGACATCGGAGGCAACATCTTCCTAAGGGCTCCTCTTGTAAGGCTCGGACCTCAGTCGGCTTATCTAGGGTCCATGGACTCAGACTCAAAAGATACTTTATGGCCCAAAAAATATTATCTTTTTAAAAGGTTGCTGTGTACAATTACCGGTATGCCGGCTTTCTCATGACGTTTTCCATCTATTTAGTTAACGCATATAATTAATCTAAAAGTGAAGTACATGCATGGATTCGAGCTTTGAATCCCCGATTCTTTACAGAGTTATGAGTACTTTTTGAAGATACTGCCTGATGATTTTCAGATGGCTCATTTCGATGTTAAACTTCATTTGGGAGGCAATCGTATGGAGGAAAGAATACAGGGAGAAGTTTGTATTGAGGAATGGCGTATACAGCCTCTTGGATATGATTACGGTGAGCACCTAGAATTATTATAATTCTTAACTATGCCAGGGATGCTACAGTAGAACATAATTATTGGAAAGTAGTTTGAATACTCAAATTCTTCTCTTGTAATATTTCTACATTCTTGATAAAAAGCTAGTTGTAATAGCGCCCCGAAGCTTCGAGGGGGAATTTTGAAATATTTGGCCTCATTTTTGAATAAAAGGAACTTCCTCTTTATAAAATGTCAGCTTTCTAACGTCAAGAGTTATGTCGTCGCGGAGTCAGTCAGTGAGTCAGTGTACTCTTCTGTTTAAATGTCGAGATAATAATCATGATTTCAAGGACCACTTCGTTGCATTTGCCCCATTCTTCGAAGGAAGCTTTAAGTAGCTATCATTTTAAGTGACTTGAGACTTCCTACTTGATGTTAAGAGCGACCCGCATTTTATATCACGAGACGATTTAAAATACCATTATCTACGAAATCAATATTGAAATCATAAAAAGTTTGTTGATTATATTCTACTAGCTGATGCCCGCAACTTCGTACGCGTGGTTTTAGTTTTTATTGATTCCCGCGAGAACTCCTCAATTTTCTGGGATATAGCGATCCGGTACGATATCGTGTAGAAAGTAGAAGCTGATTACGGGTATGGGTTATTTATACCAGGTTAGCTCGCTACCATCTTAGGCTGCATCATCACTTACCATCAGGTGAGATCGCAGTCAAGAGCTAACTTGAAATGGACTATTTTTGAAAATAAAATCCCGGTGGAAACCTGGTTCTGGCGAGATCGTCAAAGCCATGGGGAGCCTATGGCATCATACTCATACTAATTATACTAATATAATAAATGCGAAAGTGTGTTTGTTTGTTCTTCAATCACGCCGCAACGGAGCAACGGATCGACGTGATTTTTGGCATGGGTATACTTGAGGACCTGGAGAGTGGCATAGGCTACTTTTTATCCCGGAAAATTAAGGAGTTCCCGAGGGAATCAAAAAACTAAAACCACGCGGACGAAGTCGCGGGCATCAGCTAGTTCAAAATATTAGTATTGATACATAGATTTTTCTGTATCTGATTTTTTTGATATAAATAAATCTATATATTGATTTATTGTGCCTGTGTACCAGATGAGCCGACCCGCGATACAATGCATGGCCCTGGCGTTGCTCTGTGACCTCGCGCGCAGCGGCGACGCGGTCGCGCAGCTCGTCACCTGGCGCGCCAGTCTGGGCGCCTCCAATGCGGTGACCAATCAAATTATTTATTTACTAGCTGATGCCCGCGACTTCGTCCGCGTTTAATAAGTGTTTTCAATTCCCACGGGAACTCCTTAATTTTCCGGGATAAAAAGTAGCCTATGTCACTCTCCAGGTCCTCGACTATACCCATGCCAAAAATCACGTCGATCCATTGCTTTGTTGCGGCGTGATTGAAGGACAAACCAACAAACCAACAAACATTTTTCATCATTGTTCATCCAAATCGGTTGAACAGATGGGCCGTGAAATGGTAGCAGACAGACAGACAGACAGACAGACATACTTTCGCATTTATAATATTAGTATGATTACCGACTTCAAAAAAGGCGGAGGTTCTCAATTCGACTGTATGTTTTTTTTGAAGTGAAAATTCTTTAGCCGCGTTGAGCACTTTTTGGTAGGGGAAAATCTTGTGAGTTCGCGTCACCGACATTCGTAATAGCAGTATGTAGCTATTACAGGTGACGTATTGTACAACATTAGTGCTGTGTTACATAATCTTTACAAGTAAAATTGAATGGATTTAGTTGTATGGATTTAGTAAAAAGTTTAATGTGTGTATATTTTTTTCCTTTTTAACCATAAAGCACCGTTTATCATGGCAGCCTTATTTTTTAATACGATCTAACCTAAATCCATACTAATATTATAAATGCGAAAGTATGTCTGTCTGTCTGTCTGCTACCATTTCACGGCCCATCTGTTCAACCGATTTGGATGAAATTGGTATGGTATGGTATGGTGGTAATGGTACAGGGATAGGTTGTATGATGTATCCCGGGGACTACTTACTTTTTATCCCGGAAAATTAAAGAGTTCCCGCGGTAATCAAAAAACCTTAATTCACGCGGACGAAGTCGCGGGCATCATCTAGTACAGAAATAAAAATAAAAATAGTTTATTTTCCTTCAACAAGATTATTTTAACACGTCAAAGGTTGGAGCCTTCTTTTAAGAGTAAGTATACCTAATTACCCCTGCAGGGCTAGCATGGGCCGGATATAAAAATTTTATCCCCCGATTTTATCCACTGACAAGAGATAAAATTAGCATAAACACTTCTCAAAGCACGGCAACAGGGGAGAGGAGAAGTTTATCCCCGTTTGACAGTTCACGGGGACCCAGGGGACTATTTATCCACCGTTATTTAGCGGTTTTATTTATTTACTAGCTGACCCGGCGAACTTCGTACCGCCTAACAGTCAATGAATGTCGTGTTACAGATTAGCTGCACTAATTTTATGAAAGTAATACAATGAATACAAAATAAATATTAAGTTCAGTTCTTTATTAAGATAATACCTAACACAAAAAGAAATAAAAAAACCGGCCAAGTGCGAGTCGGGCTCGCGCACCGAGGGTTCCGTACAAACCTGTAGTAAGTTTTACGATTTATGAAGTATTAAAAACAAGACGAAATGAACCGCAAAACTAACTTTGTTTGTAGAGGTTTTCTGTTAATATCAAAAAAACTATGCTAGTTAGAGCATTGGCTATAGTTTTCCTGTAAAATATACACTAGTGGTTCGCCCCGAACTGAGACCTCGCGGTATCCATAAACTTACAGAGCGCCATCTTTGTGAAGTTCTGTTAAAAATAGTGAAGTATAGGTAAAAAAAAATTAAATAATTTCGTTTCCTTAGAATATTTATCTAATTTTAGTATTTGTTGTTAAAGTACAGGATATAATTCAAATAAGTGATCAAGTTTCAGGCTCAGCCTTTTCTTTTTAAGCACAAACGAATAAACTTGTACAGAGCGCCATCTATTGACATAATTGTACAGTTTGTTAAAAATAATGAAGCTCATTAAAAATTAATTAATTTCGTTTTCTTATAATATTTATCTAATTTTAGTATTTGTTGTTCAAGTACAGGATATAATTCAAATAATTAATCAAGTTTCAGGCTCAGCCTTTTAGAAAATTGGGAGTTCTGAGGTCATCTTTGGACGTCAGAAAATCTCCACTTTGAAAGCCTCCCATTTCGTCAATTTTAGGGGAAAAATTAAAAAAAAAACATTTTTGGACTCTGTTCCTCATTATCTTTAAAATGATATACCGCAACCCTATGTAACGCTATAAAAAATATTTTACTCCGCATTCGCTTCTATGAGAGCCCCCCTGAAATAAAGATTTTTATAACTTTTTAAGCCATATTCGGCGGGAGGCCATTGGTTTACATATTATATTTAAATTTGAAGTAATTACATTCAGTAATTCAGGAGTTATAAGGCTCTGACAGACGGACAGACGGACGGACGGACGGACGGACGGACGGACGGACGGACAAGTGCCAATTCACTCAAGAAGACTAATGCCCGTTTGCACTAAACTTAGGAATCGCCTAATTTCCTGCCCAACTTGTTTAGGCTTATCCTAGCGTTTAAAAAGCTTGCACTAACCTTAGGCCATTCCTAAATCCACTTAGGAGATGCCTAACTTTATGAGCCCGATTAGTAAGCGCCCAAGCGTTAGGCGATACTTAAGTTGAATTTTTTGTAGTCTGTGGACCATTTTGATTGGTCTCACGGTTGATATGTACCTACTCTGTGGTTGATAGGTATCACAACCACAGAGTACCTACATTGTTATTGTGATTGTTATTTAGGTAGAACACTACACTGATCACAAGCAAAATGGCACAAGATTTATTAGATTCTTTCTCCTTCTTTCTCATTATGTCACCACTGGAATTGTGAATTTGGGTGATTTTTGCCCAAGCCTGTTCTTTCTCTTTATTTGATGCAGTATCGTGTGCTGTTACTTTGGAAATAATGCACTGCCCCTCTTCGCACAACAACCGTACAAACCGCAACTTCTCCTCTGCCGTAAAATTGGCAGTTCTTTTTCGTTTATTTATTTATCTTTCCATTTTAATTGCTGATTTATAAAATCCCGTAAAATAAATAACCTTCAACTCCACGTACATAATGTCACCATGTCACCTGTGTGCAATATATAAACCAATAAAATAAAATACACCAATGTTTTAGTTTTTGTCTCTATTCAACTCATGCCTGAGGTTATGACAAGATAAGGTAAAAAAATATTCTAGTGTTTACATTACTTTGCAAGATATATTTTTTTAAAAAAACCATAAACAATCATTCATTCCATTCGTTCCTAGAGATGCCTAACTAGGCAATGCTTAAGTTACGACACAGCAAGGACAAGACTGTCAGTGCAAACGAATTTTTTTGCTAGGCCGTTCTTAAGCCTAGGTGTATCTTAACTAGGACAAGCCTAACTTGAGTTTAGTGCAAACGGGCATCAGAGACCTTCGCTTCGCTCGGTCAATAAATTCCTATTGACCATAATTATTTCAGATTTTTCGATTGGTAAACTCCGGAGATAAGGGGGGGGGAACGGTATTTTTCTCAACATTTTGCCCGATAAATCAAAAACTATCATGACTAAAAATAATTAAAAATCTGTTTTAGAATGTACAAAGTAAACCCTTTCATATGATACCCCACACAGTGCAGTTATCTCACTTTTAAATTTCAACCCTCCGATTTTCCCCCCTTTTTAAATAAGAACAAAAATAATTTCCAATTTTTTTTAATTCCAGTGTCTTTGGGCCACTAATATACACAACTATTCCAAATTTCATGTCGATAGCTTCGGTAGTTACTGAAATAATCGAGTGTGACGGACGGACAGACAGACAGACGGAGAAAGTCGCACCATAAGGGTTCCATTTTACCATTTTGGTACGGAACCCTAAAAAGTACAAACATTAAGTAGGTATATCAACCGCGTGTCAGCAAGACATGATTGAATTAAACTATGTACATATTGTGCAGCATGGGATGCACTCGGTTTAATTCTCTTCGTTGAAGCATCTTGTGATAATATACGACTTATATATAAAGTTTAAGTCATTCACATCTTTTTTCTTAGCCGGCAAAATTGCTCACGCACTTAACCATCTGTTATTTTTGTGGTTAGCAATGATGTTCGGAAATACTTTGCTGATGAGCTTGTCTTTCGATGAGACGAAATTGCAAAAATTCGGTGGAAATGAAATCAATCCGCTCGATTCGTCGACAGGAACACGGCCATTACCGATAGTCAGCAATTGCTTGGAGAAATCTTCAGCAGATGGGTCGTTCAACAATGCAACTCTCATGTTTGCTGCCAGTTGAAGTTTCTTCACATAGCACCACAGATTTGATGATTTGAGGCAAGCGTTTATTTCATCGGCAGCAGTCGATCTTGGAATGACTGGCGTGTTTGTGCGCCATTGTGCATTCGTCCCGTCCCGTCATTCGTGATGATTTTTGCGGCTACTAAACTTTTGCCATTGCAGAGTGTTTTGCAATGTTACATGTCGGTTGTTCAGTAGTTTGAAGATTTAATGGCAATTTTAACGCTGAATGAGCCGTACGGCATCCTTCTAACAACGTGGCCGCTATTCCAGAAGAAGCAACTGCTACCGCATTTTCGGAACTCGCACGAACAGTGGCCAAAATCAATGACATGAGGAATGTCTTTCCAGTTCCACCAGGGGCATCCATGAAAAATAAGCCACCATTTCCATCATCAATTGCATTAATTAATGTATCATAGACTTCTTTCTGTTTTGGGTTTAACAGGGTACATTCGTTTGAACTGATTGGTCTAATTCATATCGATTATATTCACGTTCATTAAATTCTCTATTAAATGCGTCATTCACTCCGCGATCTGGCGCTGGCATTCCTAACTTGACTAACAAACTGCTGCACATGAGGTAACACATATCTTCGATCAAGAGCAAAGCCTGGTTATGCATCTCCTCATTCGCCTCAAGATCAGGATTTCTTGAACTGACACGAATTTGATGTAAACTGTCTTCTGCCATGTTATCTTTGTATTTGTTCCACAGGTCACGTGGATTAGAGGGGAAACATGTAGAAATGATGATAGCAAATAATGTGCGTATCTGACTTGGAGATGCAGAAATAATTGCTTCAGCGATTTTCGTGTCCCAATGAGTATCGTTTTCAACCAAATTGAGCTCTTGACATGCTGCACGAAACGTTGGGCACACTCATGGACCTATGGCACACTATACCATTAACAGTTCGTAACTTGATTTAAATGATGTTGGCCCACGAACATTTACCAGCAACAACCGCAAATAGAAACATTCATCATTCTTTGGATGAACTGTGTAAATACGACCATGAGCATCAGTAGAACGCATATCCGAATGATTAGGAACCGCATCGCCTTGCCTCCGACGCAGAAATTTCTTCGATGAAGCGTTCCAAGTGTAGTAACATGGCATCTCCGAGTAAAGCAGCGTTCGTGCGAACGGATTGCTTTGGCAAGTCGTAAAGAAACTGGAGGGAATTTGCTCTAGCACATAGACGATCGCTTGTTGGATGTGCTCGAAAAGTCGATCCGTTTCGGCGTTACCGCTACCATGAAATATAAATATTCGACAACCTGCATTCCAACAAAACCTGTCTGATATTGATGCCCGTTTGCACTAAACTTAGGAATCGCCTAACTCCCTGCCTAACTTGTTTAGGCTTATCCTAGCGAAAAAAAAGCTTGCACTAACCTTAGGCCATTCCTAAATCCACTTAGGAGATGCCTAACTTTATGAGCCCGATTAGTAAGCGCCCAAGCGTTAGGCGATACTTAAGTTGAATTTTTTGTAGTCTGTGGACCATTTTGATTGGTCTCACGGTTGATATGTACCTACTCTGTGGTTGATAGGTATCACAACCACAGAGTACCTACATTGTTATTGTGATTGTTATTTAGGTAGAACACTACACTGATCACAAGCAAAATGGCACAAGATTTATTAGATTCTTTCTCCTTCTTTCTCATTGTCACCACTGGAATTGTGAATTTGGGTGATTTTTGCCCAAGCCTGTTCTTTCTCTTTATTTGATGCAGTATCGTGTGCTGTTACTTTGGAAATAATGCACTGCCCCTCTTCGCACAACAACCGTACAAACCGCAACTTCTCCTCTGCCGTAAAATTGGCAGTTCTTTTTCGTTTATTTATTTGTCTTTCCATTTTAATTGCTGATTTATAAAATCCCGTAAAATAAATAACCTTCAACTCCACGTACATAATGTCACCTGTGCAATATATAAACCAATAAAATAAAATACACCAATGTTTTAGCTTTTGTCTCTATTCAACTCATGCCTGAGGTTATGACAAGATAAGGTAAAAAAATATTCTAGTGTTTACATTACTTTGCAAGATATATTTTTTTAAAAAAACCATAAACAATCATTCATTCCATTCGTTCCTAGAGATGCCTAACTAGGCAATGCTTAAGTTACGACACAGCAAGGACAAGACTGTCAGTGCAAACGAATTTTTTTGCTAGGCCGTTCTTAAGCCTAGGTGTATCTTAACTAGGACAAGCCTAACTTGAGTTTAGTGCAAACGGGCATGAGTGTGTGAAATAGCCATGAGCGAAAAAATTCTATGTCTATGGAAATAGCACAATAAAGACTTATTTTTATTTGCATTCCAAACAATGACAACCATCAAAATAACTATGTCAATACAATGACAACTGAACGAACCAACAATAACAATCATCAAAATATTAAAATTTAAATACGCGATAATCCGTGGATAATCCGAGTAATGTGGATATATGTTGTCGATTCAAAACCCTTAATTTAATACGTGCTTCAATTTGAGTGGACCCGAGTCTACCTTACCGACGAAGGGACGAACCTCAAATGTTTGACAGGAAAGTAGGTAGAACAGTTTATATGGGAAAATGAAATTGTTGTTTTTACTATCTTCCTCGCAATTTTTTTATATTTTCTCAACGTCTAAACCTTCCCTGGACCACGACAAACATTACAAAACCAAAATCAGCTAAATCGGCCCGGCCGTTCTCGAGTTTTAGCCAGACAAACGAATAGCAATTGATTTTTATATATATAGAGATAGAGATTTTGGAATAAAAATTTAACCTTTCCTCGGGGAGAAAATTGTCTCGGCCCATGCTAGGGAGGCTGGGATAGAATACCTATGGGCTAATAAGTAATATTAACAATATATTCATACTTAATCAATATCCGCTTATATATTATTACTTTCTTCAAATCAAGAGTGAATAGGCATCTTCTAGGCAAGCGCGCTCCACCTTAGGATGCATCACCACTTGCAAGCAGGTCTGATTGCAGCCAAGCGCTAGCCTATATATATATATTCGTATAACTGCCTCGTTGGTCTGGTGGTTAGTACGTTCAACTGCGGCCGACGAGGTCCCGGGTTCGAGTCCCTGGTCGGGCCATAATTAAGGGGCCGTATTCTCGCCATCGTGCATCGTTCAATTTTGGAATCCGCCCAAAAGTTTAAAAATGGTCAACGTATTCTGCAAGAATGAGAATTTCACTATTATACCTACTCGTATTTCAATAATTTTTTTTTTTTGCAACAGTCTACTTAGGAGGGTGTTTTAATTTTCTTTTTGTTTTAAACTAATATGCACAAAGCTCATCAAAGTTCTTAAAATGTCGGTTTACGGGGTTCTTAAGTCAAGGTTTTTCTGACTAGAAATTCTCAGTACTAGCCCGGAGTTAGGAAGTTAGCGGTGTTTCACCCCCGTGCCGCCCGCGCCCTTACGTCATTCTCATCATCCTGAAAATAGATGGCGCCACATGACTTTAGTATCGCGCTACCGAGGTGGGTATTTGATATTATTAGTACAAAGTATTAATGCTACATCTTCAGGCACCAAATGTGAGCAAAAGTCTCAAACTTGTTATATATTATAATTTTTGGAAGTGTGCGCCTGTGCGTTACACATATCATAACTAGCGATCCGCCCCGGCTTCGTACGGGTAGCACTCAGCAGATATATATTACCAGGTAACCAAGGAACTACAAGGAACTGTTATTAAGTTTTTATATTTCCGCAGGAACTCTTTAAATTTCTGGAACAAAAAAAATAGCCTTACGCCTCTTGCCTCTTACTGCCTCGTTGGTCTAGTGGTTGGCATGTTCGACTGCGGCCGACGAGGTCCCGGGTTCGAGTCCCGGGTCGGGCCATAATTAAGTATTGGGTTTTTCTGACTAAAAATTCTCAGTACTAGCCCGGAGTTAGGAAGTTGGCGGTGTTTCACCCCCGTGCCTCGGAGAACACATTAAGCGCGTGGTCCCGGTTATTATCACTAACATGGATAATAGTCGTTAAAGCCCGCCAACCCGCATTGGAGCAGCGTGGTAGGTCTGAGCTCTAATTCCCTCTCTCCTATGAGAGTGGAAGCCTGTGCTCAGCAGTGGGACGTTGATAGCTGTAGTGGTGGTAGTGGTAGTGGCTAGTCTATAAATTAAAGAGTTTCTTGCTGGTTCTTCTCAGTATGAATGGCATTCCAAACCAGTGGTAGATTCACTCAACGATTCAAAGGCACTTTTAATAAGTTTATTTGAATAAAAAATATGAGTTTGAGTTTGGAAAAAAAAACGAATAAGTACTTAAAATAATTAAAAAAAAAAATATTATACCTACTATATTACTAAAATTCTACATCAATGTACATATGTAAAGTTTAATTACGAATGTAGTATTATATTTTTATATTTAAGACCTTTTGTCTTCGTAATAATGCGACGGTGTCGGTGACGGTGTCGGTGACGCGAATCCACAAGTTTACCCCCTACCAAAAAACTCAACTGCTCAACGCATCTAAAGAAGTTTGAAAAAAAAATTATTTTCAGAATCCAGGCGTAGTGAAGCGCGGAGCAACGATTGCCAGTCTATTGGCGGCCGTGTTCCGGGACGATTGCCTCGCGAGCGGCGTGCGTCTCCACCACTGCGGTACCATTCAGGGTACGTAATAATGGGAAGAGATGAATGGAATATATATCATATCTGCAGGGCGATCGGGCGGAAATGACAGCCACATTGTAACTGTAATTGCATGGTCATAAGGATCTTTTTTTTTTTTCACTACAAGTTAGCCCTTGACTGCGATCTCACCTGATGGTAAGTGATGATGCAGTCTAAGATGGTAGCGGGCTAACCTGTTAGGGGCATGGCAGTTATATTAAACCCATAACCCCTATTCGGTTTCTACACGGCGTCGTACCGGAACGCTAAATCGCTTGGCGGCACGTCTTTGCCGGTAGGGTGGTAACTAGCCACGGCCGAAGCCTCCCACCAGGCCAGACCAGGGAAAATTTAGAAATTATAAATTCCCAAACTGACCCTGACGGCGATCGAACCCGGGACCTCCGCACGTTAAGACAACAGCGCTCAACACTGCGCCATAGAGGTCGTCAAATCTTAGTTAAAATATGGTACAGACCAGATGTTATAAGGTTATTATGTACAAGCATATTTTGAATCAAGCAAGATCTTAGAATGCATTGAAACTTACCATCAGGTGAGATTGCAGTCAAGTGCTAACCTGTAGTGGATTAAAAAAAAAACTAGCCACGGCCGAAGCCTCCCACCAGGCAAAAGGCGTACCCGGTGAACCGCTCTGATGAGACCGCTATGTGAACAGATCTGGAGTGTCCCCTGATGTCTTCGGAGGTGCGCAAGGAGTTGCAGAATCCCGATTTCTGTATGGGCCCGCGGGAGCCTCCGTACCTTTGTTTGGCGGTAGCTGACATGGCCGGCTCCCGGATGTCCAAGGTATCCATACTAGATAGATAGATGGATAATAGATAGATAGATAGATAAACTCTTTATTGCACACACTTAAAACAAAAACAATAAATAAAAAGGTTAAAAGATAAAACAGAAAGGTGCAAATGCGGTCTTATTGCTAAAGCAATCTCTACCAGACAACCTTTGGGGAGAGGAGATTATCAAACAAGAGCTCGGGATAGTACTACTACACCATACTACTACCATACTAATATTATAAATGCGAAAGTGTGTCTGTCTGTCTGTCTGCTACGCGTCTGTCTGCTACGCTTTCACAACCCAACTACTCAACCGATATTGATGAAATTTGGTTACAGGTTACATCCCGGGGAAGGACATAGGCTACTTTTTATCGCGGAAAATTGTAAGTAGAGTTCCCGCGGGAATAAAAAAACAATCTTCTTGTATAAATATAATAATATATAACATAATAGAAACAGGAACTGAAGAAAGGTACTTAATTATCATTTAACATTAATATTTATATAAATTTACAAAATAGCAAACAACTAATCCTAAATGTATATCTGTTTGCGTGTGTGTGTGTGTGTGTGTGTGTGTGTGTGTGTGTGTGTGTGTGTGTGTGGGTGTGTGTGTGTGTGTGATATTGAAGCAATCATCAGTATTATTGACTAGCTACTACCGACTAGCGACTTCGCCCGCGTGGTTAAAGTTTTTGGGATCCGTACCTCAAGAGGAAAAAGGGAACCCTTATAGGATCACTTCGTCCATCTATCTGTCTGTATATCTGTCAGTCAACCACCTTTTTCTCGGTAACGCGTAGAGGTATCAAGTTGCAATTAACATCAAAACGGACTATGCATAGATGGTCCCTTGGAGCTGTAAAAAAATTTGCGTGTTTTGACACTCGCCAATAAATCAAAATCAAATCATCCCCCAATAAACTCACTATCCCATTTTAATCCACATATTATTATATGTGCAGATACCTGCATTGATAGTTGATAGTTGATACCTCTTCAGGCTTATGCATCTCTAGTAACAGGGGATGCATATGTATCTGTGGACACTCTAGATCTGTTCACAAATTTTTATTAAACGGGGATGCATATCCTGCATTTTAACCCAATTTGGATTTTATCGTGTATGAAATAAGATTCATGTTTCCGTTTACTTCATTTTGAATTCAACTACCCACACATCGACCATACGACCTACCCACACAAACTCAGGAGACGTAGGTACAAGTTACGGGTGCATTCACAGCTCTTCATATTCATGCAACTTTAGTAAAAATGAATCACAATGTATAGAATGTTGCACCCAGAGTCATCATGAATAGTCAATCTAATATCGCTTTTATTTGGTAAGAAATAAGATGTAATTTCCGTTTTATTAGTTTGTATGTCAACTGCATAAAGTGCACCTAAGCTAGGCTACTTTATTAGGAACGCAGAATAGCAGTGGAGTAACGAGAACGTTTCCATTGCCTTACCTATGGATACGATACGTCTTTTTTTCCGTTGAAATTGATGAGGCCCTCAACAAGTAAAATATTTAATCTTTTTTATGCACTACAGTCTACAAGCTAGCATAAGTAGTTTGGCGCTACGTCTTTGCCGGGAGGGTGAATCCCACTAGACCAGACCAGACCAGAGAAAATTCAGAAATTATAAATTTTTGGCCCAATTGGTCCTGCCGGGGATCGAACCTAAAACCTCCCATTGCGCCAGGGAGGTCATCAAAATACATCAACAGTCGACTATGTCGTACAGTCGTTATGCACAAAACAGAGAGGTATCAATATAACTTAGATTATATCTGCCTGGTGCCTGGTGGGAGGCTTCGGCCGTGGCTAGTTACCATCCTACTGGCAAAGACGTGCCGCCAAGCGATTTAGCGTTCCGTTACGATGCCGTGTAAAAACCGAATAGGGGTATGGGTTTAATATAACAGCCATGCCCCTAACAGGTTAGCCCGCTACCATTTTAGACTGCATCATCACTTACCATCAGGAAAAATCGCAGTCAAGGGCTAACTTGTAGTGTATAAAAAAAAAATTCTAAGCAATATGATGAGGGAGCACATACGAGTGTGTGGCGTCTTTCTGGGAAAGGCTTCAGAGCTCTAACAATCGAATCCTCAAGGTCGCCTGTGTGTGAGAGTCCTAGCCCTATTTTTGACTATTGTCTGTCTGTGCACTGACAAGTGGTGACAAGAACAGATAGTAGTACCTGTCTGTGACCTGCGACATCAGAATTCAGGTTTTTAACCATTTCAGTTAGCCGTACGTTTGAATCATACTATAATGCGAAAGTGTGTTTGTTGGTTTGTCCTTCAATCACGCCACAACGGAGCAACGTATCGACGTGACTTTTGGCATAGGTATAGTTAAGGACCTGGAGAGTGACATAGGCTACTTTTTATCCCGGAAAATTAAGGGAGTTCCCGCGGGAATGCAAAAAACATAAACCACGCGGACGAAATCGCGGGCATCAGCTAGTGTTGTATATACTGACTGTAATATTAGGCTATCTTACGCCACGTCGCGTCGTCGCGCTATTCGACTCAAGCTTCTTCTAGGCAAGCGCGTCCAATCTTAGGCCGCATCATCACTTCCCATCAGGTGTGATTGTGGGCAAGCGTAAGCCTATAAAGAATAAAAAAAAAAGCTTTTCCGGTAATTCTTTTTACTCCACAGTGATTGCATGTGATTAAAAAACCTCCCTTTGTAAAGTCGGTCCGTCAAACGCGAGTACCGTGTATGCTCAGAGTGACGTAGTTCAGAACTTTCGCTTTCAATAAGCGCAGGTTTCATTATATCGATCCATCCATGCAGGCAGTTCCTAGTGCACCTAGGCGGGAGGCAGGGGCGGGGCTTAGGGTGCAGTTTTCACCGCTTGCAACATTATGATTGCCTGGTACTTCGCCTCTATAGAAAGTTCCGATGCACTGCCAATGTAGAGATCTCTGGTAGAGATCTCTTATAGAGATAAGTGTTTCCTTGTCCACTATGTTTCTGTTTTTCTACGTATTGTATAACTTTTTGGTACAAAAAAAAAAAAAAAATGTGCAAACTGCACACCCATCGAGCCTCGATGCCCTATTATATGTGCATCGAGGCCCAGGTAGGCATCGAGGTAGGCTATGGCATACTTAAATAAATAAAGCTCTTGTTGCATATTATCCCATGTGAGAGGTCACGCATGTTATTTGGATGTGATATTATTTTAAAAGTTCAAGCTAGCAAGCTACAAGTTGCCCGCGACATCGTTCACGTGGCATAAGTTTTTTTAATTTCTTTAATTTTTAATCTCTGTACCTTTCATCAAAATCGTTTGAAAAGATGGGTCGCTAAATAATAGTAGACAAACAGACATAAAGACAGACAGTCACACTTTCGCATTCATAATACATATTAGTATGGATTCAGTCATCTAAACTAATATTATAAAGAGGAAAGATTTTTGTTTGTTTGTTTGTAATGGATAAACTCAAAAATCACTCAACAGATTTTAAAAATTCTTTCACTTAAAGAAAGCCACTTTATCAGCGAGTGGCATAGGCTTTATTTTATTTTTAAAAAAATTAGAGGTCCCTACGAAATCTACTACAATGTGAATCAAGTCGGAAAAAATCCCCTTATCTGAGAGCTTCTGTGGCGTGCGCTGCGTAAATAGTAAAAGTTACACGAAAACAATGCATGTAAAAAAAAATTAAATAAGAAATATTTAAAATAATTAAAAATATATAAATATTCGTTTTCACTTCTATCGGCAGGCCCTATGACCGGCAATTATTTATTTTTTGAGAAGCCTCAATAAAACGTGTAACAGCTCGTTCGGTTCATCGCGCCTTTACACCGCGCTTATTGTGTGGCGACGCGGCTTGTTACAATAATGAAACTTCTTCTAAAATCGTTTTGATTTGAAAATTCGATGAAACGTATGTTGTTGCCACGGTACAAGTGGCGCCACCGGACGAACGTGTATACAAAGCGTTCCATTTTTGTAATTTTCTGTTTGATTGTGTAGATGTAGCAGTAGAAAGTCTGATTTGTTAATTGCTTTTATGTTTTATTTTAATCCGCCTTTGGTTGATAAAACGAAAAACGAAACGAATAAAAATTCTTTCCAAAAAGCCGACTTCCAAAGCCACCACTACAGCCTTTCGGTTATTTGAAAAGAATTTTCAAATAAAATAACTATATATAACCAAATATATACATATACATACGTATAGACTGTATAGATGGAGCTAAAGAAGTTTAACTTCAGTCGTGTGGTCTAAAGCACACTCGTTTTTTTTAATTTTTAACTTTTTAGTGTACTCATTAGTTCAAACTTCGATGATCAAGTCCATCAACAGTTTCTAAATCCCCATGGCTTTGGAGTGCAGTACCCTGCAGCATCAGGGTTGAGGAGTTGGGACTTGGGTTTAAGCATGAAGTCGTTGCTTGACACCTACAATATGAATTCACCATAAAAAATCCTAAATCATACTAATATTACTTATAAATGCGAAAGTTATAATTCCCGCGGGAACCAAAAAACCACAATCCACGCGAACGAAGTCGCGGGCATTGGATAATAGGTATTATATTATGTATAATATTTATTTACTTATAGTATGTTATAGTCAATCACATGGATGGATGTTTGTTCCTCAATCACGCCAGAACGGCTAAACGGATCTGGATGATTAAAGTCTGGATTTCTGGAATAGCACATAGGCTACTTTTTATCCCGGAAAATTAAGGAGTTCCCGCGGGAGTCAAAAAACCTTTATCCACGCGGACGAAGTCGCGGGCATGATCTAGTATCTAGTAGTAGTATCTAGTAGTAGTATCGAGTAGTAGTAGTAGTAGTAGTAGTAGTAGATGATGGGCATGATGTAGTAGTCGGGCATTTCATTTACACGGTACACGCAAAAACCTCCTCCTAACTCCTCTTAGCCTCCTCGCAGTAAATTCTAGTAAAAATTACTAAAAGGGAGTCATAGTGCCTACGACGTGGGGTAGAGACCTCAGGCCAAACTGGTCTGTTGATCTCATCTTCTTACGTGTCACCACGGGTGTCACCATGTCCCTACACATAATATGTGATTTGGGTACATGGTCCGTAATCAGCGAGATTATGACAGCTCTCGCAAAGCTGTCTACCGTCGTAGGAACGGACTCCCGACAGCTTTTGTACTGGAAGTTTTAATTATACTCAGCGAACGAAAAAACTTCGATAGCGCGAGTTGAGACTTTCATCCTTTTAGTGTACTTTTTGACCAACTTTCAAAACAATGAGGAGGTTCTAAGTCGGCGCGTATCTTCTTTTGTTTTTATTTAACTTTTATTTAATTTTTTTTCATATACACCTATTTTTTCGATAAATTTTTGTACCTGGGATAGGTTTTTGAATGCCCAGCGACCCCTATGACATCGATTACCAGTTATATTATAGGAGATAACTGCACTTTTGGTAACTGTCGCTAGAAAGGCTGATTTCGTATTTGGTGGGTCCTAGGCTCTCCACTGGTGGGAAATCTGCCAGTCTGTCCGCATGCCGATGGGCCTTTCGCTAGAAATGGCCGCTCAAAGATGGTTTATTGTTACCAAAAATGAATGATAATTAGAAAAGCTGATTCTTGTACAGTATTAAAGTATGCGCGGTACCTATGTAAACATCATAAAAACTGACGCATGTGGATGGACCTCCATTTTTACTAGATATCAACTCTCAAAGACGTTATAAGCTATACTTACTAAGCGTTCCTGTAAAAAAATATTAGTAATTAATATGTCGTCGTTGATTGTTATTAGAAAATTTTAACAGTAAAAGGTCCATCCACATGCGTCAGTTTTTATGCTGTTTACATAGGTACTGCGCATACTTTAATACTGTACAAGAATCAGCTTATCTAATTATCGTTCATTTTTGGTAACAATAAACCGTCTTTGAACGGCCATATCTAGCGAAAGGTCCATCCACATGCAGGCAGACTGCAACTTTTGTGATCAGTGGAGAGCCTTACATCCACCTAACACTGAATCAGCCTTTCAGGCGATGGTTACCAAAAGTGCAGTTATCTCTTAGTCTATTAGTAGTTACATAGTCTGCCGCTAGATGGAACTTTTGCCGCAACGTTGATAAAAGTAGACTTCTTTATTAAAATAATTTTGAGCGGTAAATAAGTGGCACTGTTTTATGTATAAATTACTAGCTGATGCCCGCGACTTCGTCCGCGTGGATTGAGGTTTTTCGGTTCCCGCGGGAACTCTTTAATTTTCCGGGATAAAAAGTAGCCTATGTGCTATTCCAGACTATAATCTATCTCTGTGCCAAATTTCATCCAGATCCGTTCATCCGTTGGAGCGTGATTGAGTAACAAACATACATCCATACATACATCCATCCATCCATCCAAACTTTCGCATTTATAATATTTATTTGATGATGATACTAGCTGTTGCCTGCGACTTCGTCTGCGTGGATTGAGGGTTTTTGATTTCCACAGGAACTCTTTAATTTTCCGGCATAAAAAGTAGGTAGGTATAGATAGTTCAATCCACGACGACGCGCCCCACTATTTATCGCGAGGGGAAACAGCGGGGTGTGGGGACTGGGGAGTTCAGCCCGAACATTAGTCTCGAGTCGACCACGGCTCACCAGTATATTTAATTAATGTACTCTGTGACGGCTCAGTATACACGGTCCAGTTGGTTTGCTTTGCTGCGTATCGCGACCCACCGGAAAGTTGCTCTACTTTAATTTTTTGTAAAATATTATTTTTATTAAGTACCTATGTCCAAAAAAACGGAACGAATTGTCCTTAAAAGCCAGGTAGGTATTTTGAAATTTAATCACTGGGTGTTCTATAAACCAGTATAACAGAATTTATTATAACAATTAAATTGATTTTTCTAGGCAAGAGCAATAATTTCGAAAGTATACGATTTTATGAAAAAGGAAGCATGTAATAATTATGCAGAAAAAATAACCGATGCACGCTGAAGAACAGCACAGGCTGTTGGAGTGTCTGAAAGCACGGTCACTAGAATTTTACGCGAAAAGAAGGGGCATGGATTATAGCAAAATAAATGTAAATTTTTTCTTGCTACATTATTTCTTGTTATTAAAATATTATTATTAACCAATATCACAATTAATTCATTCTATGCAGGACCATCACGACTTATATTTCATTTTTTAAAGTAGGTGAAATGAAGTAAGTAGAGCATACTTCAAGTTAATTATGACATTTCTCGCTATTTAACTTTGTGTGCGTGTGCCCACATTGCTACTCGCTGCGTAGTAATAGAACTCACATTCTTGTAGTTTACATTGCATACTTGCACTGTAAGCGATTGCGGAAAAGAGTGGGGCGCGTCCTCGTGGATTGAACTATCTATAGCCTATGTGGTATTCCAGAAATCCAGACTATAATCATCCAGATCCGTTTAGCCGTTCTGGCGTGATTGAGGAACAAACATCCATCCATCAGCCATCTGATTGACTATAACATACCTACTATATGAGTAAATAAATATTATACATATAATACTAGCTAATGCCCGCGACTTCATTTGCGTGGATTGTGGTTTTTTGGTTCCCGCGGGAATTATAATCTATCTCTGTACCAAATTTCATGCAAATCCGTTCAGCCGTTCTGGTGTGATTGAGTAACAAACATCCAACCATCCATCCATACATCCATCCATCCAAACTTTCGCATTTATAATATTATAACCACTACAGCCCTCAGGGCCCCCACTCTCATAGGAGAGAGGGAATTACAGCTTAGCTCCCCACCACCACCACCCACCACGCTGCTCCAATGCGGGTTGGCGGGCTAGATATAACAACTAGGTATAATCTAAATAATAAGTGCACGGCATAGTATAAGTTGAGCGCGAACTCGCCAACAAACTACGTGTGATAGTTTGGCGAAAAAAAAAATTTTGTATTCGTTTGTGCATTTCATTTAAAAAAAAACATCCATACATCTATCCATCCATCCAAACTTTCGCATTTATAATATTACTAGCTGAATGCCCGTGACTTCATCCGCGTGGTTTAATTTTTAATTCCCGCGGGAACTCCTTAATTTTCCGGGATAAAAAGTATAGCTATGTCACTCTCCAGTCCTTATAACTATACCCATGCCAAAAATCACGTCGATCCGTTGCTTCGTTGCGGCGTGATTGAAGGACAAACCAACAAACCAATAAACCAACAAACAAACACACTTTCGCATTTATAATATCACATATATATAGTATAGATATAGATTTAAGTGCATTATACCTACACTAGGTACCTAGCAGCGGGAAGAATCATACAATACCATTTTCGAATGACCATGTGTGTCCATGTTCCAGACGTTTGCACTCCTGCATATTCTTTCGGAAGATCTGCATTACAAAGTGTCTGTGGCGGACGACGCTTACAATTTGTACAAGAACATACAACTGGAGCCCGATGAGGAGGTAGGTAATATAGTCTACTAGCTGATGCCCGCGACTTCGTCCGCGTGGATTGAGGTTTTTCGGTTCCCGCGGGAACTCTTTAATTTTCCGGGATAAACACTAGCCTTTGTGCTATTCCAGACTATAATCTATCTCTGTGCCAAATTTCATCCAGATCCGTTCAGCCGTTGTAGCGTGATTGAGTAACAAACATCCATCCATACATCCATATATCCATCCAAACTTTCGCATTTATAATATTTATTTTATACTAATCCATACTTATTATTATAAATGCGAAAGTGTGTCTGTCTGTCTGTCTGCTACGCTTTCACGGCTCATCCCTTCAACCGATTTTGATGAAATTTGGTACAGGGGTAGTTTGTATCCCGGGGAAGGTCATAGGCTTCTTTTTATCCCGGAAAACTAAGGAGTTCCCGCGGGAATCAAAAAATCCAAATCCAGACGAAGTCACGGAAATCATCTATGCGAAAGTTAGGATGGATGGATGTTTGTTACTCAATCACGCCAGAACGGCTGAACAGATCCGGATGAAATTTGGCACAGAGATAGAATATAGTATCTATGCAATAACACATAGGCTACTTTTATCCCGGAAAATAAAAGAGATCCCGCGGGAATGCAAATAACTTAATAATATTATTTTTTTATCCACAAGTTAGCCCTTGACTGCGATCTCACCTGATGGTAAGTGACGATGCAGTCTAAGATGGTAGCGGGATGACCTGGTAGGGGCATGGGAGTTATATTAAACCCAAACCCATATTCGGTTTCTACACGGCATCGTCCCGGAACGCTAAATCGCTTGGCGGCACGTCCGGCAAACCGGTAGGGTGGAAAACTAGCCACGGCCGAAGCCCCCCACCAGTCAAAATAAATAATTTGCAAGTACTTTTTTTTTAATTCACTACAAGTTAGTCCTTGACTGCGATCTCACCTGATGGGAAGTGATGATGCAGTCTAAGATGTTAGCGGGCTAACCTGGTTAATATACTTAATTGGTTTCAGACAATTCTGGTGCTGTGCTCACAATACTTGACCCTGAAGCTCAATGAGACGTGGATCGAGGCAAAGATTCAACGCTTTCATTTATTGAAACAGGATAGAGAGATTTTGGATGAGTTCCTTCAAATAAACGGGTTAGATCTTTTATTTTTACCCGCGACGGAACGGAGACTGACGTGTTTACACTAAACACAAACGCGCCCTGCTGAGAAGAGCCCACAACAAACTCAGTCGGGGGTTTTTTTATTAGAACCATCTCACAAATCATCTTAAATAAGGAACTATCAGAGCCATTAGATCAAAACTAGAACTAGAATAGAATAAGGCAATATAACATTATAATTCTTGGCTGTTTCAGTGGGTGGGCCAAAGAAGTTAAAAGGCAACAGGAAGATATGCTGAAAAAGCATAGCCAAATGGTATGCTATATTTTCTCCCTTGGGCAGGTTTCCGGTTCCCGCACTAGCTCCAGGGGTTTCGGAATTATAATCCATACTAGCTGATGCCCGCGACTTCGCGTGTTTTAAGTTTGTTTTAAGTTGAGGACATGGAGAGTGACATAGGCTACTTTTTATCCCGGAAAATTGAGCAGTTCCCGTGGGAATTTAAAAAAACTTATTCCACGCGGACGAAGTCGCGGGCATCAGCTAGTAATCCATACTTTAGGAACGTCAAGGTACGTGACATCAAACTGTCATTATGAATAATATTGCTTAAGGCCCTTTAAACATTTACCCCGCGACCAACTATAGGTAAAAAACTCAACTATAGGTAAACAGGAAACTGTTACCAAAATTTAAAAAACGGCAGCGCCATTTTGAAATTCTTTGTTATCATACCGATTTCGTTCAAAATCGATATCTGGGGTTCTCTGGGATCACAAAACAGGAAACTGTTACCAAAATTTTAAAAAGTTCACTGCTGACTTTTTTTTGATTGACTGCTGTTTTGTGATCCCAGGGAACCCCAGATATCGATTTTGAACGAAATCGGTACGATAACAAAAAATTACAAAATGGCGCTGACTTTTTTAAAATTTTGGTAACCGTTTCCTGTTTTGTGATCCCAGGGAACCCCAGATATCGATTTTGAACGAAATCGGTACGATAACAAAGAATTTCAAAATGGCGCTGACTTTTTTAAAATTTTGGTAACCGTTTCCTGTTTTGTGATCCCAGGGAACCCCAGATATCGATTTTGAACGAAATCGGTACTATAACAAAAAATTTCAAAATGGCGCTGACTTTTTTAAAATTTTGGTAACAGTTTCCTGTTTTGTGATCCCAGGGAACCCCGGATATCGATTTTGAACGAAATCGGTACGATAACAAAAAATTCAAAATGGCGCTGACTTTTTTAAAATTTTGGTAACAGTTTCCTGTTTTGTGATCCCAGGGAACCCCAGATATCGATTTTGAACGAAATCGGGACGATAACAAAAAATTTCAAAATGGCGCTGACTTTTTTAAAATTTTGGTAACAGTTTCCTGTTTTGTGATCCCAGGGAACCCCAGATATCGATTTTGAACGAAATCGGTACGATAACAAAAAAATTCAAAATGGCGCTGACTTTTTTAAAATTTTGGTAACAGTTTCCTGTTTTGTGATCCCAGGGAACCCCAGATATCGATTTTGAACGAAATCGGTACGATAACAAAGAATTTCAAAATGGCGCTCACTTTTTTTTAATACATACATACATGCATACATACATATATATTCCTAACATACCCTTTCCTTGTGGCTTTGCCGTAATCGGGTAAAAAAAATACGCCTACACTTGAGAACTTCCTTCTTTGTGGATGTCGATATCAAGTTTTTCTAAGCGCAGTACACATAGAGAATATTATATCTCTATGGCAGTACACAACACGGTGTTCATTTTGTCGTAATAAATTTCGTGCAAAAAAGCGATACACCCACCCGTCCACGAGCGCGTCTCAGCGCTTACTGAGCGCCAAACGCCTAGCGCTCGGCTTCTTTTCATAGAAAAATGTATGAAACATTTTTTTTTTGAAGAAATGACCTTTAATTTGATACCATGACATCCCCACAGCTGTGACTCCCGATTCTTTAAAGTGTACCTGGAAAAGGATGACACATCATGAAATCCGTATAAGGCGCCTTAAGTATTGCTTTAAGCGTTGGCAGTGTGGCTCCTGTAGATAGGAGAAGCCTTTGCTCGGGTTATGGAGTTCCCAAAGTGATAGACTGGGGTTGCAAGTCAAGGGTTAACTTGTAGACTGTAGTGGATAAAAAAAAACATTCTGAGAGGAGGACTCTTGCTTAGTAGTCAGCCGGCGATCAGTTGAAGTGACGATAATGATGATAATAATGAATGCCCCGCAGATTAGCTCTATGTTCCCGTAATTCATATTGTATGGCTGTAACCTTATTTATTTAATCGTATGGCGTTTAGTATATTTAAGCGTTTTTATAATATTAACAAGCTAATTAAAAATAACGCTTATTTCGCCTGAAAGTTCGTCGCTCGTTTAGCACCACCCAGGGGACACGTGCAGGAAGGTTGAGGGTAGTTCCTGCGGACGTGAGCGACGGGGCATCCCCCTGGATGTAACCTTATATAATAAACTCACAGACAGCACAAAAAGTTTGCTGATATCTAAATTTAAGAAAAAATGGTTTACCTATTTGATTGACGAATGTTTTAAGTATAGGTAATATAAATGAATTTTTAGCTAGGTGTAAGATATAATGACATCAAATAAGGGCTGTATCTAAATTTAATTACTGGTATAGGTATGACATTTTAATTGAATTTTTTTGTAAAGTAACTTTATTTATTTTGTCCAAGTATACTATCACAATCATGTATTTTGAGCAGTAGGTACTGTACTGCCAATTTTGCACGCCATGGCAAAATGTGTTAGCACTTTAAAATATTCATTCTCGAGCTGGTAATACCTACTCTTAGCAAAATACAATTACATATTTTAACACAATAAAATTCATTTCGAATTCATTTAATTTCAATGCTCTACACTCTACAGGACGTCGCCGAAGAGAAATCTCTATATGCGTTCTTAGCGCAAGTGCGGTTGAACAATGCCTTGGACGCACTGCGGGAGGTGCGATGCGTTGGGCGCTCGGGCGCGGCGCGATCACGCAGCTTGCCGCACCAAGAGCCGCACCGCGCTGAGTTCCCTCACTCCCTTATACCTACCTACAAGCCACCGCTGGACGACCTGGTTAGCCCAACCTTTTCCTACCCTTGTCCCTTAAACCGCTAGGAATTAGGATGCATTAATTGGATCCACCAGTGCGGATAGAATATAGGACTGTGGAGTTCACTCTTATCCATAATCCACCATTGGTCTGGACGGGGCCAAAATTGGAACAAATTTGTATGCTTGTTTAGTTTTTGTTTTGTTGAAGTGAAAAGGATTAACTTCTTAAGCCGCGTTGAGCACTTTTTGGTAGGGGATAAACTTGTGGATTCGCGTCACCGACACCTCGCTGCCCCACGCTCGCGTTGTTACGAAGACAAAAGGTCTTAAATATAAATATACTACATTCGTAATTAAACTTGAATACCTTAGTTTTCAGGTTTATATATATATATATTTTTTTAATATACTAGCGAGCCTCAAACCTTGAACCTCAAACAACAAATTTTTAGAGCCTTATAACGTTGAAGGAAAACCTCGCGAGCAAACTTGCATGCTTGAGAGTTCACAATAATGTTTCTAATTACCTACATAAATAAAAAAAACCGGTCAAGCGCGAGTCAGACTCGTGCACAAAGTGTTCCGTGCACGAACACAAATGCACAAAATGTAAATTCTTTTGGTAAATAACAAAAAAGATGTTATAACAACACTTAATCAGCTGTGAAGTAACTGCAGTTTACATATAGCGCTAAGCTGGTAGCGCCTGACAAACAATTCGACGCCCTATGAGTACGGAACCCTAATTAACGATTTTCGGTTTTTTTCCTATACTTGTGCTGTGTGAGACTATACTTTTTGCCAAATTTCATGATTCTAGATCAACGGGATTGTACCCTACCCTATAGGAATTGATTTATTGGTGAGAGTCAAAATATGCGTCATAAACGGCCGTATACTTTATTTGCGTTGTTTTGAAGCTTGATTTTTCTTACAGCTCCAAGGGACTGTAGACCTTAGTATTTGGTATTAATTTCAACTTGATACCTCCATTCGTTCCCGAGAAAAAGGTGGTTGACAGACAGACAGACGGACAACGAAGTGTTTCCTATTTTCTTCTTGAGGTACGGAACCCTAAAAAAAACTTATCGATGAAAATGGGCGCACACACTTGATGTTTTTTTTACCCACTATAAGTTAGCCCTTGACCTGCCTGCCTCTCACCTGATGGTAAGTGTTGTAGATTGTTGCAAATAACACGCAGAAGGTCTTGATTAATACACTGAATTTATGATGGTAGATTTATTAATATTTGTAGTTGTATAAAACAGATGCAAAGATGATAATTTTTAAAGACGTAATTAATTATTGTTTTTCGTAGTAGCGTCGGCACTCGGCAGTGTACTTTTGTCTCTCTGATTTTTGTAACGGCTCCATCCGCCGCCGTCCGCTCACTCGGGCCCTGTCGGCCACCTTCGGTTTAATTCGCTGCATTATCGGCGCCAACATCTTCCCCCCCCTCAACGACATTGGGATGTTGAGGTTCTTCATGTGATGCTAATGGTAATGGGCATAGATTGGTAATGGCACGTCGGATGATGCCCTTTGTAGTTAAGACATCAGCTACGCGTGAAACGCCGTCTGCTCCTGGATAGAGCTTGGAAATTCGCCCCATGCGCCATTTAAGAGGAGGCAAATTTTCTTGTTTAATGATGACCATATCTCCTTGAAGTAAGTTTCCCTTGTTGATACGCCATTTAGCTCGCTGCTGAAGTTCACAGAGGAATTCTTTACGCCATCTTTCCCAGAACTGTTGCTTTGCTTGTTCAAGTTGTTGAAATCTGTTCAATCGACTTGTCTGGACGTCTAATAAGGCTGGTGATGGCAATGAGGTAAGAGGCCTACCGATGAGGAAGTGCCCGGGAGTCAAAGGAAGTAAATCGGTTGGATCAGGTGAAAGTGGAGTAAGAGGTCTAGAGTTCAAAATTGCTTCAATCTGCACGAACAAAGTCGATAGTTCCTCGTACGTGAAATGATTGTTTCCTAACATGCGATATATATGATGTTTTGCCGATTTGACACCTGCCTCGAGAAGCCTATTAAAATGTGGAGAATAAGCTGGTGAGAATTTGAATTCTATGCCCTCAGTGGCAGCGAACGAGTTCATTGATTCATTGCTTTCTACGGATTGTAAAAATTGGCACAAATCATTGTTTGCACCTACAAAATTTCGACCATTATCGCAATAGATTACACTAGGTTTTCCTTTGCGTGATATAAATCTTTTTAGGCAAAGAAAAAGATATCAGTGCTGAGGTCAGACGCAAGTTCAAGATGTACAGCTCTAGTTGAGTGACAAACGAAGAGGCACAAATAACCTTTAGTAAGTTTACAGCCACGTCCAAGGCGATCTCGAATTAGAAATGGTCCTGCAAAATCTACGCCTGAAATCTGGAAAGGTAAGTTAGGAGTCACCCGAGACGCAGGTAAGTTACCCATTATAGGATTAAGTGTATTAGCTTTCATGATTCTACATATTTTGCAATTATTTACTGTGCTTCTAGCCAGTCGTCTGCCTGCAATCGGCCAATAGTTTTGACGTAAATTATTTAACAATAATTGTGGGCCACTATGCATTAATTTTATATGTTCATATTTAAATAATAATTTTGTAAATTGATGGTTTGAATCTAATAAAATAGGATGTATTTTGTTATAAGTTTCAGGTGAATTTTGGAAACGCCCACCTACGCGCAAGATGCCATCTTCATCTACGAACGGTCGCAGTGAGAGCAAGCGTGATCTAGAAGGTAAGCATTTTTTATTATTAAGTAGTTTAAGTTCAGCTTCAAAATTTTCCGATTGATGTTGCTTTATCAAATATTTAAGTGAATTTTTAAGTTCATATGTTGTTAGATGACCTGTGTATTTTGAACTCGGGTATGTAGCATTATGAATGAATCTTAAAACATAAGCTAAGCTTCTTTGCAATCTTGCAAAGTTTGAAAATCTTTCAAAATCTATTATTTGATGTGCATGTTTATCTGTAGAATTTGTAGAAGTAGTGAATGTAGATGTAGTTGTAAGTGTAGATGTAGATATTTGTTTAGGTTTATTACTTGTCTTTCTTTCAGGAAGTTCCTGTATATTTTTTATATCAGAAGGCCACTCACTCTCGTCTTTTGATAAAAATGGAGGGCCTTGCCACCATAGTGTAGCATTTAGAATGTTTTTAGGGTCTAAGCCACGAGAGGCTAGATCCGCTGGATTGTATGTACCTGGTACATGTTTCCAGACACCAGAAGAAGTCATCTCTTGAATCTTCGCAACTCGATTAGATACAAAAGTTTTAAGATCGCGAGATTGAGACGATAACCATCCTAGGACTACTGAGGAGTCCGTCCAGTAATAAGTTTTTGGAGGTTTTGGAAGCCGTAGAGCCTTTAAAACAGCTGATGCTAAACGAGATGCGAGTAAAGCTCCACAAAGCTCTAACCTTGGTATCGTTTGTGACTTTACAGGAGACACTTTAGTTTTTGCACACAGAAGGTTAACGCTCGTCTGTCCTGATTTGTCAACTGATTTGAGATATATGCATGCCGCATACGCTTCAAGAGAAGCATCACAAAATGCATGAAGCTCGATGGTCTCTGGTTCGTTACTGAGTGTGTATCTGGGAATTCGAAGGTTGGATAAATTTTCTAAATTAGAGACAAATTTAAACCATAAATCGGCAATATCAGAAGGAATAGGATCGTCCCAGTCTAACTTTGACATCCATAATTTTTGTAAAATTATTTTTGGTATGATGGTGCAGGCACTCAGTAAGCCAAGAGGATCAAAAAGCTTAGCAGAATTTGATAAAATTGATCGTTTAGTTGCGATAGTAGGAGATTCGATTTTTGTAGGAAATTTTAAGACGTCAGCGACTGGATCCCATTTAAAGCCCAATGCACTGGATTGTGAACTTAAATTTAAGTCCTTAGAGATGTGGATATTTGAATTGTTTTCGAATATAGAAGGTATGTTGGTACGAAATTTACGTAAAGGCAAGCATGCTGTTTTTAGAGTTTCTGTAACTTTGTTTATTATGTAAAGAAGATCCTGCTCAGAATTACTACCGGATAGAAAGTCATCAACATAAAAGTCATGTTTGATTAGTTGTGATATCTTTTCGTCTTCGCATTCTTTGGATAGTTGTAGTAGACATCGTGTGCTAAGAAAGGGAGCTGACGCAGTGCCGTAAGTTACTGTGTTTAGTTGAAATATTTTAATAGGAAGATTTTCATTTTCTCGCCATAAAATCTGTTGCAGATGACGTTGCTCGGATTGTATGAGGATCTGTCGATACATTTTTTCAATATCAGCTGACACTACGAATTTATGTTGCCTGAATCTAAGTAATATTGAAAAAAGATCATCTTGAACTACTGGCCCTACATACTGAATATCATTTAACGCTATATTGTTTGAAGTTTTAGAGGAAGCATCGAAAACTACTCTAGTCTTTGTCGTCTCGCTGCTTTCCCGGATTACTGCATGATGTGGCAAGAAACAACCATGATGATTAGAATCAGTAACTTCAGACATATGGCCCAAATCCTCATATTCTTTCATAAATTTGTTGTACTCTAAACGTAAGTTTGGATTTTTACTTAATTTTCTTTCTACTTGAAATAATCTCTTTTTAGCAATATCATAGGAATCACCTAAAACGTCAGCTGAATCGCGAAGAGGTATTTGTACACAAAATCTGCCGTCGTTATCCCGGTAAGTAGTATCGTTAAATAGTTTTTCACAAAGATGTTCATTGATAGAAGGATTTTGAGCAGGTACTTCTTCAAGCTCCCAAAATTTGGAAAGTTGCTGTTCTATTTCCTTGCTAAAGTTGCAATAAATTTTACCAGATGTATCACGATGTTTCCCCCCCATGGGGCCAGCAACTATCCAACCTAGATGAGTTTCTTGTAGTGTGGGCATATGAGGACCCAGTTTAAATCGAGATGAACAAAGTAAATCCCAAAAGACGTCGGCCCCTAGAAGCATGTCAATTTCTGAAGAAATATAGAAGTTGGGGTCCGCTAATTGAATGTAGTTAGGTATTTCTAGACTTTCGATGTTAATATTAACTTGAGGTAGCCTGTCAGTAATAAGAGGAATGATGTAGCACTTAACAGGCATCTTAAATGTAGTGTGTTCAGATCTTATGATGACATCGCAATGCTCAGTGATCTTAATGATGGAGTTATTCAAACCGTATATAGAACGAAGGTGATTTTTTACTGTTGGTAAACCGATTTTAGCTCGAGCGGCCTCGGTTATAAAAGAAGATTGGCTACCACTGTCTAATAAAGCCTTCAATGTAAAAGATTTGCCGTTATTTATTACCTCTACCAAAGCCGTAGACAGAAGAGCCTGGTTTGAGGACACAGAAGACATACTAACGACGCAAGAAGGATCCTTTACATTGGTAGGTACTGAAGATGATGACGGTAAGCTGTTATGTCTAGGAACTGTAGTATTCGATGTAAGAAGTGATGTAGTAGTTCCTTCACGACTTTGTGACGATGAAGATGATGTTGGTGTTGATGTTTGTGGTGGAGTATAGTGAAGAGACGACTCTCTGTGTAAAATTGAATTATGTTTTCTGTGGCACTTACGGCAACCGCCTAATCTACAGGTAGATGATCTGTGACCTGACCGAAAACAGTTCCCGCAGATTCGCCATTCATATACTTTAGCAATTCTGTCATCTACTGGCATCGATTTGAATTTAGGGCAATTATATAATTTATGGTCTAGCTTACAAGCTAGGCAAGTATTATTGTTATCAAAAGTAGAAGGTGATGAAGGCGAGGAGGGCGATGTAGCAGTAAATGATTTTGATTTGACGAATTGACTGCGTTTATCTGATTTGACAGGCTTGCTAGAATGGACAGTCTCCAACACAGTTGCCCTCTGACGCAGAAATTCAAAAAAATCTTTAAGGTTCACGCTATCACGGGTGCTCCTAAATTCTTCCCATTTTCTTGCTGTAGATGAATCAAGCTTTGAAGAAGCCATGTATATTATAAGAGAGTCCCAATGTTCTGTTGGTTCTCCAAGTGAATTTAAAGCATTTAAATTTTTTGTAATATTGTCAATTAAATTACGTAAACATTTTTCAGATTCCTTACTAATAGGTTCTAATGAAAATAAACCTTTGATATGTTCATTAATCAAAAGTCGCTTATTATTAAATCTGTCACAAAGAAGTGACCAAGCTGTGGTGTAGTTGATAGAAGAAACAGTGACAGAACTAATAACTTCGCTGGCCGATTCTTGTAGATACGATTTAAGATAATGAAATTTACTAATATCATCGATAGTATCATTATTGTGTATTAATGATAGATACATGTCTCGAAATTCAATCCATTTGCTTGGTTCCCCTTTGAAAGAAGGAATTTTAAGCGGAGGTAATTTTAAACGATGATGCTTCGACCGGTCGGAGCCACTGACAGATGCTGAGGAGGATTCATTTTTTGAAGCGTTCTCGAAAAGTTGTAATAACTCTTGAGACCGTGCTATCAAGCTAAAAAATCTATTTTCTATCTCCTCTCTTTCGCTCATTTGAAACTCTTCGTCCTTATCTAAAGATTCTATTTTTGATTGTAATTCATCGAAACTGTATGATAAATCTTGAAACTTACTTAACCGTAAACTTAATTCATTGCATTGACTTTTATTTAATTTGGTGTCCAGAAGAGGCGTTAGGTATTTTTCGAAAAGAGTAATGCGTGTTTTTACGCGTCCTCTTTGTGCAACAAGTTCTTTTAATTCGGTCATTTTATAAATGCAAACAACAATGTACGATACGAAGTAAAAATCAAAATGTTAAAATTAATAACAAAAACAATGTATCAACCAACCTCGAACCCGGTACCAACCGAGCGTAATAGTTACTGATGCATAAAAACTCGGCACAGCTGACTCGATCGCACGACGCGCGCGGCAATCGGGAGTCCGGGAGGTAGGCAGAAAACTCGCGACCGACTCGACTCAAATTCTCACCGCTTGACCCTGAAAATAGTCGGCGAATATTGTTTAATTATAGGAAAAGACTTGATGCATTGTATATTTAATACAGTACAGTCTTAATTCGACACTGTTTACACTGGAAATTATAGGGAACCTTTGGAATAAACTTATGGAATCTGAATAAAATGAACGTTATAACCTACTCAAAATGTCTTCACTTTATATCGCTAAATATGTAAAATTTACTTGAAATATGGTTGAAATAAACTAATAACACTAAATAATGATGTATTAAGATGAAAGTTATTTATGTATTATGATGAAATATCTTATTATTTAATGAAATTTTGTAACATGAAAAGATGAATATGTATGACGTATTCAAGGAACAAACTATCGGCGTTTAAAGGTACAAATCGAAGCAAAATTGATAATTAAGGAATAAAGATGTATAGGAATGAGCGTTACTTCCCTCGGTTTTGATCGTCACCTCTGCCTTCGGGATAATCGCCTTCCAAAAGATGTATTTCACCGTTGTAATTCGTCCTTGATTACATCATCACGTCGGGGTCACCATAAATTTTGTTGTAGATTGTTGCAAATAACACGCAGAAGGTCTTGATTAATACACTGAATTTATGATGGTAGATTTATTAATATTTGTAGTTGTATAAAACAGATGCAAAGATGATAATTTTTAAAGACGTAATTAATTATTGTTTTTCGTAGTAGCGTCGGCACTCGGCAGTGTACTTTTGTCTCTCTGATTTTTGTAACGGCTCCATCCGCCGCCGTCCGCTCACTCGGGCCCTGTCGGCCACCTTCGGTTTAATTCGCTGCATTATCGGCGCCAACAGTAAGTGATGATGCAATATAAGATGGTAGCGGGCTAACCTGTTAGGGGCATGGCAGTTATATTGAACCCATACCCCTATTCGGTTTCTACACGGCATCTTACCGGAACGCTAAATCGCTTGGCGGCACGTCTTTGCCTTTAGGGTGATTAACTAGCCACAGCCGAAGCCTCCCACCAGGCCAAAAATGTGCACTCGATTCAGAATCACACTGAATATACTGACGACCTCCGTGGCGTAGTGTTGAGGGCTGTTGCCTTAACGTGCGGAGGTCCCGGGTTCGATCCCCGGCAGGGTTTGGAAATTTATAATTTCTGAAATTCCCCTTGTCTGGCCTGGTGGGAGGCTTCGGCCGTGGCTAGTTACCACCCTACCGGCAAAGACGTGCCGCCAAGCGATTTAGCGTTCCGGTACGATGCCGTGTAGAAACCAAATAGGGGTATGGGTTTAATTAACTGCCATGCCTCTAACAGGTTAGCCCGCTACCATCTTACGGTGGAAATTAATAACCAATCTATCTGTAATCTGTCGATTTGCAACGTTGTTATTTTGTCCAGAGTTGGATTGTGCTTTTCTTCAAAAAACAACGTTGCTTAGCAACTTATCGACATATTACAGAGAGATTGATTAATTATTAATTTCGGCCGTTAGACTGCATCATCACTTACCATCAGGTGAGATCGCAGTCTAGGGCTAACTCGTAGTGGATTAAAAAAAATATATAAAATCCTAATTACAGATATTTTCATTATAGAACATAACCGGCCAGTATATGAAGGTTCAGAGCATTCCACACAGGAGCAAGTAAAACCGGAGATCGATGTCAAGTCGCCCAAATAATCATTAAAATATTGTATTCATCACAGGTATTCATACCAAAGTTGAACGTTTTTTTAACAAATTTTACTGAACTATTCATTTAATTTGAGATAAGTTACATGTAATAAACAAAAATATTTTTTTCGTTGTTGATTTAACCCAGGTTAAAATGTGCACTATATGGAAAATCTCATTTTCCTCCAATATTCCTTCAATAAAATTAACAAAAAATTCGAAATTCAACTGTTTTTTATTCAAATTAACTTTTACAAGTACTTTTGAATCGTCAAGTGAATCTATGTGAATCTACCACTGGTTCGGAATGCCATTATGGCGGCTCAACCCGCCTGGCCCGGCTCATGCACACTTGAAATTATGCCTTATATATTATGTATGCCTCTGCTGCGCCCAGGCTGCGCATTCCGCAAGTGTGTGCTGCGCCGTGTCGGCTGGGGCGCCGCATTCCTGGCAGACAGGCGTCGCTTCACGCCTAGCAATCTGGTGCAGGTACTTACCGAAACAACCATGTCCTGTAAGCACCTGCACCAGCCGATACGTTAGTGTACCGTGCCGTCTTTTAATCCAGCCCTCGAGGTGAGGCTGAATCGCCATCACTGTCCAGGCGCCGGCTGCGGGAGACTGCAGGTCCTGTCTCCATCTCTCTCCTCGGGAGGAGGCGCCATGCGAGGCGCTCCGCCATTTGGAGGTTACCTGGCCCGCCACCCCAACCTACAATGACCTACAATGACCTACAATGACCTACAATGACCTACCATGACCTACAATGACCTGCAATGACCTGCAATGACCTGCAATGACCTGCATTGCATTGTAGGTCATTGTAGGTCATTGTAGGTCATTTGTAGATCATTGTAGGTCATTGTAGGTCATTTGTAGGTCATTGTAGGTCATAGACGGACGCTAGGTCACGAGGGGAGCGACTGGGAGCAGAGGAGTCAGAGCGGATCAGGGCCCTGGCTAACGCGGCAGTGATTGACAGGTGGGATGTGGACCTGCAGTCTCCCGCTGCTGGCACCTGGACGATGGAGGCGATCCGGCCTAACCTTGAAAGATGGGTCAAGCGACGGCACGGGAAGCTGACGTACCATCTGACGCAGATGCTTACCGGACATGGTTGCTTCGGTAAGTATCTGCATCAGATTGCGAGGCGAGAACAGACGCCAGCATGCCATGAGTGTGGGGCGACTGAAGACACAGTATTTCACACGTGGGTAGAGTGCGCAGCGTGGGGACCACAGCGGCACCCATTGCACCCATTGCACCCATTGCACCCATTGCACCCATTGCACCCATTGCACCCATGCACTTCGTGGGGAGGGACCTCTCCTTGTCGAGAGTGGTTAACGCCATGCTAGGCAGCGAGAGTTGTAGGTCATTTGTAGGTCATTGTAGGTCATTTGTAGGTCATTGTAGGTCATTGTAGGTCATTTGTAGGTCATTGTATGTCATTGTAGGTCATTTGTAGATCATTGTAGGTCATTGTAGGTCATTTGTAGGTCATTGTAGGTCATAGACGGACGCTAGGTCACGAGGGGAGCGACTGTAGTCCAGTCATCTTAGTAGTTCACCTCGGAATTTGAGATACCCAGCTGATTTTTTGTATAAACTTGTATTTTGGCATTCTAAAAGTTGTCTCAAAACCTACATATGGTAGGGTGTCCGCGTCTATTAAAATTTGAGGTCAAAGGTCACAAAAATCGATTTTTTGCTTATTTTTTGCAAATATCTCATTTCCTATGGGGTTTTCGCTATTTATATTTATTATCAATATTGTAGAGAATTAAATTCCCTACAACTTTTGTTTAAAAAAAAATTTTATACGTTGAATCGTTTTCGAGATAGAGGGCGGAGAGCGCGCGGTTAGAGCATAATGTAAGGTCAACCGGTATAGTCTTGGTCAAAACACGCTATATAAAGTTTATTAAGTAATTATTGATAAATATATAATTAATAATAATTTTCATTTGTTATCAACTATTACATTATACATATTTAATCATTTTTTTCATCAATTAATTCTATCTATTCAATAATACTTACAACCCATTCCTAAAATTAAAAAAATATTAAGGGACAAACTTTAATTACATTATAATTATATTTTTATTTCCACTAATTATAATTTAAGTAGACAATAATGAAGTACAGATTGGAGTAGCATCTTCAGGAGTAGTATCTTCAGGAGTAGCATCTTCAGGAGATGTTGACTCGACAATGCACGATTGTAAAGTCTTTACATTCATGCATTGTAGAGACCACACCATAGACCACATACACACATTGAGGCAGATTGTGCAGAAGTCCTATGAGTACAAACAGCCTCTGTGTCTCGCTTTCGTGGACTATGAGAAGGCCTTTGACTCCATCGAGACCTGGGCTGTTCTGGAATCCTTGCAGCGATCCCAAGTTGATTGGCGATACATCGAAGTTTCGAAATGCCTATATAGCACGGCATTTATGTCTGTCTAAGTACAGGGTGCGTCTACAAGACCTATCCAATTGCATCGCGGGGTGAGACAGGGGGATGTTCTGTCCCCGAAACTGTTTTCTAATGCTTTGGAAGATGTCTTTAAAACGCTTGACTGGAACGAACAAGGCATCAACGTGAACGGAGAGCACATTTCACACCTCCGCTTCGCTGATGATATCGTCATCATCGCAAGTTCGCTGCAAGAGCTGCAGAAGATGCTCGATAGCCTTCACGCTGCCTCCCGACGTGTCGGTCTCCGGATGAACTTTGACAAGACCAAGGTCATGTTCAATGAATTGGTCATTCCGGGGCCGATTACTGTCAACGGATCTATTCTCGAAACTGTCCAAGAATACACATACCTTGGGCAAATTTTGCAAGTAGGAAGTAACAGTTTCGAGAAAGAGATAGAACGGAGAATACAGCTGGGCTGGGCAGCATATGGCAAACTCCGTCGAGTCTTTTCGTCGCCTATACCGCAATGCCTGAAGACCAAAGTCTTCAATCAGTGCGTCCTGCTGGTTATGACTTACGGTGCCGAAACGTGGACACTGACATCGAGGCTAGTCCACAGACTTCAAGTCGCTCAACGCGCTATGGAAAGAGCTATGCTCGGAATTTCTTTGAGGGATAAAATCCGAAACGAAGTAATTCGCCAAAGAACCAAAGTAATTGACATAGCTCTCAAGGCTAGCACGTTGAAGTGGCAGTGGGCTGGTCACGTTTGCCGTAGGACTGACGGGCGCTGGAGTCGCAAGGTCCTAGAGTGGAGACCGCGCGTCTCGGCAAACGGAGTGTGGGGCGCCCCCCGGCTAGGTGGAGCGACGACATCCGGAGAGTGGCTGGCATCAAATGGATGCTAACAGCCAAGGATAGGCAAAGTTGGCGCAATCTTAAAGAGGCCTATGTCCAACAGTGGATGCATATTGGCTGATGATGATGATGATGAGTTGATAACAAATGAAAATTATTATTAATTATTTATTTATCAATAATTACTTAATAAACTTTATCTAGAGTGTTTTGACAAGACTATACCGTTTGACCTTACATTATGCTCGAACCGCGCGCTCTCCGCCCTCTATGTCGAAAACGATTCAACGTATAAAAAAAAATTTTTATACAAAAGTTATAGGAAATTCAGTTCTCTACAATATTGATAATAAATACAAATAGCGAAAAACCCATAGGAAATGAGATATTTGCAAAAAATATGCAAAAAATCGATTTTTGTGACCTTTGACCTCAATTTTTAATAGACGCGGACACCCTACCATATGTAGGTTTTGAGACAACTTTTAGAATACCAAAATACAAGTTTATACAAAAAATCAGCTGGGTATCTCAAATTCCGAGATTCTTACCTAATTTTGACTAAGATGACTGGACTACTGGGAGCAGAGGAGTCAGAGCGGATCAGGGCCCTGGCTAACGCGGCAGTGATTGACAGGTGGGATGTGGACCTGCAGTCTCCCGCTGCTGGCACCTGGACGATGGAGGCGATCCGGCCTAACCTTGGGCAGAGCCAGCGGGGCAGATGGGACCAAGTCCATATAAATGTACTTACCTAAAGGATTTCATAAGTTTTCTGCAACCGTTTTCGTCGTCGAGAAAACAGACGGTAGCGTTTCGTCCGTCAAAAATACGACAACGACCCACCACTATACGTGAGCAAAGTCGAGTTTATCGAGTTCAATACCAGGTTCAAATCAAAAGATACTCAAAACGTATCTTTTCCAAAAATTTATTTCCATTATTGTAGAGTCCCAGTCTACAGAAGAATAATTAATATACTCAAAGGTTGCTTTAGTGTGTATTTATCTGCTTGCAAGTGGTTTGTTAAAGCGCGACACAAAACAATACAGCGCCACCTGTTAATGACAACGAGATATTCATGAGTTTATTTGCAAGATGATGCCCGCGACTTCGTCTGCATGTTTTTATTCTCGTGGGACATCGTCAATTTCCAGGATAAAAAGTAGGTAGCCTATATCAATTCCCGAAATGCAACCTGGTTTATTTCTAAATGTGATCAAAATCTGTTAAATAGATGCCGGGCCGTTATAACGTAGCAGATAGGCAGACAGACAGGTAGTGCCTGTCGCATTTATAATATCTACTAGAGGTCGCCCGCGACTTCGTCCGCGTACAATTTCTGATTTCCTATGAGATTATTCAGCTGCAAAAAGTCTATCTATACAGGCTTTATGTACATAGCTTATGTAGGTTTTTAATATTTAAAATTTATAACCTAAATACTGATTTTACTTCAAAATCATAACCTTCGAAACCCATTGCGCCCCGTTTGGGGTGAATTTTCGTAAAATTGCTTATACAGATTATTATTCCCTAAATCCCGATTTTCAAGTCTCAACTTCAAAAACAAAGAACTTTCATACTAACTTCCAACTCCCATTTCACCCTCTTTGGGGTAGATTTTCGTAAAATTGGTTATATACAGTTTATTATAATAATTATTCTACTATAAATCTATAGTTCATATTGTAGTCGCTAATGCAGTGTAGGCACTAGGCATCCAGATTTATTCAATACTAAATGATACTCGCGACTTCGTCCGCGTGGATTAGGATTTTTGTATTCCCGCGGAAACTCTTTAATTTTCCAGGATAAAAAGTAGCATATGTACTCCCCAGGATACAACCGACCCATGCAGGTACCAAATTTCATCAAAATCGGTTGAGGGCCGTGAGCCGTGAAAGCGTAGCAGACACACACACTATCGCATTTACAGGGATTGTTTATATTTTTGTAAATAAATAACAACAAAATAAAAAATAAAAATTTATTACGAAACCCAGGGTTGCATGCAATAGCAAGTTATTATAAATTATATTAATAATTATTTTACAAAGCAATTGTACATTTAAATAATGGCCACTGGCATTCATTCGATCCGATACATTTTGATGCCAGATAGTTGGCAAGGTTGAACACTGTGGGTCGATTGCGAAAGTTGATTATCGCATTGCTACAATCTCAATTGCTGTGATTGCCTGAATTGGGTACCTATTTGAAAACTATTCAAATAAATTCTTTTAAATAGAGGATCTCCCAAAAGTCGTAATATCCACGTCCCCTGATAGTTTTATGTTGAATAACTATTTTAACTTTTTTCGATAGGATTAAAGTAAAAAAGCGAGTCGAACTTTGATGACGTCACTATGCAATATTTCATACAAAATCCCATAATAAGCACACATTTTGAGTTTTGACGTTTGAAAAAAAGTTTCTGATTTGACTAGTTGTCAAATACCCAATTATATAAAATAACGGGTCAAAAAGTTTGTCCTAGGTGTTCAATAATATGCGGGTTGGCGGGCTTTAACGACTATTAATCATGTTAGTGATAATAACCGGGACCACGCGCTTCACGTGCTCTCCGAGGCACGGGGGTGTAACACCGCCAAACTTCCTCCACTCCGGGCTAGTACTGAGAATTTTTAGTCAGAAAAACCCAATACTTAATTATGGCCCGACCCGGGACTCGAACCCGGGACCTCGTCGGCCGCAGTCGAACATGCCAACCACTAGACCAACGAGGCAGTAAGAGGCAAGAGGCGTAAGGCTATTTTTTTTGTTTAACCCGTACGAAGCCGGGGCGGATCGCTAGATATGATATGTGACGCACAGGCGCACACTTCCAAAAATTATAATAACAACTAACAAGTTTGAGACTTTTGCTCACATTTGGTGCCTGAAGATGTAGCATTAATACTTTGTACTAATAATATCAAATACCCACCTCGGTAGCGCGATACTAAAGTCATGTGGCGCCATCTATTTTCAGGATGATGAGAATGACGTAAGGGCACGGGGGTGAAACACCGCCAACTTCCTAACTCCGGGCTAGTACTGAGAATTTCTAGTCAGAAAAACCCAATACTTAAATATGGCCCGACCCGGGACTCGAACCCGGGACCTCGTCGGCCGCAGTCGAACATGCCAACCACTAGACCAACGAGGCAGTCAATTGCAGGCAGTGGATCGCAATCAACTCTGTGGCTGACAGTCTTGGAGCCATACCAACGCTTAAAGCAATATTACTCAAATTACAGTTTGCTGTCACGTACCTCGACGTTCCTAAAATAAGGATTATAATTCTAAAACACGAAAGTCAACAATAATGAAACAAATAATATGGTTTTAAGCGTTGGCAGCAAAAATACCATACATTCCCCCAATTGAGATTGTACCAAGGGATAAACTATAATTTAAAAAAATACCTGGTACATTATTACATACACTCGGATTGATATAAGGGACTAAACACATATTTAGCTCGATTCGGTTTTTTTCCTTGCAAAACTTGCGTGTTCTATGATAGATAGATAGATAAGATAAATTCTTTATTGCCACACATAACTTAGAAATAACTTAATTATAAACAAATAAAACCGGCAAAGTGCGAGTCGGACTCGCGAACCGAGGGTTCCGTACAAACCTGTAGCAAGTTTTACGATTAATGAATTTAATGAACCGCAAAACTAACTTTGTTTGTAGAGGTTTTCTGTTAATATCAAAAAAACTATGCTAGTTAGAGCATTGGCTATAGTTTTCCTGTAAAATATACATAAATTCCTATTGACCATAATTATTTCAGATTTTTCGATTGGTAAACTCCGGAGATAAGGGGGGGGGGAACGGTATTTTTTTTTACTTTTTCCCCGATAAATCAAAAACTATCATGACTAAAAATAATTAAAAATCTGTTTTAGAATGTACAAAGTAAACCCTTTCATATGATACCCCACACAGTACAGTTATCTCACTTTTAAATTTCAACCCTCCGATTTTCCCCCCTTTTTAAATAAGAACAAAAATAATTTCCAATTTTTTTTAATTCCAGTGTCTTTGGGCCACTAATATACACAACTATTCCAAATTTCATGTCGATAGCTTCGGTAGTTACTGAAATAATCGAGTGTGACGGACGGACAGACAGACAGACAGACAGACAGACGGAGAAAGTCGCACCATAAGGGTTCCATTTTTACCATTTTGGTACGGAACCCTAAAAAAAGGAAAACAACGCGTGCGCAAGGGCGGTCTTATCACTAAAAGTGATCTCCTCCAGACAACCCATTACTTAAGGAATTAAAAAAAAAATTCTATGATATATAGGTATATGATTCTATGATGATATTCTATGATATGAATTGAAACAACCAGTTTTTTTATGAAAAATGTTGAATCAAGTGTAATTAGTCCCTTTATTACTATTTTTAGTTGCATCACTAGTGACTACACGCAACTAGTTAGTGGCGTGCACAGGTTCGAAGTCAGGATAGACTACAGCTAGGTAAGCTAGGTATAAAGAAATTATGCATTGCGCCATTTTTACTAGAGTAAGCAGCACTTTTAGGCCTCTATGAATGCACGCCACTGTCTTCACCTCTACCTTATAGTATCATACAGCATATTCTATAGTCTTAGGAGCTATGTACACCGGCAGAGTGGAGTGCAGCCGAGGCGCGGCTATTTAGATGATAACAACTCAGATTAACCTATTTTTACTGTGTCATAATAATAAATACATTTTATTTTAGGCAATTACAGAAACTCATTCTAACAATTATATTACAAAGACAGAATTACATAAAGAATTTAATTCCAAAGCGAATCAAAAATAAAAGTATATAAAAATATAATAATATACTTAATATGACAAAGATCAAAATAAATTAATAAAGGCAGCGCCATGCGTCTTGAGTATCTCCCGTGTTTTGTTTATAGATACAATATAAACGTATCTATATAAAACTGAGATTTACCTTAATTACGAGACCTCGGATCTACTCTACGCCGTCGGTATACGCTGACCCTTAAATAAAAAAATATACAATGAAAATATAATGTACAAAACACAGTTTACAATACAGTTATAAATAAATCATTCATAAAAATATAGGTCGTACGTAGATACGTCAGCACCCACATAACAATATATAAAAGACCGATTCCACTATAATATATTTAACTATTCCACTATAAAAATTAAATGGCGTACAATAAAGTATATTTTACTTTTACTTTACTTTAACTATAAAACCGACATTCCGGCCGGAAATACATGTTCATACGACCGCAAGTTAAGTGGTAAGTAGGTACTAACCTACATTATATAAATCAATTTGACTAATTTTCGATATTTCCAACTTCATATTTTTAATGTCTGGAAATGCAAAGACATATAGGCATGAGACTTAGCTCAGACATGTTTAGGCATAAAACGAGACAGGAAGACATTAGAGTTTCTTACTTATGCAGGGTATCAGAGAGATATACATAGATAAATATGGATGATGACAACACAATCAAATCAGCAACTCTTTATCAAACTTAAAAACGCACTTCTAGTAAGGAAGTTGTATGAAATTCACAGTTGTGACGTCATCAAATTTCAACACACTTTTTTTTATTTACTCTATATTTTAAAATGGTTACCAAACTTAAAACTAACCGAGGATGTGAATTTTAGGTATTTCGAAGACCCTCTATTTTATAATTAGTTAGAAATAATATTTTATTTTTGATATAGGCATCATCCCTATTGCGTATATAATAGAACGAAATAGATAGGCTTTCACCAACACGTATGTTCACTATGGACCAGCAGTGGGTTGACATCCCTCTGACATGTCACGGATGACATGGATGACACAATGTCAAATCAATCTGCCCAACGGGAACTAAAATTCCCATTGGTCAGATCAGTCTAACCACCAATCTGACCAACGGGAAACACAATTTATATAAAATAAGTCATATTATATTTTTTGTTCCATTCACATTACATTAAATTATTTAGGTACAAATTGATGCTGCTTTCCAATGAAAAAAAATTCACAAGTATTTGTACATTTTGACTTTGCAATTTGACAGGTCATCTACATGTCATATTAAATCTATGGTCCGACTCTCCGAGACATATATCTGTCTCGTTTTAACCGTGCCTCAAGTATGAGCAAATTCAGAGTACACTCTATCTACCCCGGCTTCAGTCAGAAATTTGAAAGCACACAAGATTACATGAAGACATTGTAACAACACATCTAAGTACCTACTATAATTTATTATAAAACTATTGAATGATAATAATATTAAGTAAAAGCACTAATTTATACCCATAATAATTGGCACACAAAAAAATAAAATAATCTCGATTTCTACGTAAAAATGTACAAATAATGTATTTTACAAATGCTTTAAAATGTTAAAAAACTAAAACCCAACTTTTATCTGCACGTACAAAAACGTTCACATTATTAATAAGACTCAACTCACACCGCCAGAGCCGAACCGCGGCGCTTTCTTGATAACAACTGAAACTAAGCTTTATTTTCTTTAGCATAACATAGAGTTTCCTTTGAAGCCTATCCGTGTATTCATTTCATTGTAGCAATTTCAACCATATGTCAACGATAGCAGAGCTGAGTTTGGGTTAATAGCGAAATTAGTATTGCTGACTGTATGCTGCTGTTGACCCGCAAGGTTAAGGCCAAACTAATTATTGCTTGTAGCAAAATCTTACTAACATTATAAACTAGCTGATGCCCACGACTTCGTCCGCGTGGTTTAAGTTTTTTTTATTCCCGCGGGACCTTTTTAATTTTCCGGGATAAAAAGTGACCTATATCCTCCAGGATCGTCAACTTATACCCATGCCAAAAATCCCGCTGATCCGTTGCTCTGTTGCGGCGCGATTGAAGGACAAACCAACAAACAAACACACTTTCGCATTTATAATATTAGTATGATGCGAAAGTATATTTGTTTGTTGGTTTCTCCTTTTACATAGGCCTCGGCCTTTGACATAGGCTACTTTTTATCCCGGAAAATTAAGGAGTTCCTGTGGGACGAAGTCGCAGGCATAAGCTAGTGTGCACATAAATCATCTTTTAATCTTCAGTCTCTATTCGTGGACGCTGATGATCATTTAAAATCAGACGCCCCGCATATAATCGCTATTAATATTTTAAACAACACTGGAATTTGACGCAACAGTATATTCCGACACGCTTATATGCAACGACCTTAATTTACATAGACGGGCCCTGTCAAACAAAGAATGTGGGCGTATTTTACTAACGCCATTGAAAAGCGGGACAGCGCTATGGCGGGGACAAGGAGAGGCTTATACAGGTGTGGAGCGCGATCCACAGGTCGGACCCCCAATTTTTTTTTCTATGAAAGGGCCCATCTAGTACACGATACATATATATATCGATGCTTATATGTGTGTAAGGCGAAATACGGAACTATCGTGAGGAAACCTGCATATGGAATCGCAACAATTTGCTACAATATTCATTATGACTCTGCGTCGACTAGCGGCGTGCCAAAGTTTGCAAAGTTGAATCTAACGGCTTACATTTATATACATCGTATTAGGACCAGTGATATGTCGATGATTATGCTCTATGATACACCGCAGCACTTGTACAACCAGCTTCAACACTCAGCGCTCATCCGAGTCCGTATCACCACACAACCCGAAGACAACGGGTAACTTTTTTTTAAATTACGTATTTCCATGTGGGTAAGCAGTGCTTCTATGCCTCTATGAACTGCACACCACTGTTCGCATTAGGGCCGGTGATATTATGTCGATGATTATGATCGATGATACACTGCAGCACTTGTACATCCAGCTTCAACACTCAGCGCTCATCGAGTCCGTATCACCACACAACGGCGAAGACCACGGGTAACATATTTTTTTAATGACGTATTTCCATGCGGGTAAGCAGTGCTTTTATGCCTCTATGAACTGCACGCCACTGGCTATGGCAAGTGATTGCGTGCCTGCTGGCGGCTCTGGCTATGTGGCTGACGGTCATCTTCCTGATGCGGTACGCTCTCAAACTGCTGCTCATGTACAAGGTGGGTATCCCTATACATCCAGCTTCAACACTCATTGGTCGTCCGAGTCGGTATCGCCGCACAGCTCGGCGACCAAGCTATCGAACTCCGGCACGGCCTCTTCACACTTGCGCAGCTGGGCGGCGAGCGCGGCGCGGTCGAGCGGCGGCGCGGCGGTCGCCCAACTGTCGCCGCCGGCCGCCGACCGCGCGTGCATACACTCGCGGTAGAAACTAGCCAGCTCCGTGATAGGGCTGCCGTCCGCGAACGGGAACTCCTGTACACGACAAAATAGACACATTCTTAACACATATTGGATAGAAGTGACACCCCTCCTATCAGACACTCTTAAATTATAAAACAACAGGGTGTCTGACAGGGGGTTGCAATCGAATGGACAACGTGGTTTCTAATATTATTCCAAAGAAAAATATAAACGAATTTGAGGTGTCACCTTTTCAACCTGATACCTCCCAAAGCAACCGCGATCCAAACTTCATAGTTGGGGATCGTTTATACCTCTATTAGAGACATACATAGAAAAACTGTCAGCTTTAATAAAATAACGTACTCGTAGGTCTGATCGTCGCGGGATCTTGGACCATTATAATACACGCTATTGATCATTTTCTTAATTACAAAGTTGCATGGAAGCAACCGGCTTCGCCCACAAGTCAGTGTAAATACTTGTTAAGTAATGTATGAATAGGGATGATGACAAATAAATCAAATCAGCAACTCTTTATCAAACTTAAAAACGTACTTTTAGTATGGAAGTTGTATGAAATTTACAGTTGTACATCCAATTTCAACGCACTTTTTTTCTTTAATCTGTATTTTAAAATGGTTATCAAACTTAAAACTAACCTAGGTTTAGGTCTTTTGGGAGACCCTCTATTTAATAATCAGTTAGAAATAATTTATTTCAATTAATATTTGCGTATTACATGTTGTTTGTTGCTTCTACTGCTCTGGACTTGAATTTTTATGTGATTGTACTATGCTAGATTTAGATGTATATTATGGTGGAATATTGGTAAGTTATTATTGTAGTAGGTTAGGTAGTTGGATGTGACGTCACCCGGGTCACAGCTGAAAATCAGCGCCCTGCACAAAACGTGCAAATGCAAGTTTTGATGTAGGGTAAAAGGCTGAGCTGTACACCCATTCTGGGTGGTGTCACAGACAAACATATTATTAGGTACAATAAAATAGTATATGATTGTTTGTTTGTGACACCATCATTGAATAAATTTATTTTCTTTCTTTCTTTCTTTCTTATTAGGGTTCCGTAGCCAAATGGCAAAAAACGGAACCCTTATGTATTCGTCATGTCTGTCTGTCTGTCTGTCCGTCCGTATGTCACAACCACTTTTTTCCGAAACTATAGAAATATACTGTTGAAACTTGGTAAGTAGATGTATTCTGTGAACCGCATTAAGATTTTCACACAAAAATAGAAATAAAGCAATAAAGAGCAACGGCAAACTTCCATACATCAATATTATTGAGAAAAAATAATCATGTACACGTGTGAAAAAAATATGTTTTTTATGCCTCGAATATGAAACTCACAGCAGCTAGAATTTTTTTTTTATGAGCCTAGAAAAAAAAGATATTTCGTTTTAAAGTTTTGTAGGTTAAGTGGTAATGTCACTTCTAAAAATGACAACCGGAAGAAAGCCACAAAAACAAAGACAGATGACAACCACAGACCAGTAAAACATTCGGCACAACCACAGACAATCAGCATCAGTGCTGCCATAATATTCTTTCAATTATTACCATTCTGTTATAGATTAATAAATAATGTATGCAAGAAAATTCACTTAAATAATATAAAATGCACTAAAAAAAGAGCAATACTATTATTTATGCAAACATTAATCGGACGAAATAATTACAATTTGTAAAACGATACAAAACAATCTACTAATTTAGATTTATTCTAGCTACTAGGTAGTTTATACACAAAATGGTAACACTAAGCTGAGAAACGGGAACTAAATAATCAAAAAAGATTCCCTAAATATTTTATTTTTTTACATAAGTTCAATTAATTAAGGTGAATACTTGATAAAATTTAAAAAATTAAGCAAATTACTTTCGTCTTTACCTTACTTGTGTACAGTAAATGTGGTCAATACTAATTTCGCCGTTGCTCTTTTGGGGGTTCCCCATACTTAGAACTGAAACTCAAAAATTTTTTTCCATCAAACTCATACGTGTGACATATCTATGGATAGGACTTCAAAAATGATATTGAGGTTTCTAATATCATTTTTTTCTAAACTGAATAAACTAAAAAAATATGTGATGTACATTACCATGCAAACTTCCACCGAAAAATGGTTTGAACGAGATCTAGTAAGTAAGTAGTTTTTTTTTAATAATTCAAACTTACTACAGGTCTGTACGGAACCCTCGGTGCGCGAGTCCGACTCGCACTTGGCCGGTTTTTATATAGGCATCATCCCTATTTCACATTTTCTGATCTATCTAGACTATGCATACCATCAGACTGTCGTGCCTGTCGCTGTGCTGGGGCACGTCTACGGCTCGGCTTGGGCCGCTCGCACAGCACTGCTCGCTGGTGCTAGCGTCACTACACTCTCCCATTGATAACAGCTTCATTTTCTGTTCCATTAAAAAAATTATATATAATAATAATAATAATAATGTCTTTATTAAGGATAAAAATCCACTGTTAATATACATACGAACAAAATAAAAATAAAATAAAATAGAATTACAATAAAATAAAAATAGCACCTTGAATATAGCACAAGCTAATTCTTAAATCTAACCCTACTTCTTATTTGCGTCTCGGTGTACAGAGCGCCAGTGATTAATTATATCACCGGACATATCCTCACCGATGACCTTAAGGATGACATTGTTTGACTGCCGCAATCGCTCCCAGAAAGAAGCTATTCGATTTCGCCTAATCGCGAAGAAATCAGAGACTCCCCCTTCGGCAAACATGCCCGACGCGCTGCAGTACCTCGGTAACCTCATGAGGATGCGGTATGCATCATTATACTGCACCCTCATGGTGCTCATTGTCGTTCGCCTGAATTTCGTCCATAATTGGCAAGTATAAAAACATTGACAATATGCACGAAACAGGGTTAACTTAACGTCAGTAGTGCATTTAGAAAACCTACGCGCGAGCATGTTGCACCGAATGGACAGTGCTCTTCTCTCTCTTTCTATATCCAAGTCATCCCTAAGGTCATCCGTGACCACATGTCCAAGATATGTTATGATATGTTATATGGTTACAAGCATCGATTTACCAACTAAGGATACAACATTACCTACAAGCGTCCACAATCGCTTATACAAACACAGCTATAGATAATATAGACTGAGACACCAAAGTGACACCAAACGGTTCACAAAAACCAACCATATAACTTAATATTTAGGGTTCAATTTTGTAATAATAATTCGACACATACGACATTTTGTCGCCTAGTGTACTCATGCGCGACTGAGGTGAAAATTGTTCACAATATCTATTTGTGCACAATTTGACCGTGCCGTTTTTTGCGTTTCGATGGTGCGTCTAAGGTAAGTCAATGGTTACAAGTGGTTCGCACATCTCGTAACTGCCTTGTTGGTTTAGTGGTTCATGTTCGACTGCAGCCGACGAGGTCCCGGGTTCGAGACCCGGGTCGGGCCAAAAAATTGAGTATTCCGGTACCATGCCGTGTAGAAACCGAATAGAGGTATGGGTTTAATATAACTGCCATGCCCCTAACAGGTTAGCCCGCTACCATCTTACACTGCATCATCACTTACCATCAGGTGAGATCGCAGTCAAGGGCTAACTTGTAGTAAAAAAAAACAATAAACTAGCCCGGAGTTAGGAAGTTTGGCGGTGATTCACCCCCGTGCCTCAGACACCACGTTAAGCCGTCGGTTCCGGTTATTATAACTAACATGATAATAGTCGTTAAAGCCCGCCAACCCGCATTGGAGCAGCGAGGTGGGTCCCAGCAGTGGGACGTTAATGGGTTGTAGTGGAAGATGATACGAACCTTTTCCATCTTGTCTTTCTCGGCAAGCAGCCACACCAAGGGAGTCTCCGGTGGTATTTGCTGACTCAATGTGTCATGTAGTTCCTGCATTTTAATGGGGTCCACAAACGCTCCTGCAGTCAGGGGCTTTAATAAATCTAACTCTTTCTTTTCGTTCGGCTTTTTCCTACAAACCAACGGTAATCAAATTAATATTTATTTATTCAAATGGGGTGCACTGTACACTAATTGATGTCCAATCTACTAATATTATAAATGCGAAAGTTTGTTGGTTTGTCCTTCAATCACACCGTAAGCAAGCAAGGGGCCGTCCATTAATCACGTAATGTTTTTTGAGCATTTTTTAACCGCCCCCCCCCTCCCCCTTGGTGATACGTGGTGAGGTTTAAGACTACCCCCCCCCCCGCCCCCACCTAAAATCACGTGTATTTTTTTAGTACCTACAAAGAATCTTAAACATTTTTTTAATGCACCACGTACGAGGTAATAAACGGTGTACGCGTGTATTCGGCGCCAAAATAACAGAATAACTGGCGACTGGCAAATGGCAATGAAGCCGAGCCGGGCGATCGTCGCAGTGCGCGGCGCGCGGGGACTTCTTTCGTTGCCTGGCAACGGCGAGTCAAGGTCACACTACACGCCGCTTTTCGGTTTAGAAATCGCGCGTTTGACGAAAAAATAAATACACGTGATATCTTACTACCCCCCCCCCCTCCCCCCTTGTGATATTTCGTGATTTTTGTTAAACCACCTCCCCCCCCCCCCCCCTGTCAAGCCTCGCGTGATTAATGGACGGCCCCCAACGGATCGACGTGATTTTTTGCATGGGTATAGTTGAGGACCTGGAGAGTGACATAGGCTACTCGTTACTAATAAACATGATGGTGATAATCAGTTACGGTATCTTAAAACTAAAGATACGAGGGCAATTAATATTAATATTTTATGTTATTGACTGAGTGAAAGAGTGACTCTTGGATAATTCACTGATGGGGGGTTAAATAGGAGATGAACGTTTGTCAGTTTTCAAGTTATATCTTTGAAACTTGCTTTGAGTATAGCAGACAAATACACTTTCACTTTTATATTAGTACTAGCTCATGCCCGCGACTTTGTCCGCGTGGATTGAGGTTTTTGGTTCCCGTGGGATCTCATTAATTTTCCGGGAAAAGTAGCCTATGTGTTATTCCGGACTATAATCTACCTCTGTGCCAAATTTCATCCACATCAGCCGTTCTGGCGTGATTGAGTAACAAACATCCATCCATCCAAACTTTTGCATCTATAATATTAGTTATAGATAGATACTAGACAATGCCTGCGGCTTACGCGCCTCTATACCAAATTTAATCAAAATCAGTTGAAAAGATGGGCCGTGACAGCAGTGAAGACAGATAGACATAAATTTATAATATTAGTATGGATGTATTTATTATTGACCTAAAGGACGCTTCCCGTATTCCAGTCAAGAAAACGCTGCTATTCCTGGCGGAAACAAGTATTGGCGAGGAAATTTGAAGTAGAGGTGATCACAATAGACCGGACACGGTCGCAGTGATACAGGTCGCACGGAACTGGAGCCTCAACAGCAAGAAGAAGAAGAAGAAGAAGATGGATGTATTTGCCCCAAATGATTAAGATTTAGACTAACCTAGGTTTATACTGATCCAGCTCACAAGCATGATAAAATTGTTATTAGAGAAGAGGTAGTCCTAATTTGTATATTTTTGTTATTGTTTGGTCATTTAATCTAAATTTAATTAATAGTGTATTTTTTATTGTTTTGTATTTTTGTGGTTTTTTTTTGTGATGTATGTGTAATTTTAATAATTCATATTATGTAATATTGTAGCCTGATAAGACGTATTGGGAAACTGTAATGTCCTATCGGGTATGTCTTATCAATAAAATAAAATAAAATAAAAAATAAAAATATATAGATTAGGGTCAAGAGCGGCCTGGAGTGGGGGCTCCAGTCGTTTCACCCTTGGACCCTGGGTAGTCGGCAGCTTGGTTGTGGCACAAGTTGCCGTGTTTCAAGCACGTGAAGGAAGGGGGCCGCGTCCCCTGGGTTGAGCCCAAAAAGCATCGCGCACGGGACGCTCCGATGCGTTCATATTTTGAGATCTCGGAGCTTCCCAACACACCCCGAGGGGGTTTTAGTGAGTAAAAATCTCAGATAAGAAGATTTATGATACCAAAAAAAAAAAGGTTTTTATAGATTAAAAAAACATTAATATTTTACCTTGGACTTTCTTTGGGAAAGTGATCACTTTTTATCATAATATTGTTGCTTGTCTGCAGTACGTTCTTTTCCATTGGCTTGTGGTCTTCCGGTAGAATGTTCATCTTTGTCCGGTACGCCACTTCAATCTGAATGGTCCCTATTGGAGTTTGCAGTTCACTCACTTTTATAGATTTGGAGTTCTCTCCTGAAATATTGTTTCGTTTTTTTTTTTTAACAAGTGGTAAAATTTGTTGAAAACAATACAATAGAAACAATAAACCTAGCTAGCCCTATATAAATCATGCCCGCGTGGAATGATGGCGAGAATGCTGGCTGCATTTCCGCGCTGGACAGCCAGGCTGATCCTTTGCGCAAAAAATTGATAAGCCTTGACGAATGGATGCTCATCTGATCATTCCTTTAAATCAGGGGCCAGCACAAAAGGAGATTGTAGTATTTTTAATATTGGCTTTAACTCAGCCTTATTCTATTTTGACACGCCATTGAAACATACTGAGTAAGTAATATAGAATACTAGCTGATGCCCGCGACTTCGTCCGCGTGGATTGAGGTTTTTAGGTTCCCGCGAGATCTCTTCCATTTTTCGGGATAAAAAGTAGCCTATGTGTTATTACAAACTATAATCTATCTCTGTGCCAAATTTCATCCAGATCCGTTCAGCCGTTCTGACGTTATTGAGTAACAAACATGCATCTGAGGTTTTTGGTTCCCGCGAGAACTCTTTTATTTTTTAGGATAAAAAGTAGCCTATGTGTTATTCCAGACTATAATCCATCTCTGTGCTAAATTCCAATATTGTATTTTAAATCCAGATCCGTTTAGCCGTTCTGGCGTGAAAGGCGTTCTGGAGTAACAAACATCCATACATAAATACATACAAACTTTCGCGTTTATAATATTAGTAAGGAAGGATAGTAGTGGGAATAAAGTAAGTAAAACATAATTTCAACTGTTATCAAGAAAGATGCTGGCTTTTGGCTCTGCCAGTGTGCCTTGTGCCTTAATATTCTCCTGATTCAACTAACTTTAGGGCAATCTAATTTAATAGGCTTATTTCTTAAAAGTGAGGAAACCCAGATGACCAAGAGTTCTTCATAATATTCTTGAAGGTACACGTGTGAAGTCTGCCAATCCACACTTTGCCAGCGTGGTGTACTATGGCCACCTTTCTCATTCCGAGAGGAGACTCGTGCTTGGTAGTGAGCACTAAAACTGTCTTTGTCAAATTAAGAAAACTAAGTATATGACTTTATCCCGAAGGCCAGAATCTTGTCGCAAGTTATATTGTGACAGTAAAAAATTGGAAAAAGTCCGTAAATATAAGAACTTAGGATGCTATGTCGATGACCAATGTGATCATAGTCTCGAAATTCGATGTCGCATTGAGCCAGCTCGCAATGCTTTTTTCAAGATGAAGAAACTCCTTTGCAATAGGAAATTAAATATTCAACTTCGCACCCGCCTTGCATGCTGTTTTATTTTCTCCATTCTTCTGTATGGAGCAGAAGCCTGGACACTCACTGAAGCTTCGTGTAAAAAACTAGAGGCATTTGAAATGTGGGTTTACAGAAGAATGTTAAGAATATCCTGGAGAGATAAAGTTAGAAATGATATAGTGTTGTAGCGCGTTGGGAAAAAGAAGGAGATTCTTCTAACTGTAAAAAAGAGGAAACTAGAGTACCTGGGCCACATACTTCGTGGTCCTAAGTATGACCTACTACAATTAATCATTCAGGGCAAGATACAAGCTGAAGAACTTACGCCAGTGGTTCAATAAAAGCACCCGATCATTATTTAGAGCTGCAGTGTCGAAAGTTCAAGTTGCCAACATGATAGCCAACCTTCGATAGAAGAGGCACCGAAAGAAGAAGTCAAACTTCAGTTATAGTACATCCATAAAATAACAACACATCCTTCAGCAAATTTATTAATTGTTAGCAATGCTTTGGTTATGGATCTACTACTGTCTTTCTTAAAAATTAAATTAAAACATCACCCACCTAAAATATCTAGGTTTGGTTGTCCTCCGTAAATTTTATATGATATTTGATATGACTCTCTATTCTGCAATCTTGACAGCTTATATGCCGGTGTTATCCTAGATATACTCAATGTGGATTTCAGCATGATACTCATTCTGTAGTAAATGTTTGAGACTGAGGCAACACTTTCACAGGCGTTACTGGGTGTGAGTCTAACTGTCCATTCTTCTAGGACCATCTCATCTCCGTCGTTTGTTCTGAGAACAATCTCAATGCATAGAACATTGCTAAGTGCTTCAAGCACCTCACCATTGAGCACTCGTTTTGTATCACTATTCACTTCAGGCACATCAGGTATCGATAGGTTGAACTAAAACAGGTTGAAACATTTTATTATTAATTCATTGTATCAAAACAGTTCAAAATCAAATCAAAGCCGGCTCCCAATTTTTTCAACCCATACTGTAAATATTTTATTGATGTATTGTAAAATCCATACCAAACTTCCTTACTAATATTATACACGCAAAAGTTTGGATGTATGGATGTATAGATGTTTGTTACACTTTCATGCCAGAACGGCTGAATGGATCTGGATAAAATTTGGCACAGAGATAGATTATAGTCTGGAATAACACTGCTACTTTTTAACCCGGAAAATTAAAGAGTTCCCACAGGAAAGCAAAAACCCTCAATCCACAAGGATGAAGTCGTGGACATCAGCTAGTATATAATAAATGCAAAAGTGTGTGCAATGTCTATCTCTATGCAACGTTTTCACTACCAACTTTGTCAAAATTTGATACAGCGATAAGGTAGCATCCGGGGGATGGACCTACTTTTTATCTGTGGAACCGCCACTGGAAATCTGTGGAGAATAAAGAGGTTTCATGTCTTTTAGTCCCAAAAAACGTATCTGGCTTGCTAGCCAAAATTGGAAAGAATTTTTATGCCTGTTTAGTTTTTATTTTTCATAGGTACTAGCAACACTGTCACTGGATTAGATAAGTTTGTCGGACTATACATAAAGGCTGTGTTCCGAAATACACTGCGAGCACTGTTCAGTGCTCTTACTGTGGAGAAATTCGTTCCATTATGGACTGACAGTAAACTGCTGCAGTAGGAAAATATCCACCACCACCACCACTACAGCCCATTAAAGTCCCACTGCTGGGCACAGGCCTCCACTCTCATAGGAGAGAGGGAATTAGAGCATTAGACCCACCACGCTGCTCCAATGCGGGTTCCAAGGAACATATATGACATCATAAATTGTCGCCATTTTTGTTCTGTGAGCACTTGCGTTTTCGAGGTAAGGTGCTCTCAGTGCTGACTGTGTTCCGTTTCAAGCAGTAACCATGGTATACCTATACACTTCGCATTGTACTAAATTGACGTCACACCTTACAGTGCTCGCAGTGTATTTAGGAACATACCCAAAGTAACTTATTGACAGCATTTGGCCTTACTTAAGAAAAGTTCCCTCAGGATTGTAAATACACTGAATCCACCCAACATGCTACCTCCACCGAGAGATAAGGGGGGTACAGGGGTGGAGCGGAGTGTATTACTATCTTGACCCCATAGATACCCCTCTAGAGACAACTCCTGATCAAGGTAGCACGTTTCAAAACCCAACCCTTAGTTTATATTATGATTGAATCACAAAAATATTAGAACAAAAAGAACCTTACCCACTGCAAAGTATGCAGAGAAGCCGGCGGACCTTCTTCGCTCCCTTTTATACAATCATGCCCTATCTTTTTCCCTTGCCTACTTTGAACTACTATCTGAGCAACTTTCAAAGTCAAAATCTTCGTGAACTTATACAATTTCACTCTATCCTGCATCTCTGTAGCCATCCTATACGTTTTCACAAGCTGATTACAGTGCTTTAACTATCTAATACCAAAGAAAATATAGAAAAGGAAAAGAAAGAAAATAAGTACACGTTTGCCAGTCAGGACTGATAACATATCACATAACTACATTTTACTTTGTCTTAAGAATCACGCGTAACCACAAGTTGTGTAGTTTTGTAGCGCACACTGCACAGCGCACATTTGATGTTAAATAGGTCAACAAACAAAAAATTAAAATTATAAATTGATAATTTTATTACGACAAAACAACCACAAACAATAAATATGAGCATAGACTATAGAGGAGGAAGGACATGGACAATTTATATTATCTGTGAGTGATTCAGAGACAATTTTTATAAATCTAGGAGAAAATGAGGAGAAATCATAGAAATAGGAAGACTTAGATTAGACGTAAGTCGCTGGACTGTAGTCTTCATATTTCTATCACAGACATATAATGAATTCCATCCTCCATCAACGGTAATTCCTAATTCCATGGGAGAAATCTAGCTTTATAGCTCTGGGTTCTAGCCTTTTGTTTCTGGTCGGTGGTTTTAGCTTAATAAGATCCTTGAAAGGATCCATGCAAGATCCTTGCTAGGTCAGAGAAAAAATATTTGTCTTGTATTTTTTGCCGTTTGTCCCTGCATGATAGCAAAAATAAACTAATTATTTTATCTCTGATCAATGGCCATGAATATTTATTTTGACGACCTCCGTTGCGCAGTGTTGAGCGCTCTTGTCTTAACATGCGGAGGTCCCGGGTTCGATCCCCGATATGGTCAATTTGGGAATTTATAATTTCTGAATTTTCCCTGGTCTGGCCTGGTGGGAGGCTTCGGCCGTGGCTATAACCACCCTACCAGCAAAGACGTGCCACCAAGCGATTTAGCGTTCCGGTACGATGCCGTGTAGAAACCGAATATGGGTATGAATTTAATATAACTGCCATGCCACTAACAGGTTAGCCCGCTACCATCTTAGACTGCATCGTCACTGTCCATCAGGTGAGATCGCAGTCAAGGGCTAACTTGTAGTGGATAAAAAAAATATAATATATGCTTCAGCAGCGCTATTGCGTACCTATTCCCGGCTCGGTATTGAAGAGCAGCGAGCATAGGTGGATGGATTATGTAGCACATAAATGTTAAGCGAGTAGCCACCTCCCCTAATGAATTAAAATTTCCTTGGTAGCGACTGGAAGCAAGCAGTACCTACCAAAAACTGTTCTGTGGAGATCCATGCAGAAGACCTTCGTCCAACAGTGGACGTCTATCGATGACCATCTCGATTGATATAGAGCTTGCATCCTAAAATTCTGCATAGGATTTTTTTTATGTCACAAGAATTTGTCTTGTGTATCATATTTTTGAAAGGAAAAAAATAAGAACGGTATCAAAAATTTCTTTATTCATAATTATATAATTATTAAGGACCCAGTAGTCAGTACATATAAATAGTAGGGACCTATTTATTTCGGCACACGCAGGTCCGTCCATACGTTGAGGCCTTGAATTTATAAGCTAAAAATACAATGAAACAGATTATTGAAACTAATATTATTGATGATTGATTAAACATATTATAATAAAACAAAAAAAAACTAAATATGTGACGGGCCTCAAAATGTTCTTACGTCTGGTCCCTTTATATTATTAATAATAGGGTTGCTATACACAATAAAGTCAGGTCAGCACATTTGTTTCAGCAATTTTTAGTGTAAATCAAAACCGACAGTATTATTTACTGCCCTACTCAAGACTAGCTTAATCATTACATATGAACTCTTTAGTACAGATTTCAATACAAAATCTACACTAAGATGTTCCTGTTCCGACTGTTAAGTGCGGCAATTAGACTACTTTGTCATTCGTTTTGTGGGGTCGAGTGCCAGAGTGTGGGGGCGTTGCCATTACATAAATTGAAGACTGTGTTAAACAGCATTTGTTAAGTCGAGGTTATTATTATCGATGATTTTATTGATGACAAAGTTGCATTGAAGCAACCGGCCTCGCATCCAGTGACCCACAAGTCAGTGTAATACTTGTAACGTAACGTATGTGTTGTATTGTTTAATTAATGTAACCTCTTTCTTTTTTAAGAAAAGAGCAACTGCTGAGTTTCTTGCCGGCTCTTCTCTCAGTAGAATCTTCTTTCCGCACCGGTGGTAGAGTCTTAACGTACCATAAGTGGTACAAGTTGTCCTACGTGAAATAAATCATTTCATTTTGTGAGCAGTTAAATCGCCCGGCCGTCCCGAGGCGACTATGTGTGTAGCAACCCTTATAACATATTACCACTATTACAATCTAAAATTAAATACTATATTATATATTTCACTTTCACTGTTATTAGTACGGAGCCTCGAGTATGAGAGGAGAGAGTGAAGAATGTTTTTGTGGATTGAAGAAACTATTCAAAGATTAATTAAATTCCTAATATAAATATTATGCAATTTATAATTTTTTTTAAATCACAGGTTTGTAATGCTCGGAGACCAGAACGGAGATGGTCTGACTGACTTGTGTATTTTTGCTATTAAACACAGTGCTAATAAGCCCACCATTGACGGTAAATCATATGACTTAAGTCACGATATACAGTCAAACTTAGATCATTATTGTGATATCTGGTGGTGCCCACCATAATCCACTGCCATAAGTCATTTGGGGTCTCACTTATGACTTTGAAATTAACAATACAATAAATATAAATAACTAGCTAATGCCCGCGACTTCGTCCGCGTGGATTGAGGTTTTTCGGTTACTCCGCGGGAACTCTTTAATTTTCCGGGAATAAAAGTAGCCTATGTGCTATTCCAGACTATAATCTATCTCTGTGCCAAATTTCATCCAGATCCGTTCAGCCGTTCGGGCGTGATTGAGTAACAAACATCCATCCACCCATACATCCATCTATCGAAACTTGCGCATTTATAATATTAGGATAGATAAATTTCAGACTAATTACGTTAAAATGTTAAACCGTCAATGGCGTGCTTAATAATTATTATAAACCCCTCGAGGCTCACTTAGTGGGTAGAATGCACTACATAGAGTCCATAGACCAATCTCAACCTATTCCGGCGGTGGCAGGCCAAGGGTCTTCCGCACCAGCCGTTCCGCAATCATATTGAACTGGTCACGGTCTTCCCGCCACATTTTCGCAGCGTCCACGTTCGCCCCGCTCTCGTCGTTTGGCTCTGAAAACATGAATCAAACTAGAACTCCTACAAAATTGAAGTGAAAACTTCTTTAGCCGCGTTGAGCACTTTTTGGTAGGGGGTAAAATTGTGGATTCGCGTGTTCGCGACATGCTCGCGTTGTACCTAACGAAGAGAAAAGGTCTTAAATATAAATATACTATAATATAAAAGCCTTAGTTTTACATTCAATTATTATAAATAATTTAAAAAAAAAATTGGACCCGATAGGCGGCACTGCAATCGGGTTCTAGCTTCAAGGCAGGACAACGTCTGCCGGACAATTAGTTGACAATAAATAACTTACTTCTGTAAGCACAAATTGTGAATTGTTTTTTGTGAGCAAATCAATCTATCTATCTATTACCTGCTAGCATGCTGACAACGGAGAGTAAGATCTTCTCCACACTCTGCACGGGCGACCATCGTTCAGCGCTGCTCTCGTAGCCAGTGGGGTCGTCGCCCGGCGCGTGAAGGATCGAGATGCAAACTCTGCCGTCTGCGTATACTGTCATCATAGACAAAAATAACTGGTCGAGTGTGTGTCATTAGCGCGGGCACTGACGGGGCACTGCGGGCTGAACAGACACATGTTCAACCTTAAGCTCCGTGACACAGATGTGTGCAGGCTCTGCTGTGAGGATGTAGAAACGCCTTTACATATTATCTGCAACTGCCCTGCTTTAATGCATAAACGTAGCCTCTTCCTTGGGAAGCACCTAGTGGAACCGGAAGAGGCAAAGAATATCCCGGCCAAGAAGTTGTTGCTGTTCCTAGCAGCAAGTGGTATTGGTCAGGAACTTTAGATAGTGGCAATCACAATAGATCGGCAACGGTCATAGTGATACTGGGTCTCGTCACAGAGCCCTACAAAGCCGCATCAACAGGAAAGAAGAAAGTGTGTTCGGCCACAGCTGATCGTGCTAACCACTAGACCAACGAGGCCATTCCGTTGTACACAATCCCTAAACTTAACTTCAATGACAACATAAAAATTATTGCTAACCCTTTCATAATAATCTGTGCAGAAAGGGACAGTTAGTTTATTTTAGAGATTGTGTTATACAGAATTGGCCACACTGTCCATGCAAAAACTCTATTATAGATAGATAGAAAGAATTTAATGCACACAGGGAAAAAACTTAACTAAAGTTGTGTTGTTTTTTTTTTAATTTATTGCAAGATTGGCTTGCACTTGACAACTGTCATGACATGGTAAGCAATGATAAAGTCTAGTGTGGAGTGCGCTTACCCATAAGATGTCTATCCATTTTCGCCTTCAAGACATAAGTACAGTAGGTACTTAAGTAAGGTAGGAAGTAATAATTTAAAAGTCATTTTGTAGTTTAACAACATAGTATCCATACTAATATTATAAATGCGAGTGTGTCTGTTTGTCTGCTATCCTTTCATGGCTCATCTATTCAACCGATTTTGATGAAATTTTGTACAGGGTTAGATTTTATGCCAGGAAAGGACATAGGCTATATTTTATCCCAGGAAATTAAAGAGTCTCGGCGGGAATGAAAAACCTTAATCGCGGGCTTCATCTAGTTATGTAATAAAAAGGTAAATACCAAGATAAATTTTAAATATTGATAAATTAAATTGTCATATATAACGTAGGTGTACCCATTTATTACATTATGGATACTGAGGTTAAAAGGAAAGTAGTTTAGTTGATGGAAATATCGCTAAAAAATGTAAATGGTATGTTTGGTAAGCATGAGAAGTAATTTATTAAAAGAATCAATAGTTACTCACTGTTGGGATGAAACATTTCACAAATGAACTGCATCTTTGGCGGACTTAGGGGATAGTCTGGTGGGAACAGCAGTTTGGCTGGAAATATGCCACCTTCGAAACATGTGCCTTCTGGACCCCTGCAAATATAACAATTAATAGGATACTATCAGAGCTGTAAAGTTACCTTAACACTAAAGGATGTGAAGAGCCTTGAGCACATTGGCTCAATGCACGAAGCAAAATTGTACAGGAAAACTATCTAAATATATACTAATATTATAAATGCGAAAGTTTGGATGGATGGATGAATGGATGTTTGTTTGTTACTCAATCACTCCAGAATGGCCGAATGGATCTGGATGAAATTTGGCACAGAGATAGATTATAGTCTGGAATAATACATATGCTACTTTTTGTCCAGAAAAATTAAATAGTTCCCGCCGGACCGATAACCTCAATCCACACAAACAAAGTGGCAGGCATCAGCTAGTTTTCTAATAAATGTCACTGGTCAGTCTACATCATTTATGATTATTATAAATATTTCATGAAAACAAAAAATTAATTTTTAATTTGCAATAAGAATAAATTATTTAAAGAAACAATCAATTCAAGATGTTGCTTGACTTAATGTATTTTAGAATCTTCGTGTGACGGGTTACCCGGTTACAGGTTTTTACCCGCCCCCACGCTTCTCGGCAGGAGCATTTAAATGCTGCGCAAACAAGAGATCATGGGGGTAAGGTACTTAATAGTGTAACATATAAATCTATACTCTATACTTAATAATATAAAAGCGAAAGTTTGGATGGATGGATGTATGGATGGATGTTTGTTACTCAATCACCCCAGAACGACTGAACGGATCCGCATGAAATTTGGCACAGAGATAGATTATAATCTGGAATAGCACATAGGCTACTTTTTATTCCCTTAAAATTAAGGAGTTCCCGTGGGAAGTGGGAACCAAACAACCTTTAATCCACACAGACGAAGTCGCGGGCATCAGCTAGTTAAGTATAAAAAATACATACGCTATTAAAGCCTCCCACTCGAAAAAGTTCTCTTCATTAATTGGCCCTGCTATAATCCCTTCTGGTGGATTAAGTGTTAATTCTGCAAACAAAAATATGACTAGCAGGCTGTAACATTACTTGACATTTAGTGCAGGGATGTTTTCAGTCTGCATAACTACTTAGTCTAGTTTGGACAAAATTTAGTACAGAGAATTTACTTTCTATCTCAGATATCAATGATCTTCATCAGGATTAGTGAAAACTGAAAAACCTCATTCAATGTGAACTCAGTCCCAACTGTTATCTTGTACATATCATAATAAACAAACAACTTCAGAAATTCTTGGTAGGACCGTCTTGATTCCACACCTATAATTTCAGATTTGTTAGGGGTCGAGTCAAATATCCAAAATATACAGAATTGCAAGACCTCCCTGGCGCAACACATGCCTAGTTAATTCTAAACCGAGATAGCCCCATATTAAACGGGCATTAAATAACTTTGTTAATAACTTTGAGGGTGGCGGGAAGTGGCTGGATGAGGAGGGCTGAGGACCGGGTGTGGTGGCGTTCTTTGGGAAAGGCCTATGTTCAGCAGTGGACGTCCGCAGGCTGAGATGATGATGATGATGATGATGAAATAACTTTGTAAGTAATAAAGCATTGAAGACTGAAGTGATACTTACGTTTATATTCGGCCATTAGCCTCCTTAATGCCGACCCAGCCATCATTTGGACGAATTTATTGGAATTTATAGCCAATAATCACCAATAACAGCTTAATCACACTTATGATCGATATTAGGTTATGTTTGATACTGGTTTATCTCAATGTTACAAAATACCTAATGAAACTATATAATTACTTAATCAGTAATTAATTTTAATTAATTCCAGTGAAATCAAAAAGCAATGGTAATCTATAAGTTCAAATACCGATGAAATAGGTACCTAAAAGTTTTAGAAATTTTGACACTGACATTTGACACGACATCAATGACAAGCAGGTGACTGCAAGCCCACAGACGATTAGCTATCGCCATCTTGTAAAGTCTATGGCTTTGGTCTTTGGTCTCATCCATCCATGCATCCATCAGCCCTGTATGCATCCACTGCAGGACGTAGGCCTTTTCGAGAGCGCGCCACCAAACACGGTCCTCCGGCTTCCTCAACCACCCACCACCAGCGAGCTGGAGGTCGTCCTACACTGCGCTTACCGGTACGCGGTCTCCACTCCAGAACACGTCTGCCCCAACGGCCATCGGTTCTGCGACAGCTGAATGACCTGCCCACTGCCACTTCAGCTTGCTAATCCTCAGAGCTATGTTGGTCACTTTAGTTCTTCTACGTATTTCCTCGTACCGGATTTTATCCCTGAGAGAGATTCCCAACATAGCCCGCTCCATAGCTGGCTGAGCAACTTTTAATTTGTGGACGAGGCCAACCGTCAACTTGTCCATGTTTCCGCTCCATACGTCATTACCGGCAGGACGCACTCGTTGAAGACGTCTTCAGGCTTTGCGGTATCGACGAATCGAAGACCGGGGTCTACTCTCTTTCTCTCAAACGAAACTTCGCAAACAAACGTAATTAGTCGGTTATTAGACCCACACAAAATCGTTCAATCCAATCGGTCACGAAAATTTTCTATGGATCCGTACTTCGTCTGCGTGTACGAAGACGAAATAGAGAGGAGCATAGAGATAATATTATGTAGGAGAGGAGTTAATGAAATTTCGTTCGTTTGTTTGCGAAGTTTCGTTTAGAGAAAGAGAGTAGACCCCCTGACGTAGCTTTGAAAATGCTGCCCAGCCCAACTGAATTCTTCTGTCAGCCTCCTTGTCGAAGTTGTTCCTACCAAGTTGTATAATATGGCCAAGGTAGTTCTAGTTGTATTCCTGAACAACTTCGATGCTGACAAAGGCTGACATTTCAGACGTTAAGTCTTGAGATAACGTGCTCGTTTCGTGGCTTTGGTCTAAGCCATAGAAATAGTAACAGCAAGGCTTCAGCAAGGTAACAGCTTCATTCCGAAAAAACGGTCACGAAAAAGACCACTTGACCACTTCTACCTTTTTCTACAATACGACAAGACCATTGGACAAGATGGACAAGACAAACTCAGCCGGTTTTGTTTTTTTATTATTACAAAATAATATAATATGTACGTGGCTAGTTCTTACATACCTACCTATCGAGGGACGCCAACTCGTTAGGCTAGAAACTTTTTTAATAATGTAGGTAAGTACTGGTCTGGATAAAAGAAAATTTTATGTGAGTGACGTAGAGGCAGCCATCAGTCATTATAATTAGAACTTTGATGGCAAGTTGACAAGAGAAGTTAATATTTTAATCAATTTAAGTAGACTAATTTAATTTTAATTGATTTTTACCTCAACGAAATGATAAAATTAATGAGTCACAGATTATTCCGGTAGGTTACCTAACTAGATAAAATTTACCTTATTTTTTATGATTCATAACCACAAGGATACTTCCATAGTATCCTTGTGGTTATGAATCATAAAAAATACTATAGTGGTTCGCCCCGAACTGAGACCTCGCGGTATCCAAAAGATACTAAAGAAAGTTTTAACTATCTTTACGTTCATAGACATCAGTACATACTATCAGCAAAATATTTTTTTATTCCACGTAAGATGGTGCTAACGTCTATTATATTTTGGGAGCACAAACGAATAAACTTTTACAGAGTGCCATCTATTGACATCATTTTGAAGTTCTGTTAAAAATACTTATAATATTTATCTAATTTTAATATTTGTTGTTCAAGTACAGTTTTTAATTTAAATACTTAATTGATCAAGTTTTAGGCTCAGCCTTTCAGAAAATTGAGTTCTGAGGCCAACTTTGGACGTTAGAAAATCTCCACTTTGAAAGCCCCCCATTTCGTCAATTTTAGGGGAAAAATTTTAAAAAATATATTTTTGGACTCTATTCCTAACTATCTTTAAAATGATATACCGCAACTCTATGTAGGTAACGCTATAAAAAATATTTTACTTCGCATTCGCTTCTATTAGAGCCCTTCTGAAATTAAGATTTTTACAACTTTTTATGCCATATTCGAGCCATCGGTTTACAAGTAATTACGTTCAGTAATTCAGAAGTTTATAAGGCTCTGACAGACGGACGGACGTATTTTCACATAAGTAATAAATTGCGTTGTTGTGATAACTGATAGCTTTTGTCTTGCTCACTCCGCTTGCTTATCATCGGAAACCCTGCCTTAGGGGCTCAGCCCACGTCAGACAAGCGTTGGCTGATTTAAAATGTCAATAGAAAAATATGAAACATACAGATTGCAATATTGAAACGCACACGTCTTACAAAAAGTTCAAAAACAAAATCGTTACATCCCGGCCGTTCCGATTACCATTGGAAAATGAAACGTTTGGAAATGTATACCTACGCTATCGCACGTATACTTACTCACCGACAATCGGTGAATTCATGGCGTAAACTTTCCAAGATAGATACCAGCAAAGTGACAGACGTGTGCGTTGAGTCGGTCACGATAAACGTAGGTCCAGTAACGTGGCCGAAACCCCTAAATCTATTTCGATGATGAACAATCATAATCATGCACTTTAGCGTAATCAGCCCCCCGATCATGTAAGAATGGCTGATCAAAACGTTCGTCGTCAAAGTTTATAAACCATAACAGCATTAAATTAGAGCTCAATTTCGTGTATCCATTCTTATACGTTTAGGTATGTACGATACTCTAACGTATAAGAATGGATACACGAAATTGAGCTCTAATTCAATGCAATTATGGTTTATTTTACTTTGACGACGAACTTACCGTTTTGATCGGCCATTCTTACATGATTTGGGGGCTGAAGGCAAATGATGCTATGGCGCTTATAATATTTATTTTAACTTATTTGTTACAGTCATCTTCCATTTCGTATTAATAAAACGAATAAAATAAGCACAATCATTTGGAAAGATAATGTTTTGGAAAACATCCTCAAAGAAATTCCGAGAAACATAGAGCTAAAAAGGTTTTTTGGACCATCCGCTGAAGAAGTAATAGCTGTTTATTTTGAAATTAGACTAATTTGTAGCTTTTAAAGATGTAGAATTTAATTTTTATACCTAAGTGAAAGACAAATCTTTATGTTTTGAGTAAGAGTCAATAGTTTGACTCTTACTCAATAAATTGTACATTTAAAGTTTACTGAATTATCTCTAGAACTACCCACTGCCTCCACTAAGTGATTAGAAGAGTAATTAGCTATGTATAATCTACCCCTAAGGCGCAACTTCTCATATCTTCCAAATCACCTCATTAACGGTTGGTCCATTTCGCGGATGGCCCGGACTCCGGTCCATCAGCCAGCTGGATCAGCATCTTATCAGTTTTACTGTAATCTCTATATTAATATAAAAATGAATCCCTATTTCCCTTGGTCACGGCATCACGCGTGAACGGCTGGACCAATTTCGCTAATTCTTTTTCTGTTGTGTTTGTTATTGTAAGGAAAAGGTTCTTATAAAAGAAAATGTTTGAAAAATTGTACGGAAAAGTAAAAAAATTGGGTTAAAAAAACTCCATTTACAAAAGTAAATGAGACATAAGACAGTGGAGAGATCTTCAAACATATTGTCAGACTGACGGTCATTTATTCAGTTTCATATATTATATACATTTATACTTGGAAAAAAACCATTTCCCACGGGACTCCATAAGACCTAAAATCCACGCGGACGAAGTCGCGGGCATCAGCTAGTTTAGAATAAAATCTTTAAATTCCAGATAGTGAAAGACGTAAACTTGGAAAATAAAACGTGCCTCATAACCGGTGCGAGTGGAAGTATTGGGTTAGAGTTGACACGCTGTCTGAGTTTACGTGACTGCAACGTCCTGATGGCTTGCCGAAATATCTACAAAGCATCCCAAGCCGCAAAACGCATCTGCGAAAAAAACGATCGACTCACTTACTACGATGTGAACCTCGCTTCTCTAGCCTCAGTTAGAGAGTGTGCAAGTCGTATAGTTAAAAATGAAGAGTAATTAGTTGATCAATTATTACATTCCTGTAAATTTTGTTCTGGTGTAAAATTATAGTAACTAACTATATTGTTTTCAGGAAAATTGATATTGTTATTCTCAACGCAGCCACGTTTGGAATACCCTGGACACTGACAGAGGATAACCTTGAGACAACGTTCCAAGTCAATTTTCTGAGCCAGTACTATTTGTTGCTTCTTGTGGCAAAAAGTCTTGCTCCTGATGCACGTATTGTATTTACCTCGGCTGAATCACATAAGTTAGTTGCACATCCTATTATATTTTGGAGTGATTTTAGAAATTGCACACATTTAGCTAAATCCTTAACTTTAAAACTAGGTATTTCCAACATGATTTGTGATACCTAGTCGTAGTTCAATAATAATATATAAATAATGTCTAGTCAAGCATTAGCTGGTTTATATATTACTTATTTTAATCAATTTTCAGGAACATCAATTGGCCACCGCAAAACATATATACGCCCATTTTAGAAAACCTTTCCCTGCCTAAGCACGAGTACACTTCCATAAAGTCATATAACATATCGAAGTTGTGTGGTGTTCTGCTAATGCATTATTTGAGCAACCAATGGAGCAGCACTCAGAAGTCTGTGTTCTGCGCACACCCTGGCTCGTTTATAAAAACCGGCTTATGTCGTAACTGGTGGTTGTATGAAGTACTGTATATCCTTATGCTTCCGTTTACCAAGTCTGCTGTGAGTATCACTATTGAATGCGTAATCACTTTGATATTTTAAGAGCAAAAACGTACTACATATAGGACTGAAAAAACGTCCTACCGAAACGTTCGCGTTGGAGGGAAAAATATACTTTTTATCCTGTCGCCTAGTATGCCCGCTTCATATAAGAGTGATAAATCCACTATCCAGTACAGCCCATTAACGTCCCACTGCTGGGCACAGGCCTCCACTCTCTTAGGAGAAAGGGAATTAGAGCTTAGACCCACCGCGCTGCTCCAATGCGGGTTGGCGGGCTTTAACGACTATTATCATGTTAGTGATAATAACCAGACCGGCTTAACGTGCTCTCCGAGGCACGGGGGTGAAACACCGCCAACTTCCTAACTCCGGGCTAGTACTGAGAATTTCTAGTCAGAAAAACCCAATACTCAATTATGGCCCGACCCGGGACTCGAACCCGGGACCTCGTCGGCCGCAGTCGAACATAACCACTAGACCAACGAGGCAGGCAGTGATAAATGATCGGCATTTATTATCGGATCGGTTTATAAATAAATGTAACCACATAATTTTTCATGAAATCGAACTTTTTGAATTCCAGGTGCAAGGCGCTAGTACAATCATTTACTGCGCCACATCTCCGGATCTCAATGGTTTGACTGCAGCTTACTTTAAAAACTGTAAGCCCTGTGACGAAAGTGAACTTGCTAAGAATTATTACATGTCATATAGAATTCATGATCTCATACTTGAAATATTACGTGAACGTGTGGCTGATTTAGATGCAATAATGTCTGACTTTAATTGTAGTAAAACTATGTGAGCACAGGTATGTGAGCCATTTAAAGTTTTTAATAAATGGGTACTTCTCAGGCACCTCATTATTTGATTGACTTCGGTGGCACAATTTTTTTTTTGCATTTGAGACATACTAGCAGGAAATATCAAATCTAGATTTAATTTAGTTAATATTGGTAGTAAAGGGAACTTTATCGGCCCAGTGGTTACATCGTAATTCGATTTTCAAAAAATGGTGTCCACCGAAATCAATATTTTAGTCACCGAAATCAAAATAAAATTATTTATGGAGGTATTTAATATTTTGAAGACTAAACGTAAAGAATTTCAGGTTAATTTTACGATAAAATATTTTATTTTATCAACATATTTACTTACAACATAACATAATATACCTACTTAAATTTAGGAAAATTTACGAAAATCAACTTTGTACTTATGTTATTAAATTTCAAATAAATGACATACTTACTTACTAAATGAAATTAAAAATAGTAACCATAACAAAGTAGGAACATATAACAGTCTCTATTTAGATCTATCATAACACACATAGTCCAGTCGCTTATTTTGAAGCGAAAAAAAACAAAATTGTTAACAGGATGGGAACAGCTGGAAATGGTAAAGTGGCATATAATGAACGTAAAAAAAAATGCGTGAGCAGGGGTTTTTCCAGATATATTTGGGGGATGAAAAGGGGTGGAATTTTGGATTATTGTGATTTCCGGCGAAAGTTGACTTCGGAGAGAAAAGTGTACAATAGAAAAGTTGTAGATCATAAAAAGATCTACCACTTTTGTATAAATGGTTTTTTCACATAACCTCAAAATCTCCGAGTAAAATGCGAAAAACCACTTTTATGGTTTTTTATTTTTCATTTACACAAAAATAATTTTATTTTGACCAAACTTGGTGAAAGTATACATTTTTGTATCTAAAATATTCACAAATTTTTTCAGATAAAAATGTTAAGAGACTTCCGAGATAATCATGTTGTTCGGCCCAAAAAAATATTTTTCAAATTAAAATTCTCCTTTGGAAAATTGTCGTAGAGACTTCTTTTAGGTCGCAATTTTTTCGTTTTGAGTTATACTTTCTTGTGAAATAATAAAAAAATACAGCCCCCATTTAGAAACATGCTCAAAAATTGGAAAAATCAAAAAATGAATTTTGCAACCATCTTTTTTTTACTAAATGTTAATCTATTTCCACCGAAAACACTGAGATCAATCCCACTGAAATCAAAATAATGAGCAATATCCCAGATTTTTACAAAAGTATCCTAAATTTATAATAATAACCTCCTTAATTGCAATCTAGCACTCATACGATATACGTTTGTATAAATTAAATAATAGTAGTTTAAATAGATATGGATAGAACAGTTCCACCGAAATCAAGTTTATGGGTATACCAAGCCACCGAAAGCGATTACTTACCTTAATAAAAGGTACGCACAGAGAGGCACAGACGTGTTGCCTATAACCACCGATGCGGCGCGACGGATAGTTTGTCTTACTCTTACTACTATTCTCGCAGTTATTAAAGTACAGAAGTTATAAGAGAATTGGAGCGCGCCACCGGTATCAATTCTAAACGTCGGACGCGAAAACAATTTGTTGTAAGTTCTCAACTAAGGCCTATTATTGATTATAAATATTATAATTTGAGCTAGTAACTAACTAGTTTCTTGTAAACACCTGCAAAATAGTGGCATATTTTATAGAAAAAAAGAAAAAAAATAATTTTCAACGCAATATGTGGTGCGGGACACGGCACCGAGGTCAATATTTCCGCGGTTTTCTTTTTTTAACTTAACTTACATAATGTTTACCTAAAAAAGGACATTGGCCCCCCCTAATATTTTGATCATATCTACCATACATAAAATTATCAAGTGGCTAGCAATCTATTTCATACAGGTTTTCGACCCGGACACGCTTTTTTGAGCCGTTTGAGAATGACCCAAATACATTAGTTGAAAAGGTACTTAAATTTGCATTTTTCAAATTAAAACTTAAATTAAACCTGCCATGCCCCTAACAGGTTAGCCCGCTACCATCTTAGGCTGCATCATCATTTACCATCAGGTGAGATCGTAGTCAAGGGCTAACTTGTAGTGGATTAAAAAAAAAAGTGGGGAAAATATTATAGGCATCCTAATATTATACCAACGAGGCGAGGAGTGGTCAATGGGTGGGATGGAAAATAGCAGTACCGATCAGAAAAAAAAGAGTAGCAGATCATAGATTATAATTCGTAGATTGACTTCCTCGTTTGACTGCGGCTGACTAGGTCCAGGGCCGGGGTTTTTGACGACCTCCGTGGCGCAGTGTGTAGCGCTGTGGCCTTAACGTGCGGAGGTCCCGGGTTCGATCCCCGGCAGGGTCAATTTGGGAATTTATAATTTCTGAATTTTCCCTGGTCTGGCCTAGTGGGAGGCTTCGGCCGTGGCTAGTTACCACCCTACCGGCAAAGACGTGCCGCCAAGCGATTTAGCGTTCCGGTACGATGCTGTGTAGAAACCGAATAGGGGTATGGGTTTAATATAACTGCCATGCCCCTAACAGGTTAGCCCGCTACCATCTTAGACTGCATCATCACTTACCATCAGGTGATATCGCAGTCAAGGGCTAACTTGTAATGGATAAAAAAAAACTAACTTCAGACGAAAAGTTGGCATCTGCGAAGCAGCTGGCGATTTGTGAGTCAAAAAGGAAAAACACAAAAATGTACGTTGTTTTTTGGGTTGGTGTATAAGTTACTACTATTACCTATTCTGTGGTTTATGTTAGTTCGTGTCATGAAAAAGTCCCGTGGCTATTTGTGGAGCTAATTTATAGATTTTACATATTTACAAATTTGTTATAAACATGCAACTACTGACAATCTGACACTGCTTTTAGGGGACTCTTTTCCTGACACAAACTATGCACCGGGTAGGTATGGTAGGTTTTGATAATATACCGGTAATTTTGGCTCTTGAGTACTGCAATGTTGTAGCTGCCCCTCATGTTGCAATCGGAAGCGATCGGAAGCTTATAGTAAGCCTTCTAGCTGTCTACCTCTACGATCGGAAGGCACTTTGCACAGGCTGTCACAGAGCAGGCAATATTGGCAGCTCATTAGCAGGCATTGGCAAACACCTACCCCACCCCAGCCTGCAAAATATTGATAGGTATTTGTAATAAAAAAAATACTAATCGATAGATTTTCAATAGCTCAATTCAAAGCTACGTTGTCCTTTAAAATTGCTCACCTTAAATTATTTAATTAAAAATCAATAAAGTCGTTGAAAAAAAATCATTTATCCATACTTTCAAACTCCTATATCTTTTGATGTACTAAATACAATATTTTAAATTACCTACTCAAAGTGTTAAAAAACTGCTCAAGTTGCATTTATAATTGCTCAAGTACATACAAGTTACATATCAAATAGGCTACGCCAGAAGACTCGCTCCGTCGCCCCTTCAATCAGCTTCACATAATTAATCGACCTCGTAGGCTCGCTTCATTCAGGACCTCCTTCGCGAGCTTCTGGCTTCGCGCTTCATAAAAACACTCTAGGGGTAGGGCAGACAAGACGAGCGTAGCGAAAAAATTCTATGTCTATGGACAAGACTACGTGGAGTCGAATTTGGCCAATTCGGTTCTGTCACACTATTCGACCTAGTCTTCTGGCGTAGTTAGCCTATTTGATAAGTAACTTGTATGTACTCGTACTTGAGCATTAATATTATTGCAACTTGAGGAGTTTAAATCACTTTGAGTAATTTAAAATATTGTATACATCAAAAGTTAAAGGAGTTTGAAAGTATGGATAAATTTTTTTTTTCAACGACTTTATTGATTTTTAATTAAATAATTTAAGGTGAGCAGTTTCAAAGGACAACGTAGTTGAATTGAGCAATTGGAAATCTATTGATTAGTATTTTTTTTATTACAAATATCATTATTTTGCAGGCTGGGGTGGGGTAACTTTGGCAAACTTATTAATTTGCACAATGCACAGACATATTATGTCTGTGGTAATTTGTGCAGTCAGCAGTGGCAACTGGTGGCACCGACCACAGACGTACCGACCAGAATAAAATAAAAAAGGTCTCTGGATATCCTGAAACTGGATATTATGTTTTTTTTTTAAATCTTGTTTATTTATAGGGGTTTGATCACGTAGTGGATATATATTATGTTACTTTTACTTGTCTCTGGTCTGTCTCTAATACAATGTTCTGTAGGGCGATTTTGTAATTCCTGCATCAATCATTGTTACAGTATCAATTGTTGTGATTGGCTGAATTTATTCTATTTATTTATTATTTTTATTTTTCTTGCTGCGTCAATGGATTTTGTCCAATAGTGGAAGAGTGATAACCAATCAGAGATGATTGCAATCG